>CM067369.1:27098882-27143882 GCA_034401795.1 Chaetoderma sp. LZ-2023a
CATATCGCGCAGATAAAAATCAGTAAACGATGATTCAGAACGGACATTAAATCCTTTTTTGGCACAACATTATACAGAGCTGTTGATGCGGATAGGGCTCTCATCTCATGCGCATTCGCCCATGCCACCTGTGAACCTGAAGCAATCTCATGAGTACATTTGATTGCATCGACAATCCATCTAGAAATGGTATCTTTTGATGCTCACCCATGAGGTTTTTTTTATAACAAACCCATAAAGATTTCGGATCATTACACCACTTCTCAGTGCGCTACTCATACATTTTAAGGGTTCGAATATGGCACCACTCACTAGAAGAGGGATCATGTCGAGATAATTTAGGTAAAACAATTGGTTGCCCAGGACGCTTTAATAACTTATTCTTAGTTAGAAAACATTACGAGGTAGCAATCTCAAACATTCCACGGAAACGACGAAACGGTCATTTTCAGCTGATAGAGCATGAATTTCGCTTTTCCTTCTAGCTGAAGCAGCAGCCACCAAGAAAACTGCTTTCCACGTTAACAACTTCATATCAATTGAACCAATATGTTCAAATGGTTCGTCCCCTAACACCTGCAAGCATAGTGAAAAACTCCACGCAGAAAGTGGAAATGGTTACCGTGGACAAATATTACTCATTCCTTTTAGCATATCATTCAGCATACTATTCTCCTCACCACCTGAGGAGAGGCTCGGGATAACCGATGCCAAGGCAGACTTGTATGCAGCAAGGGTGAAGCCTTTAGGTTATTATCATAAAACAACTCACAAAAAATCTTCTACCTGTTGAACAGTGGCATGAAAGGGATCAATATCTCTGTTCGAGCACCAGACTCCAAATTTATTGATCCTAAAATTATATGTCTTTGATGTTGACAGGCATCTTGCTGAGGCAATGAACCTTGATGCTCTGTCAGAAAATTCTCCCTGGACCGCTCTATGCTGAATAACATCCATACAGTCAATTGGAACATTCCCAGTCGATCGTGAAGATGATGGCCCTTGTTCTGGGAGATTAAATTGGTCATCACCGGCAGGAGAACTGGTCTGCAGACAGGAAGGTCCGGCAGATCCGTAAACCAATCAGCTTAGCCAACAAGGAGCTATCAACAGTACCTGACAACTCTCCTGTCTTATCTTCTGTAGGGACTTTGGAACTAGAATCGTTAGAGGATATGCATAAGCATACACTCCCATCCAATCTACCGCTAATACATCCACCGCATATGCATCTGGATCTGGAATCGGTGATATGTAAGTGGTCATCTTGGTGTTGTCTCTCACCGTGAAGAGATCTATGTTTTGTTTTCCCCAATGTTTGAACAGAACCTCTGCGACTGCTTGATTTAACTGTCCTTCTGTGGGCCTGCAGACCAACCTTCTGCTCAAAGCGTCTGCCAGAATGTTCAGCTTTCCTGGAATGTGTGCCGCTCTAACTACAATCTTCCTCTCCAGTCACCAATGCAGACGGCTCCACACTTTCATACATAGTTCTGGGGACCTAGTGCCTCCCTGATGATTGAGATAAGCAACCACCATCGAATTGTTCGTTCTGACCAGAACTAACTTGTCTATCAACTTGGTTTCGAAATACTTCAGTGATAGCTCCACTGCCATCAACTCCAACACGTTGATGTGTACCACTGCAGCCTCCTGATTCCAGATCCCAGACACCTTGAACTGACCTAGACAGCCACCGCCCGCCCCGCCCATCCAGAGATCGATGCATCTGTAAAAAGTGTCAGATCCGGGGATGGACGGTGTAATGGGACCCCCAACGTCAAGTTCTCCTTGATTAACCACCACTGAAGATGGAACTTCATCGGTTCTTTCAAGGGAATCATTTAACTTAACTTCCCCATTCGTTGATACCAACACATCATCAGATATAACTGTAACAGCCTTCTCATGAGCGCCGAAAACGGAACCACCTTGTCCATTGACACCAGAAGTCCCAACATCCTCAGATATTTTCTCGCTGAAATCTCCTTTTCTATCTGAATACTTCTCAGACAGCAGATTCCGAATTCTGTCGTCCGATGGACCATTCCTTCTTGCAGATCGAAAAGAATGCCCAAATAAACACACCTCTGAGAAGGGACTAAATCTGACTTCTCGTAGTTGATTACCCAACCCAATTGGTCGTGAAGATCCAGCCCACTACCAAGTCATGTTTCAACACATTTGGATCTCTGGCCTTGATCAACCAATCGGCGGTATATGTATGGATCGCAATATCTCTCTCTCTCTCTCTCTCTTTCTCTCTCTCTCTCTCTCTCTCTGTCTCTCCCTCTCTCTCTCTCTCTCTCTCTCTCTCTCTCTCTCAAATGTGTTGTCACTGTAAGAACAACCTTCGTGAAGACTCGAGGTGCTGTTGTTAGGCCAAAGGGAAGAACAGCAAACTCCCAAGCATTGCCCTGAAAAACAAAACGAAGATATTTCTGAAATTCTCTTGCCATTGGTATGTGGAAGTACGCATCTTTCAAATCTATCGACACTGTCCACATACCATTGTTCAAGCCTGCCATGACTAACGCAATTGTTTCCATCTGAAACATGGGCGACTCCACAAATTTGTTGGGAGGTTTTAGATTCAACAATGGTCTCCACCTCCAGAGTTCTTTGGAACCAGACACATTATCGAATAAAAGCCTGGTGGCTTCATCTTCATTACCTGATGAATTGCCCCCTTCTGAACTAATGATACGATCTCCTCCTGGAGAACCTTTAGTCGATCTGACTCATTTGGAACCGGAGTCCAGATCGGGGATACAGACAATGGAACTCACGTTTCCTGTACCAACCAATTGGGTTTGTACCCGCCCCTGATGACAGACGACGGAATCCTTTGACACATGATTCCATTCTGAAATGAAATAACCCAGCCTTCCTCCAACTGCTACCTGCGTATCTGATACTTATGCCATGGAAGAAAAATTGGAATGGACTTTATCCGATGCTACCTCTTCCAATGGATCCGAATTTACCAGCCTGGTTTTTATGGGTAGATGATCAAGACATACCCAGACGCCCCCTAGCCCTCTTGGCTTCTGACTGACCCCAACTACTGTATCCATGACCACAACCTAAACGTTTTCCTTGAAAACTTCTTGGCTTATAATACGACTGATGTTGACCTCTAGACTGATACCCTCGTCCACGACATTCCAGCATTATTTTGATAATCTGAGGATCCCCACCGAGCAGGCGACCTATATCTCTGAAACTGCTGTTGCTGTCGTGGTTTTTATTGGCCCTGCCCTCTTTGCAGGCTTCTGTCTCGACTCATGCCTCGAGCATGGCCACGATCCTGACAACCTCGCATATGTTACCAAGAAAGATGAACCACTTCCTGTTCTTGCAACCTTGTGACGCTCTGCGATAGGATGCTTTACGACTCGCCACCAATTAGGTGCAGACCTACACATCGGGCATTCAGCAAGTCCATTCTCAAAACGGACATAGGAGCTAGTTTGTCTAATACCATTCTCCTTCCTTCTTTTAATGATCTAGCCAGGACACGCGCCATACAGTCCTGAGATAAACGTATTGACTCCAGGACAACTCTTGGGGCCGCAAGGGGCGCCACCTCACTATTTTGTCCAGCCATGAGAAGGACCTTACAGACTTCGGTTGAGTGTGACAAGGCTGCGGCCACAGCTCTGGCCACCTCTTCTATATTGATCATTTCCTGATACATATGCTTATCATGAGTAAGCACATATGGATCGTTTGATAGCCCCTCAGCCCGTATAGTTTCTGCAATACCGAAAGTTACCCTTTCATCATCTGAAAGTGTCGCCACTTTCGCATACTCTGAATAATGCTGAGGAGGAACCTGAACCTGACTCCTTACATCTCTCAGTGTCTTCGGCAACTTAAACGGGTTATCCATTCTTGCTCTAAACGAGGCTGTCTCCAGAAAATCCAGGGTATCCTCATCCAGAGGCAGACGAGGCATGCTAGATGAGCTTCCAACCAACCGACTCACACATCTTTCGGACGTCCTCTTCATACTAGGAGCCTGTTGGACCAATTCAGGCTGAAAAACATACCCCTTAATCTCAGCTACCTATTGGACGACCTCCTGCCACTCTGCGTCTGTGGCAGCGTAATCATCCCAGAGGAGTCCAGAGCCACAGCCATCACTATCAAGCCTTTCCTCCAACATGGCATTCACTTAAATGTTCCTGCCCCTTCGCAAGTACCACTGACTGGGATGCAGAACTGCCACTGGCACCTGTATTATAATCAGGTCCAGACACTCCAAACCTTTGTGGTTACTGTAGACCGGCTCCCGAACCGAAGGATCATCAATGAATCATTCATGATCAGGCACACAACGAGCTGGCTTACCACCCAGCTCCTCCCTTGACTCCTACGGACTTTGACTGAACGTATCCGTGGAGAGCTCTGTTCAGGGTTGGCAAGTTTTGGACACTAGTGGTTTAAACCGCGGTTTAAACCGTCCGCCCAAAATAGGTTTTGGACACCTTAAATTGTCCAAAACTGTCCAAAACCTAAAATATTGGTATAAAAAATATTTTTCTGAAATGTAATTTTCTTAAAACAACTATATAGCATTTAGACACATACAGGTACATGTACATATTGATGGATGGTTATCTACATGTATTTTTGGATACTTTATTGCTATATAATAATAATAATAATAATAATAATAATAATAATAATAATAATAATAATAATAATAATAATCTAAAAGGACACATATGATTTCAATAAATTAGGAGTCTTATTTGCTTCTTTCTATAATCCATGGGTTAATTTTTTTCAACTTTTGTTTGTCTTAAATGTTTTAACTCTGTATATTTCGACCAGTTGTGTTAAACCCACAGAAACCCTATTTAATCAATAATGTAAACATATTAGACTACCTATGTACAGCTAGATGTTTATATTATTGAGAACTGTCTCTGTGTCTAAATCTATTTCTTGCAAAATGTTCATGGCCTATGGAAGAATCTTAAACTCACAGAGTCTGCTAAGATGTTGTTTCAACAATTAACTGATGACCCTTGCTCTCTAAGGCTATTTTAGAATGCACTACTCAGTACACACATTAGCTATGTTTACATAAGATCTTATGCAAATTTGGGATTAAGGCATTAAGCTGATAGAATATAAATTAGATTCTTCATGTTTTCATCTATCCTCAGTTAATGCTAGATATCAATTAGACAATTAGTAAAAAGATATCATTGTGCTACATTAATCTTCGAATTCTTCTGTTGTCCTGAATATTTATGTGTTGATGGTATTTGAAATAGTTAATATGTATTTCAAAGGTAGGCCTAAGGATCCAATTTGGAAGCACTTTTTGGAAGTTAAGATTAATGGCAAACAAATGGCTAAGTGTAGAGAGTGTGAGTACACAGTTGTCAACAAGGTAGCAAGGATGAAAATACACTATGAGAAGCATGAGAAGTCTACTGAAAGTCCTGTTGAACAGGCTGATACAGACAGTGCAGACACACATATCAGCAAAGACATCAAGATTTTGAAGGTAAATAAAATTAATGCTTAACCCCTTGCCCTCTAATGTCAATAATTAAAAATTCTATATTTTATTGTGACTATACCAAGGAAACTGGTTTTCATTGTTCAACAATTTTGTTGTGCGATGACAAATTTGTTGAAAATAAAAAAACAGTTTATCTTTTAATTTTATTTGAAAAATGTTTTTTGTTGACATTGGAGTGCTAGGAGTCCAATACATCTAATACATGCCTTAACCCTTTCACCGATGAATTCCTCAGCTATCATTTTCAAGGACACTATGCGGGAAAACTGCAGAATATTTTGAAACTAATTTGACTGGAAAACAAATTTACTCGTGAAATGACTGCCGCTTTTACTAAGCCAGTCATTTCAGTGAAAATTTTTCAAAAATGTGTGCTAAGTTGTGTTTAAAAGTCATAATGTACAATATGTAGGTAAGGTTACTATTCACTGTAATTGTCTTGGCCGCATAGGGGTTATCAACAGGATGTCTCACCTTTAGTTCAGATACCTGAGTTAATTATTCTCTTTGCCATGCTAGTAATAGAGCCAGGTCTGATAATCTCTGATAACCACAATCACATGCTGAACCTCTTTACAATTCAATGGTATAGGTGTGATAATTGGCCTGTGAGGGCGCTGGCTTAAGATTAGAAATAACACACAATGATCTGCTTAACCCTATACTTTCTGCATCCCAGGGTTTTCAGAAATACTCTTGCTTGAATACCTTTACTACAGTAATATTATGAAAACAATTTGGCATAGCACACTAACATCCTTCAGATAGACTGATGCAAACAGTCAAACTAATATTCAGCAAGTCCCAAAGTTTTGAAAATAAATAAAAACATGCATTTATTTGACAGAAGGGTGGTCTATCTTTAACTCTATCCATCCCAAATTTTAAATGTATTGAATTATGACATAAAATTGATTACTTTTGAAAATTCAACATAGGAATGACTGATTTTGTTGCAATGTCAGTCATTTCAATGTAAATTTTTAAAAAGATTATCATATCTTGTCCCCAAATGGCTTGGACCAGGTAGGGTGTATATCTACATTTGGCTTATATAGCACATGTAATATCCCTTTTCTTTGTTTCAGCTGGACAAACCATCAGCTGCACCATGCACAAAGCGACTAAGAGAAGAATTGCCTTCACAATGAGAGAATTTTTAGCAATTTTAGCTATATCCACACTAAAATCCGTAATAGGCTTGGAGTAGAGAAAGCGTCAAAGCTAGTGTTTTGCTACAGGATGTTGAGAGGGCTGTCTGATTTGGACTACTAATTAAACCTAATTAAGCCTTTTAAGTTTTAATTGTATGTATTTGATAAAAATGTAATAATAACTCATATAATAAATGGATTTATTTAATATAGTGCTTTTGATGCAATCTCTGATTTATTGTTATTTTTTAATAGGATTATGATGCATAAGAGTATGGTGATATGTTCAACATAGTTTTGGACAGTTTTGGACAATTTTGGACAGTTTTGGACTGGTTTAAACCATTTAAGACAGGTTTTAGACAGGTTTTGGACAATGTCTGCTCAAAGTTAGTTTTGGACTGTCCAAAACCCAACCCTGGCTCTGTTCCTCTAAAAATAACTCGTTTCGGGTTCCGACAACCTGACGGACCAAGAGGAACCCTTGGTACAACAAAATCATATCGACGATCTCTCTTGTCCATCAGAGTCATACTCCAGCAGACCTAGTGATGCCTCTTCCCTAACGGCATCCCCTGACTCCATAAACCCCTCCACCTGATCACCATTACTCTCCACCATGTGACCATTACTATCATTCTGCAGAATTCTTTCCTCCTACTCTGCCGATAACTCGACAGAAGGCACTCCTTTCTCAAGGAGAAGTGGAGAAGGAAAAACGTGCTGGTTTTGTTGACCAGCTGATGGCTGAGATTCCGGAGTTTCCTCTGGAATTACCACAAATTGTGGCGACATCTGCGAAGGTGGATGAATGGGAACCACACCAGACGCCATCGCAGGATTAATTACCTGCATGGTTTGAATCTGGGCTAAAAATCCCTATAATTGGTTCCCCACCATTCCTTCAACGCCCCGTAATGTGGACTGTCTCAAACATTTATCATTTCACTGATGTCCTTAAATAGATTTTTTCCAATACATTGTTCTGTCTTAGAAAGTTTTTCGTTTTTCCTATCCTGGACCAATTGGGCAATGGTAGCACTCGATCACGTCGTGCAAACATTGCATCGTTATACCATTGTACATTCGGAGCACCACCCACACAAATGCCAACAAGGCCTGCTTTCATATAAGAATTACACCTTGCACACCGAATGGCCGGTGATTTTCCCTTGCGCTGAAACACGTGAATTTAATAATAAAATAAGAAATGCATACATTCCCATGACGACATACAAGACAGGGGAATTTTTTTTTCTAATAAATTATTTCAATTTATTTTATTATTTCAGTTTATGTATATTATTTGATTTTAATTATATATTTCTTTATTTTAAAGAATTAGAATTGTGTTCAATTTATTGATTTGATTTTTTAAATATTTCTTTATTTCAAGGAAATTTTAATGCTCTAAAGGTCCCACGCCGCTAATTCTGGTTGACTAATATAACAATGTTACCTGAATCATCAAGGGTCACACACGTTGATGGTGAAAAAAATAAATAAAAACCATTCTCTGTTTACGTCAGAAACTAAAGACTCGTTATACAAAAACGAGTACTTGAGTACCAGAGTCCTTAAAAGTATTTACTAACGAGACCGTAATGGATGCCAACCAATCTCATATTATCATACCACGATACCACGAATTCTTAAAACAAAATATATATTATAATCCTCATAAACCTGGGGCGGAGGCGCCTGCTTATTGGCAGATAATCCTTTCCCTGGCATCCTCGCACAAAACAACAACAATCGTTGCTTTCAAATAACACAAAACACGGCGAAAATCGAAAATACTGCACTGCAATTGAAAAAACGCAACACGTCTCACAAAAGCTATGAAGAGAAAGAGTCCGATCTCCGCTCCAGCGCCGTCGACTGGGTGTGGGAGAATTCCGGAATGATTGGGGTGGGCCTAGCATGAATATTTCTGTTTTATTGTTGTTTTTGAATGAATCACGCAAAAGATTGATAAATCACTTAGTATCATTGGGTAAGTATGGATTGAAGGAGAAACTGGAATCCTCCATTATCTGACGTCATAATTAAAAAAATGTCTCTTGCTAACTGACGGCGCGATCAAAATTACTGAAGTCCGTCAGCAGCTCGAAATGTTATTCACGAAAATTATAAGCCTATGAATTGTATGTCTTTGGTGAATTTACAATTAAATAATCATTTTGTTGTATATTTTGGAAGTAATTTAATTTGAGCTGTTGCGGCCATGAGCGGGCAGCAACAGCTCCAAGCCAAATTAGTTTCAATATATACAACAGCTTGCCTGTACAGTTACTTTGAAAATGAAATTTCGGGAATGTTTTAAAATCGATTCCAACACACGTACGCGGAGCTTGGCTCGAATTCACCTTTCCAGAGGACCCACCCACCACATGACGTCATAATGAACTGCGTGACGTGTAGAATGACATCATAATGAATGACGTCATGAATGACGTCGATAAGTACGTCACGAACGCATATTTGATGACGGTCTATGGGCTGTTGTACAAATTGTTTGCTTTTACTATTTAATCAATATTCTGTTGAATATTTTGAAACTAATTTGACTGGGCGCTGTTGCTGCCTATGGCAGCAACAGCACCCAGTCAAATTAGTTACAAAATATTCAACAGCTTCCCTGTATAGTTTTCAGGAAATTGATAGCTAGGGTATTCGGCGATCGATCAATCCAAACACAGCGAGGTGTGGGTGGAGCTTAGCTAGTGATGGGCGGGGCATAGCTAAAATGGAAAGGTCCATTGGCTGGATAGAGATAGAAATGGATGGCTGACCGTTGCTATAAACGAAAGAATGTGATGCTCTATTATAATCTGGTATTGTTGTCAGTAAAATACAATAAATATATGTTGCAGAAAACGGCCTAAGACAGCAGCATCACGTACAAGACAAAGATGACAGAATTCAGCGTAACCAATCTATATGCACGTAGTTAATGCAATCACTTTTATAACTATGGGTAGCAGGCAGTTAGTCAGTCAGAAGTCAGTCAGTCACCCAGCCACCGACTCACCCACGCAACCAGCCACCCACCCACGCACCAACGTCATCCAGCCACCCAGATAGCCACCCAGCTAGCCACCCAGCCAGATGTGTGATAAATTTTGGGTCAAAAGGTTAAAGGTCAAGTCCACGACGACCTGATTAAAAATTATTCGTTTGAAAACTAATTTGTCAGGAACTCTGGTTTTACTTCAGATAACGTGACCACACTTGGGTGGAAGGTTACCTGTGGGCCACTAACAGGTGTAATAAAGTTGGGGTCAACTATCAAGGTCACAGTGACATAATTAGAAATTCTATGGCAGCAACAGCGCCCTGTCAAAACACCTTCTAAATGTACGTTTTTAGTCTTTAACGCGGGATAAACGTACCTCTCTCTGAATGTTATCTATCAAGTCTACAACGTCATCGTCTGATTGATATTTAAGTATGGCATCATTTAGCACCTCCTCGGGGAATATGTTCAGACTCTTTATCACATCAGGCGCGTAGTAGCAAACAAACAAGAAAATGGCGAATATCACTTGAACAAGTACGAATAGTGAGAGTGGCCAGTAATACTGAAATACAGAAACATAGACGATATAATACACTATCAAGGCTTTGAGCCGGGAATTCCCAGAATCTTAATTTCACTGTATCAATGCGAGTAAGTTGTTGAATATATTGAACGTAATTTGACAAGCAGCTGTTGATGCCAAATTACTTTCAAATATACTCACCAAAATAATGTGTTAAATTGTCAGAGATTTTAAGTCATTTTGGTGTTTAATATTGTTTTCAAAGGGTTAACGCACATGCAGTAGAGGGTCAACTCTTAAGATAGCAATAAAATCCACGTGCGCATGCGCACATGGATGTGGTACGAGTGGGACACAGCATGCGCAATCTGAAGTGGCGTGATTTCCAGACAGGGGCATCAGTGCCAGCGTTCCTCCATATCACGAATAACATGAGATATAGAAGCTATAGTTTTATATTGACGACAACATGTTCTTTGTAAATGAACAGTATAGCTCATAATAATAATAATAATATTAATAATAATAATAATAATAATAATAATCGTCTCAATGGACATTTCCAGTTTTAGCTATGCCCCGCCGAGCTCTAGCTAACCTCCACTCACACCTCGCTCGTGTTGGGATCGATCGATCTCTGAACTCCCTGATTATCAATTTCCAGAAAACTATACAGGTAAGCTGTTGAATATTTTGAAAATAATTTGACTGGGCGCTGTTGCCAAAATAGTAGAGACATACAATTCTTACAAGGTGTCGGACTATTAATAGGTAGACAGGCCTAATAGAATCATTTATGACGTAATGATTATGACGTCATCCTACACGCCGCTTATCTGATTATGACGTCATATGACGTCCAATCATCGATGGATACTCTGGAAAAGTGAATTGCGAACACGTGCATGCGTGTGCGCGCGTGCGTACCTGCGTGCGTTCATGCGTGTGTGCGCCTGTGTGTATGAGCCAGTGGATTCGCGCGTGTGCATGTGTGTGTGCGTGTGTGCGTGCGTGCGTGCGTGCGTGCGTGCGTGCGTGCGTGCGTGCGTGCGTGCGTGCGTGCGTGCGTGCGTGCGTGCGTGGCTAAGTATATGTTCACATACTAGTTTGAGAAGCAGCGTATTCAGCCTCAGCGATCCCACAAATCCCAGGTATGCGAGTACAATAGCCACAGATCCAAGAAGACAAAGTATACAGGCTGGATCCAGGAAGAAGTCACCTGCATCACGAACCTTCTTGTCCTTCTGCTTCAGAACCCATGCTGTCAGCGCTGTTAAACCAATGGCTATCACCTTCAACACAAAGCAATTAAACATGAAAATTAGAAAATAATGTGGCTTAATCGCATTTAAAAACATAGTGATTCGCCCTGTCTCAAATCTTACGACAATGTAAGATCTTACCGTGAACCAGGATCGCCAGAGTTTGGTCGTGATCCCGATAAAGACAAAGATTTCGCGGAATTAAATGTCTCGCATGTCTCCTGTTTGCCACAGCAATCTTAACCTTTGACCTTGTGACCTCAATCTTATCATGCCGCTTCCTATACTGTAGATAATCATGTATTCAAGTTTAGTTACAATAGGATTAACCAATCTTGAAATATAAATGTAAATGATTGGCTAAATGGAAAAAGTTAAGGTGAAAAAACAGAGGTCAAATAACAAAATCAGAATGGCCTTGACCTTTGACCTAACCTCACTATCATCATACTGCCTCTGTATAGTCAAATAACAAAATCAGAATGGCCGTAACCTTTGCCTTAATGACCTCACTATCACCATACTGCCTCTGTATGGTATATGAAACCATATGGCTAAGTTGTGTTAAGCAATCCCAAAATATAGGAAAACATAAACTTAACATTGGAAATACAGACACGACAGAGGTCAAATATCAATTTTACGATGATTTTGCCTATAGATCTAGTAATGGCACTATCAACAGGTAGCTTTGTTATTGTATAGGGAACCATATGGCCCAGATTAGTTTTGTTAGTATTAAGTAATTCTGATATATATATATATATATATATATATATATATATATATATATATATATATATATATATATATATATATATATATATATATATATATGATTTGCTAAACGGAAAAACTTGAAGTTGAAAAAACAGAAGTCAAATAGCACCGTCAGACTGATCTTGACCTTTGACCTAGCCACCTCTTTGTCACCATCTTGCACCATCTTGGTATAAGCAACCGTGTACCCAAGTCTATTCCATTTAGGTTAAACACTCCGGGAATATAAACTGATAAGATTTGGCAAACGGCAAAAATAACCACATTTTATAGATTTTAGAATAACGTTGACCTTTGACTTCGTGACTTCCCTGTCGTGAACACGTTTCCTTGTGGCATATGTAGCAACGCATCCAAGTTGTGTTTCATTAGGCTAAAGTAATCCCGAAATATAAGCTCAAATCATAACGTTAAAATATAACTAATTTTTGTAGAGGTCAGAGTGGCCGTAACTTTTAATCGTGTGACCTCAACTTTAGCATGCCGCTTCCTACCAGTATACGTAATCATGTATCGAAATTTAGTTCCAATAGAATGAGCCAATACTGGAATGTACGATGTGAAGTTTGTATCTTGTATCAAGGTCACAGTGACCTTAGCGTTTGACATTGCGAATTATTATCATTACGCTGCTTCAGAACAGCATAGGCAACAATGTAGTCAAGTTTAGTTGCAATAGGCTAAACCGATCCTGAAATATAAGGTGAGAAGTTCTGATAAAGTGTACGACATCGTCGTCACGGGCGTAGTCCTCACCGCCGTCGTCCTCTGAAAAGTGATACATACATGTATGTAAGTATTTAGATACAATTCAAGATTACCGCGATGAATGGAAGCTGAAAGTTAACGAATCTAATACCAGAATTATAATATTTGAAAAATGTAAGAAAACCAATCAACAACATTTCCATACGGGGGGCCATGCCATTGACATAATCGATGCATCTCTTCCTAGTCTAATTCGTTTTCAAATATAATAGTAATATTTTCTCACGAAGAAAACGCAATTTGAAACAAGGGATAAAGGATCAAAGAAAATAATGTACCCTATTGACATACATTATTCACTTTTTTAATTGTATGATCTCACTAGTAATGTTATATGCATCTGAAATTTGGGGGTTTGAGAACACTGATCTGTTTGAGGCTTGCCAAATAAAATTTTACAAAATTCTTTTACACATGGAAAGGAGTACATCAAATAGTATGATCTATACCGAACTTGAAATAGACCACTACACATAAAGGTCCACTGCAATATGATTCGCTTCTGGGCTGATATAATAAACGCGGAATACGGAAAACTGTCGTCGATACTATATTACATGAGACTGCACAATCCCGATCAAAAGATTCTACAGCTTAAATGGATTGTGAAAATAATCCTTGCATCAATAGGTTATATTGATACATTTGACAAAGGCAACGTAAATAAAACACAATAGAGCTTTCCATTTTAGCTATGCCCCGCCCACCTCTAGCTAAGCTCCACCCACACTTCGTCGTGTTGGGATTGATCGATCCCCGAATTCCCTAGCTATAAATTTCTTGAAAACTTACAGGTAAGCTGTTGAATATTTTGTAACTAATTTGACTTGGTGCTGTTGCTGCCTATGACAGCAACAGCGCCAGTCAAATTAGATTCAAAACATTCAACAGAATATTTATTAAATAGTAGACATACAATTAGTACAACAACGCACAGCCCGTCCTCAAATATACGTTTGTGACGTACTAATCGACGTCATTAATGACGCCATTCATTATGATGTCTTTCTACACGTCTCGTAGTTGACAATGACGTCGTTGGATGGATTGATAAAGTGGACAGGTCTAGTAACTAGACAGATAAAAATAGTTTTAAAAATCAATTTAAAGAGAAGTGTAGAGCTGACATCAGCGGATCAAGCCGGTTATCATTCTATAATAAAATATAAAACGATGCAAAGTTTGAAAGATATGATTGCTTCACAATTCTATATCATCCTGATGCTATAACTCTATGTGCCATTTTAGAACGTTAAACCACAAAATTAGCTATTGAGACTGGAAGATGAACAGGAACCGAAGGAAGCGAACATGTTTGTGATATAGGGGCCTATGCAACTCCCTAGAGGATGAATTGCACTTTCTTTTTGAATGTTCTAAATATAATACGGAGAGACAGAAATACATCTCTGAATACTATACCACCATTAAGCAATTGAAAACAGCAAAATGCCTCTTTTCAATATGCAACAGGCCCGCGCTAATAACGCTCTGTAAATATCTTAGCTATACGAAAAGGAAGATATGAGTATGACCATAGCAACTTACATTTCAAATCTCCGAACATTGACGTGTAGCACAAACAGAATGTTATGATTTTGAACTCCTTAGAAATAGTCTGATTTATTTAAATTCTCCAGCGTATATGCCTATTATTTAATAGAAATGCTAATGAGATACGTAATTAACTGATATTAAATTATGGATCCATGGATGTTTCGGAAACTAGACAGCCAGCCACCCAGCCACCCAGCCAGCAACCCAACCACCCAGCAAATAACCCAGCCAGACAACCAGCCAGATAAATTTGAGGTCAAAAGGTTAAAAGGTCAAGTCTACGCCGACCAGATTAAAAATCATTCGTTTGAAAACTAATTTGTCAGGAACTCTGGTTCTACTTCAGATAACGTGACCACACTTGGGTGGAAGGTTACCCGTGGGTCCCTAAGAAGTGTAATACGGTTGGGGTCAAATATCAAGGTCACAGTGACATAATTAGAAATTCTACGGCAGCAACAGCGCCATGTCAAAAACACCTTCTAAATGTACGTTTTTGGTCTTTATCGCGGGATAAACGTACGTACCTCTCTCAAAATTAACGGATATTAAATTATAGATCCATGGATGTCTCAGAAACTACAGGTCTGATTTTGGCGCGAATCTTAACACAAAAATGGTCTGCTCGTACACCAGGATTCCACGACTTTGGACGCGAGCCAAAAAATCCGAACAAAATCCGGAAAATCTGAAATATGTATGTATAATGTGATAAAGCCCGGATGTCGGGTGTCTGCAATTCCTGATGGATCTTTATGAATTGTACTAAATATACACGCTCTGTGCTTTTATCTAACCATCATTTCCTTGTCGTTCGCGGTTAATCTGAAGGTATTAGGTCTATGCAAACATAAAGATGAGTGATACTTGCTTAACACACGTACTGGTACTATGAAAACGGTTTGATTAAATGTGCATTGTGCAGAGCAACAACTCGCAGTCTCAAGATACTCAATGACGTGCATGTATAATTACCTTGAAATTCGGATTCAGGGACCTCAGAGTTCAAAATGCATACATCGATTCAGAGACAGGTAGAAAGTGGGCGGAGCCTAAGTAGACATGATGGGCGGGATACAGCAAGAAATGTATAATTCTATCCTCTTAGCTCAGTTGCCGCTATAGGTTTGAACATAGGTTCTGCTACTTTAACTGGACTATCGGCTTGCGTTAAGGAATGGCTACGCACGCACGCACGCACGCACGCACGCACGCACGCACGCACGCACGCACGCACGCACGCACGCACGCACGCACGCACGCACGCACGCACGCACGCACGCACGCACGCACGCACGCACGCACGCACGCACGCACGCACGCACGCACGCACGCACGCACGCACGCACGCACGCACGCACGCACGCACGCACGCACGCACGCACGCACGCACGCACGCACGCACGCACGCACGCACGCACGCACGCACGCACGCACGCACGCACGCACGCACGCACGCACGCACGCACGCACGCACGCACGCACGCACGCACGCACGCACGCACGCACGCACGCACGCACGCACGCACGCACGCACGCACGCACGCACGCACGCACGCACGCACGCACGCACGCACGCACGCACGCACGCACGCACGCACGCACGCACGCACGCACGCACGCACGCACGCACGCACGCACGCACGCACGCACGCACGCACGCACGCACGCACGCACGCACGCACGCACGCACGCACGCACGCACGCACGCACGCACGCACGCACTCACTCACTCACTCACTCACTCACTCACTCACTCACTCACTCACTCACTCACTCACTCACTCACTCACTCACTCACTCACTCACTCACTCACTCACTCACTCACTCACTCACTCACTCACTCACTCACTCACTCACTCACTCACTCACTCACTCACTCACTCACTCACTCACTCACTCACTCACTCACTCACTCACTCACTCACTCACTCACTCACTCACTCACTCACTCACTCACTCACTCACTCACTCACTCACTCACTCACTCACTCACTCACTCACTCACTCACTCACTCACTCACTCACTCACTCACTCACTCACTCACTCACTCACTCACTCACTCACTCACTCACTCACTCACTCACTCACTCACTCACTCACTCACTCACTCACTCACTCACTCACTCACTCACTCACTCACTCACTCACTCACTCACTCACTCACTCACTCACTCACTCACTCACTCACTCACTCACTCACTCACTCACTCACTCACTCACTCACGCACGCACGCACGTACTCAGGCCCACCCGCCCGTCCGCTCACACGCATGCAGGACCACACGCACAACGTACGTTTGTTTATGTGCGTGCGTGTGCACGAGTATGTATGTATATGCAATACAATATCTATTTGCATGAGAAAATCGCATATTATTTGTGTACGTATCGTGTTATTTTGAAGTAGAACAAATTTTAATGTTGACCAATTAATCATAAAATGCTAATGTCGTACATTCATAACGCGGCACATTGCAATAGTTGACAAATATTTGCACACACATTTAGACAATTTACAGAGAATTGTGTATTTACGTTTTGATGTCTGAGTTGTGGTGATTTGGCGCCATACCGGCATAAGCGGCAGGCCCATAGAATTGTTTAACCACTTCATACAGACTGATCAGATACGACTATTTATCAACTATCAAGGACACATACTGTTATTTCTAAATATATCATAAAAGAATTATACTGAAAAACTAGACTGAACTAACAGACCGCCAAGATTACGTCCCTTTCATGTAGCTCTTCGCGAGTTGAAGCACAGACGTTAGTTCCCAAGTTTGTTGTGAACTCTGATTGGTCAACGATGGACAATGTTTTAACATTTTGTTCCCAAGCACAGTTTTCCTGATTTGTATCAGTCAATGCGCGCAACCAAGGTCTGATGGAAATCCTAAACATGTCTAAGAGCTTCCAAACCAATAGATAACATTATTTAGGCCTTAAACAGCAATAGCTTCCAATCAAATTAACTAAAAGATATTAACTCAGATCTGCCATTAACTCATGTTGAGTTAACAAATCTTCAATCGATCGAAGTGATACTTTTATCAATAGCGGAACAATTTTAATTCATTGAACAATTTAACCAGTTTAACTGCTCAAAACATATCAAGAAAATTGAAATGTTCATCCCATTTGCAGGCCCGGATTACATGTGCTAGATATACCACTGTTCACAATGGACATAAGTAGCTTTCTGCTCTCCTTACATTGATACGTCTTGTGACCACTGCAGAGGCCGTGTCCTATTGACTTGCCATTGGACCTTTCCAAGCTTATCCATCCATCAGATGATGTCATAATCATGACGTCATAGGTGATTCGATATAGTCCGTCTTTAACGCTTAATAGTACGACGCGTTGTATAAATTGTATATCGTTACCATTTAATAAACATTATGTTAATTATTTTGAAACAAATTTGACTGTGCGCTGTTGCTGCCATAGACAGCAACAGCACCCAATCAAATTAGTCTTAAACTATTTAACAGCTAACGTGTATAGTTTCCTGGAACGCGATAGTTAGGATGTTTGGGGGTCGATTGCTCCCAACACGATCGAGGTACGGTTGGAGCTTAGCTAGATATGGCCGGGACATAGCCAAAACTAGAACGGTCCATTAAACCTCGAATGATCAAGAAACTCCTAATATTTGCCTAGTCAGTGTCTATTTGCTATTCCAGTTTACAAGACAAATACTATTCACTTGGCCTGTAAATGGGCATTGCTCAGGACCATTGCAGTGTCCGTTGTCGTAGTCAGGATCACAGGGGTGACAGGGCCAAACTTAGCTTTTGGAAAGCATTAGCTAATAGATTAGCCAACTACATTTTAGCCATATCTTACATATTTAGCCAATGTATTCCAATGTTTGCAATCTGGCATCACCGGTAAAGCTTTGAAATGAACTCCACATAGCAGATTATGTTGAATCTTTCGAAAATAATTTGCCTGAAAGCTGCTGCTGCCTATAGCAGGAAAAGGCTCCAGGCAAATTATTTTCAAAATATTCAATAGCTTGCTTAAATTGAGATATTAGGATTTCAAGGTTAGATGTAATGGAGTTCGAATAGAGTAATATATAGGAACTAGTTATATCAATATTTATCTTTAAATGGGTTTAAAGTGTCCACTACATGACTGGTATAACTTTGCATAAATAGATCACACATGCGTCAATATGTCATAAAATACACATCGATTCGCTTGAAACGTTCTCAGTTAATGACAACAACAGCCCAGTTCAATATCTGACAGCCTGTCACCAATACGCTGATCGATTTTCAACTCAAAATGTCTCACGTGTATGGGACGTAATCACGCTAATTTACTTGTTTAGACACTTTATATAAGATAACATTTATCTCCCTTGCATCGTAATTTTAATAAAAAATTAGCGAAATTTGCTGTATTTTACACACCTCTTCGATAAAGAATTTGGAGGATATCGGTCCGATTAATAACACAATAAACATGTACAAGATGATCAACAGGAAAACCTATCCTAGAACCAGTTACAAATATCGCCTGTACTAAAGGTAATTTCGCCGACACAGCTTTCTATATCTGCCTTGTTTACTATTGATTGATTGATTTATTTATTCCACAATAAGCCATAGGCCCTTGAGAGTATGTTTAAACATATATATATATATATATATATATATATATATATATATATATATATATATATATATATATATATATATATATATATATATATATATATATATATATATTGACAATTAAATTAGTATGCTATACACGTATCTAAATGCATAATCTTATATCTAATTCATATTCATATGCAGGGCTCGCACTTCCTGCTTATTGCGTGGCCGCTCACGGCTACAGTTATATTCGGGTTGTGTCTAAAATTGCGTATAGGCGCGGCCATTTTGCGCAAAGGATTGTGGTCTCCAACAGCTAACTAGACAGATAAATAGAGCGCACCTCTATTTTTAGTTGAAACCATAGATTTAGGATATATATCGGCTAGCATACGCATACGCTCACTATGGGGGATGGGATAGATGTCTCGACCGCTGGATCTACACTGACTGACTGACATCTGACGCAGACGATCAGATATGTATATAGCCTCCAAAAGTCAGTAAATTCTTTTTTTGTTAATTGGAATTGAAATTCTGCTTAAATAGCATCCAAAATACGGAACTACAAATCTACGGCAAAAATAAATAGGGGAAATATGGTAATACTGAGAGGCGGTTAGAATTACAGAAATGCATTAAAACCTAACGCATACGTCGCTGAAATTCCAAACATGTATGTACATATGATAACTATATGATAACTTCTATTCATTTTGGAAATTGCTGCCGTAAACCGTTGCTGCACACATGTAGACAACTTTCAGCATTATTGGTTACGTAATCTACACAAATATTTCTGGTACTGACCGTGAAACAACTAGGCCAAGCCTTTGAAAGCAGAAAGAAAATGGTTAAAGCGAGTTTTTTTATCTCCCAGTTTCAGCGAAACCCGACCGTTTGGTATAGAAGACCTCAAAAATAAATTAACACGCTTTCAAAACAAGGTAGAATTTCTGTTTTTCCTTGCAAATATAATGCCTTATTTACATGTATGAGCTGTACTGTGAAACTGCCGACTCGATGGTATAGAACATCTAAAGAATAAATTAACATGTTTGCAAAACAAGACATAATTTCTGTTTATGTTTTGTACGTATATTGCCTTATTTATGAGCTGTATAACGTAGCCTAAGCAGTCGAATCACTTGTAATAAGTGAGCACATATTTTAGCAAGAGTGGTAAGATATTGTAGAGCCTTGCCGTTATAATCAATTAGTTCCCCCACCCCCACCCACTCACCCCCGCCACAACCACCCTCCCCAGTAGGGTGACGTCACAGTCAAAATACGTAATGTGGTGTAGCTATGTCCAACAGGAACATTGAAAAGTCCTTCAGCTGTACGAATTAGTTTCAAAATATTAAACAGCATGTTTATTAAATAGCAGACATACAATTCTTGCAACGTGTTGGACGATTAAGAGTTAAAGACTGGCCAAATAGAAGGATTTATGATGTAATGATAATGATGTCAGCATGCATGTCACTTAGTTGGCTATGATATCATATGTCGTCATATAATCAAAGGATACAATTACGCAGAGAGTGTATGGGCTCAACACACGCTTGTGTCGGTAGTCATGTCCACACACTGGGACTTCCACAAAATGGGCATTGACATAGCTTTCGACACAATTACACGCTCAAATATCCTAGATGTACAACGCCAGGCCGGTTGCAATGAAGATGAGCTACGACTAGTGAGACTACTACTTGCTGAGCTGAGAGTACGAGTCAAGTCAGTGACGTCTGTAGAGTTTGAGACATCAATCGACTCCCCACAGGGAGATGCTCAGTCTCCGGTGTTTTCCTCCTGCTACTTTGCTGCCGCATTGAAATCTGTGCTGGAAAGTTCCACAAGTCCAAACCCCCAGTGTCAATACTGGGCATGCCGCTAGATATGGAATATGCTGACGATGTGGACTTCATAGACGAGGAAAAGAAACCCCTTGACGAACTTCTCCCAATAGCTGCAAGCACACTAAAAATTGAGAATATCTTTATGAATGAATCCAAAACAGAGTTCACCCACATATACCTATCGACAAAGCATGAAACTATAGAAAATGACAACCCACTTCGTGGTGGCGAACCATGGAGGAAAAGTACAATCCTGGGCTCACTGCTTTGTAGCACTGCTGACATTTCTGCACACTGCATCACGGGGAACATAGCTTTCCAACGGTTCTGGAAGCTATTGATTCGTAAATCAAAGATGCCCTTGATAAAGAGGGTACGTTTATACAATGCAACCGGCGTATCCTTTATGCTGTATAACTGCAACAGCGTGGCAGCTCCAAAGGCATCTCTAGCCAAACTTGATGCCTGCCACCGCAAACACCTACGCACACTCACTGGACACCGATGGCCAGACAGCATAATTTCCAACGATGCACTATACAAGATGTGCAATCCGTCGCCGCTGTCTGTAAAAGTCGCCCAGCAAAGATTGTCCATGTTTGGCCAGGTTCTAAGGATGCCAGAAGCGACACCAGCACAGAGAGCCATGGAATTCGTCATACTCGGAGCTAGCAAATACAAAGCCAGGAGAGGATGTCATTGCATAAAACTGCTAAGCGTGATACGAGGTGACCTCAAGAAATCAGGACTCGTTACACTCAAGTCAAGAATGGAGCTGAGGAAGCTAAGGATTTCGGCTGAGGACAACACGCAGTGGGCAAAAGCGAAGAAGAACTGATTGCAGCGTAGGATGTTTCTACTACTACAGGCGCAGGATACAGTAATCATACATCATACAATTGGAAAGGTCCATTGAAGACGGACTATGAGTTGCAAGAATTACATGTCTACTATTTAATACATATGCTGTTGAATATTTTGAAACTAATTTGACTGGGCGCTGTTGCTGCCATAGACAGCAACACCACCCAGTTAAATTAGTTACAAAATATTCAACGGCTTACCTGTATAGATTTCAGGAAATTGATAGTCAGGCATTCGCGGGGATTGGTGGAGCTTAGCTAGAGGTGAGCGGGGCATAGCTAAGACTGGAACGGTCCATTGCCGGCGCTGCCATTTTTCACTAGGGATTGTGGTCATTCACGTTCTCGCCAGATCTCCTAGAGCGATATATATATATATATATTATTAACGAGAGCGTCTCTATTTAGATTGGAATCGTAGATTTAGGATATATTGTTTAGATTTCTTGTGCGCATTAAACGCATACCATCACTATTGGGGATAGTTGTACTAGCTGGTGACCTGGGCTAATTGCTGACTATACATTTGCATCAGAAATAAATTGTATTGTGATCTGTCCCACTGTACCCACGTATATCTCTTAATCTCCACTTCAACACTCATCCCGACCAAACTGGCCAAAATGGCGTCTGTAGTAATCTTGAGAAACTACCATTTACATTTAAACGGTAGATATTTTTGAAAGTTTACCACTGTAATGACTGGCTTGATAACTGAGCCTATCATTCCAATGGTAAAGTGCTAAAAACAGCGGTCCCCTGGTCTGCAAATGGGCATAGGAAATTTCTATGATAATGGATGGATCTGATCTGTCAGCCAAGCATATGGCATCATAATTATTTACGTCATATGTAGGATGACGTCACAATCAAAATACGTGATGAATGATGTAAATAGCTTCATCAGGAACATTGAATAGTCCATCAAGTGTACGAATTTTATTTATACGATTTAATCCCCGGGATTCAATCAATCAATCTATCAATAAATCAACTACTGCCAGTGTCGCGATGGAGAACGGGCGAGGGCACAGAATACACCATACGGTGTGCATTCAAAAGATAGTCTCATATGAATTCGCCAGTGTATCAGTATATCCGATTCTTGTCTTGGTGCGGTGGTCCAGCGGAAAGATGTCTGGGTTGCTGATGCTATGTGGAATTGCAGGATGACGGTTCGATCCCTGACCGGGGAAATGATGATCAACAAAGTAAACTAACGGGTGCACTCCGTAGACGAAGTTAGCACATAAATTGAAGTCATCGCATTGCCAGTGCATTAAAAAACTAAGCAAGCAAACACTCTTTATTGACAGATCCAACATGTGGACATACAGACAATATTCAACATTCTGTTGAATATGTTGATACTAATTTGACTGGGCATTGTACGAATTGTATGGCCTTACTATTTAATCAACATTCTGTTGAAAATTTGAAACAAATTTTCCTAGGCGTTGTAAGTTTTTTTTACCATTATCAATTACTTCACAGGCGTCATAGTCGAAATGCTTAGTGAATGATGTCTCTAGCTCCATCGTGAATATTGAATAGTCCGTCAAGTGTACACATTTTATGTCTACTTTTTAATCAACATTCTGTAGAATATTTTGAAATTAATTTAACCAGGCACTTTGACCGGCCACTGTTACGGCCATAGGCAGCAAAAGCAACCAGTCAAATTAGTTTCAGGATATTCAACACCTTACCCTGTATAGCTACTTTGAAATTGGGATTCTGGGAAGCCATGAATCAAAGTATATAAAATGATTCCAACATGCTGAAAGAACGGACAGAGCTTAGCTAGAAATGGACCCCACCTTTGAAACTGTCATGAACAAATTTGACCATTAAACGACCAATTTCACTTAGTAATGTGTGGTCCACCCACTTGTAGTAAGTGACCACCTATTTTAGCAAGAGCATTCAAATACATAGCTTTGCCCTGCCAGCCGCATGTAGACCCAATCGCAATGGACCGATTCTCTTATGGAAAGAAGGTATAAGTTATCCAACCTGTCACCTAAGTTTTGACGTCATAATCAATTATGTGGCATGTAGGCTGACGTCACAGTCAAAAAACGTAATGAATGACGTAGCTATGGTTATCAGGAACGTTGAAAAGTCTGAAAGCTGTGCGAATTGTATGTTTTCACTATTTAATAAACATTCTGTTGAATATTTTAAAACTAATTTAACTGTGCTGCTGCTATAAGCACCGACAGCATCTAGTCAAATTAGTTTAAAAATATTCAACAGCTCACCTCTATAGTTACCTTAGAAATGGAATTCTGGGAAGTCACGGGTGAAATTATGTAAATCACAATGACGACGGCTATGAATATAGGCCAATCATCATCTCTTATTATATTTTAACCGCCTCATGGCATAGCTGGTCAAACCAGCCCCTACAGTGATCTTGAGCAATGTCAAATTGCATGCCATGAGGGGACAGTTCTTGATAACATACCACTGGAATGGCTCTCGAGACAGTCATTCCAGATTCCAGTGGCAAATCTGCAAAAACAGTCTTCTCTTGGCCTGCAAATGGACATTCAATATCTAAATATTTTAACATTCTTCACCAAATTTAGACAGTAAATGCTTAATATATTATGAGGACAATACCAGGTACTGTGTCTGTTTCATCTTTCCCTTATGAATTATAGCATTAAACACTAGGCTGAGCATTCGAGTGTGTAACTTTCCATTGTTATGTCTCATAGGGCGTCGGGGCTAACATTTTAATGTCGTGCACGCATTTTACTAGGCACTATATGTGTGGTATTAATAACAGTAAAACGGGCATAATAATATTGTAGAGCGTTTGAAAGTAGACAAAATTCAATTAAAATAATGTACGTGTGATATTCATTAGTAATGTATTGTCCTTAATCATTCACTGGGAAAAGATCCATGCATGCAATTATTTAGCACTATGTATAGTCAGCTGATGTTCCGAATTTCCAGTCAAAACGGCTGTCAATAACATTGTAACGGGTGGTTAGATACATAAATCAACAAAAAGCGTATGTATGTGCCAAGTTAGTAATCCCTGCAATGTGTTCGGCCCAAAAATTTCACATATGGTTAGGTAGGTATCTGAATGTGCTAATGAAGTATTGAGTTTTAAAATTGTTTACCGTGAAGTAATTCAATTCGTTGTACATGATTTCATACCAATTTTAGCCAATTCACAGTCTTCACTGCCTTATTGTCTGTAGGTTATGCTCGGCCTCAGATTTTCACCCACATAAACCTGAGTTTAAAAAGAATTATTTAGCCTAAATTACTTTCAGCTGCAACCAATATGATATCATATCATTGCTAGCTATAGTCATAATTAAAACAAATTAAATTGGCTTACATTTTGGCAGATCAGTGATTTTCAGTACCATACTGTCTGCAATAAGTTTGGCCCATATTCGGTTCGAAATTCATACATATGGTCAGATCGGTATATGAATGCGCTAATAAAGTATCAAGCTTAAAAATGTCTACATGAAGTAATTTCGTAGTACACAATTCCATGGCAAAAATTTGCACAAGTTTTGGCAGATCCATGGTTTTTGGTAGCCTACTGTCTGTAATAAGTTTGGCCCCAAAATGGCAGGTGGATATATAAATACGCTAATATAATATCGATTTAAAAAATTTCACCGTAAAGTAATTTTATAATACACAACTTAGTAGTGACCAAAAGTTGTCAGACATCAATAATTTACATACCGATATCTATGTACTCTGTTTGTAACCAGTTTTCGAACATCTAGCCATGCAGAACACAATATGTATTATTATGTACTAGTGCTGTACGAAATATTGCACGATTCTACCATCAAATAATATCATAATTACCAAGTATGTCCATGTAGTTACTTATTCGCAATATGTCCCCATTCAAAGATAGTTGGTTCACATTAGCCACAATCGGATAGATGTCGATAGGTGCTGGCATATCGCTTATAGTAGGTTCGGCTCCAGAATTTCACTGATATGCTTACATCGATATATATGAATGTGCTAATGGAGTATAGAGTTTTAAAAAATTCTACTATGAAGTAATTTCTAAATATGCAATTTAGTCGCAACTTGCAGTTTTCAAATGCTAATAATTTACTATATATTCAGTATCAGAATCCTTGTACTTGGTTTGTAACCAGGCTTTCTAACATAATGCGATCTAGAACTCACTTGATATTGCACAAATCTATCATCAAATATTTCTTGCAATAATGTGAAAATCTTTATATATTCTATAATTTAGCTCCAGATAGAATCTGAATTATCAAACAAAACCCCCAGAATCTACGCAAATGGTCAACAAGATGGATGGAAAGATGGATGGCCTGCCCCAAAATATAATCTGCTTCTTCCTATAGCACATAGCTAATCCTATCCAAGGCCGATGCCATTACAACCATCTTAAAGATATAACACTCCCAAGAAACTATTATTATTAGAATTGTAACCACCATCAACACTACATGGGAAAGGTAAGAAACTGTAAATGATAGTCAGAACCTATGTAATATTGAATGTTAATATAACAAGATAAACACATTTCTCTCTGTCCTGCAAATATATTGTCAATTTATCACATGTCTAATGGCTATATCTTTATAGTACATTGAACTTAACTTGAAGCTCAAGTCTTCCTATATTATATAGTGCCGGTGTCATTTTTATATGTATAATTTATATTTTGTTCTATGTTGGGGTCCAAGGCCTAGCTATAGTCACTGTCTCTGGTGGACTACCTGTTGGGCTACAGCAAATTGTATATTATATATAAAAATGAATTTGAAACTCAACTTGAATTATAATACTCTCCGGCCACGCTATTTGCCATTGATGCCTTGCATCAATATGTGTACTTGCGATGGCATATGAGGGAAATACTTTTGAATTAATACATTATGGCGGTAGTTAATGTAGAAATATGAAATATACATACATACAATATTAAAATACAGTCTAGTCCGAGTACGTAGTAGTAGCAGCAGCAGCAGCAGCAGCAGCAGCAGCAGCAGCAGCAGCAGCAGCAGTAGTAGTAGTAGTAGTAATAGTAGTAGTAGTAGTAGTAGTAGTAGTAGTAGTAGTAGTAGTAGTGACACCGTTCAGACGTGTTTCACTTGCTCTGCATTTACTGCTCAAATTTGCTAGTTTCTAGCGCGATTTTGTAAATAAATTATATACATGCACTTCTGATTAGTAACTAGTTTCAAATTTTGTATTTATTTGTAAATTCTCGTTCCGGTTTGCTCATATGTTGTGGCTCCAGTTTTATGTAGGCAATCTGCTAACTGGCGAATTTAGCCATTTAAAAGGGCTCCTCTTGTCGTGGTCGGCCCAGTGCATCTTTAGTCGAGTCGCTGTGCTATTGCTATAGTACCTCGGCTAGATCATTAGCGTTGGCAAGATCTGATGAATTGAGTTCTTTTCAAGATTGAAATCCTTTGTTATGTCGAGTCCAGCGCGTTGATGATATATAACTACTTTCAGTTGGCTGTATTGCATCAGCCAGCTCAAACCAACCACTATACGACTATGTTATATCGTCGTATATTTGTTGGTAGACACCACGTTCTAAAGGGGACACTAATCTTTTAGTGTTTAACTCTTTGCGTGGTGGTCTTTAAGATATTAGTGGACCACACGTTATCGTTAATCAGTTCAGACTAACAACTATACGACTGCTATATCATCGTATATTCGTTGGTAGAGACCAGGTTCTAAAGGAGACACTAATTCATTGGTGTTTAGCTCTTTGCGCGGATGTCTTAATATTGTATTATATATTGTATTGTCTGTACAAATGTAGTGGATTGCATTATATTCAATCCGTTATAAACCAAAATGGCATCGGTTTACAAAGGTACGTTAAGTTTGAAAATCACAACCAAGGTTTGGGGCGTAACTGCCAATGAAGTCTATCATGGGCTTAAGGACGCAGTTGGTGCGGGTCCGAAGGTGATGCAGGGTCCAATTAATGTCACCAAATTCGTATGGAATGTCACCGTAAGCTGCGAAGCTGTTAGAGAAAAGCTGCTTAGTGAGGATTTGATAGTGAATGGTGAGGTCTGCAATGGGGAAGAGGTAGAATCAGACAATCTATTAGTCAAAATAAAGGTTCCATTAGAAATCCCCGATGAAAGAGTGGTGGATGAGCTATAAAGCATGGGAAGGTAAAATAAATCGAGAGGGAAACGTACCCATTTGATAGAACGTTAGAAAATGGGGGTAAAGCAGATGTGGTTCGAAAAGGTGGACACGCCGCTTGATGGGCGGTTTGTTCTCCCGCTGTGGTATAGGGGGCATTTGAAAGAGTGTAGAATATGTCTCAGCAGTGACCACCTGGCCGCTGATTGTCCAAACCGAAACACGTGTCTAACATGTGGTTCTCCTGATCATTTTAAATTTCGTTGTCCAAAGACTAGAGAAGCGCATGTTGTCGTACCTGAAGCTGTAGGAGGAATCGGTGGTTGTCTCAGGACGAAAGACAACTGTAGCAGTTGCTGATGTTCATACAACTGAACCTCTGAATGTTAAGTCAAAAGATCCAGTGGCAGTTAGTAGTACAGATGAAATTGACGTTCTGGAGGTTGGGTTAAGCATAACACCATCAAAGAATAATAAAGGAGAACATGCCGGCAGTAATGACAATAGTATAGAGCAGGATAACTATAATTTAGAACATGAGATAAATTTGGGCCACACCAAGTTTAGGTCGCAAGAAACAGAAAAATCATTTGAATTTTCTTTAAGCCCACCTGGTATAACCCAAGTGGAGAAAGATAGTTCAGTGAGAGATGGTACAGAAAAAGGAGGTATCAAACGTCAAAAAGAGGAATATCGAAGAAATGACATGGATGATGATGTGATGTCAATTGCTGAGCCAGATGTCTCAATACAGAAACGGAGCTCGCAATTGCCTGATGAATTTGTGATGTATCGTTCAGAAAACGGAGACGTACTGAAACCATATGTGACCGGTAAAGGTGTCAAATACTGACACTTATGTCATGACTCTGATATTAATAGATAAAAGCATTTCTCAACAGTAGATTTAGGAAATACTGAGTTCAACAAAAAAGTAGGCAAACGGGCAAGGAAAGAACAAATATGAATCCAGTTAGATTCATTATGGCGACAGTTACCATTCAGTTATTAATACGTATAATAACAAAGATCATTTTTACACTCAACTGTCGAGGTTTAAACAAGCAGCTTAAACAACGACATCTCTTGGAGGAATTAGAAAACTAAAGGTAGATATTGCTTTCATTCAAGAGACAAAAATTCAAAAACCTGAAGTGTATAATTCCCTCAAAGATATTTCCAAATCACAAATTTATTATTCCTTATCACATGGTCAAAGTGCTGGAGTAGCAATTATTTTCCTCCGCTGTGGTCTTCATTCAGTAAACATTATCTCCTCGATAGCAGATGCAAATGGTCGCTGGGTTTGAGTTACAATTGATGCATCAAACACCCGCTTAAATCTTGTCTGTGTATATGCCCCAACATCTCATCAGCAACGTAAAGAATTTTTAATGATATTTCTTCAACCATTGACCAGAACCTGTCTGACAATTTAATTTTTGTGGGAGATTTTAATTGCGTAATAGATGATGTCAACGACAGATCATTCAAGTCGAAATATATGGACACGTCATACACTATTTTGAAAAATATATGTGGAAATAAAGGCTTAGTAGTCATATATCGAATTGTTAATTCAGACGGCAATGACTTTACATGGCTGTCATCTGATGGTACAATGTCATCAAGGTTAGATAGAACATATATTGACTGCTCATTGAAAGGCTACATAACTTCAATGAATACTAAGCCTCTAGCTTTTTCTGATCATAATGTGTAGAGAGCTGTTGGCGCTATTGGGTTGAACGGAAACAAATTTATGATGACATAATGCAATGGTGGCAAGATGTAAAAATAGATCTAAAATCTATGTCAAGAGAATATTCGATCACAAAGGCCAGAGAATTGCGAAAACGTAAAAAAGCATTGAGTAGACCCTTGACTAAAGTTAATGAGAAAGTCAATAAAGGTGAACATAATTATTATGATCTATTGATCAAACTAAAAGGCAAAATAAATGAAATAGAGGAATATAGATTCAATGGAGAAAAAATTAGATCAAAGACACACATGCTCGCAGAGGGTGAGAAACCTACAAAATATTTTTGCGGACTAGAAAAATCACCTGGTATTGAGAAATTGATACGCTCAATAGAGGCGGTTGATGATACACTTGTTTCATCAAGCAGAGACATGGGGAAAGGTATGCATGACTACTATCAACAGTTGTACACATCTGAAGGGAATGACGACACAGCTACTGAACATATTTTAGCTAATATGACAGAGACACTATCTGACTCATAGAATCTGTGAACAACCTTTAACACTACAGGATTTGTCTAAATCGATGAAAGGTATGAAGCCACAACAATCGCCAGGCTATGACGGCCTCTCTTATAGAATTTTACCAAACATTTTGGCATTTATTAGGCCCAACCCTTGAAGAGCTATCATCCTGCATTTTTAAATGTGGACACCTTCCTCCATCAATGGCTAAAGCATATGTTCGACTGATATATAAAAGAGGCGATAGAAACAAACTTCAGAATTACAGACCAATTTCATTACTTTGTGTCGATTATAAAATTATATCGAGAGCACTAACTTTAAAACTCGGTCAGTCCTAGAAGATGCTCAGTCCCAGCTAGAACAAGTTTAACAAATACTCTATTTATAAGAGATATCATACAGTTAGTGGAGAAAGACTCTATACCAGCAGCGATCATAACTTTAGACACTGAGAAAGCATTTGATCGCGTTGAATGGACATTCTTGGTAAAGTCATTAGAATGTATTGGTTTAGGTCCAGAATTCATTAAGTGGGTCACTATTTTATATGCCAACATAAAAAGCTGTTATTTAGTTAATGATCATCTGACTGAACCAATCACCATAGAGCGGGATGTAAGACAAGGCTTCTCTCTATCAACTCATTTATTTGTAATAGCTATGGAGTCGCTGGGGCTTCACTGAGGCAAAATACTCATTTTCAGGATATATGTGTTGATGGAGTTGATACACCGATAAAGGTGTCCCATTATGTCGATGAGATCAAATAACGATTTCAAGATTTTGAAAGCATTATTGAAAGAATTTCAACAAGCTTCAGGGCTGAAAATTAATAAAGAGAAGTCAAAAGGATTATTTTTGGATCAATGGAGTGGAAGAACAGATGCAGTAATGGATTTTGATTGGTCAAGTGATATAACCAAAATTTTAGGCATCTATTTTAGTAGGAAATCAAACATAGAGCTAAATTTAAATTGGGAAGAACGGTTGTCCATGTTAAAGAACATATTAGGAAATTGGAAAAGACGACGCTTTTCTATTTTTGGCAGAGCCTTTGTTCTAAATAATTTAGCTTTATCTAGGTTGTGGTACACCGCTTCCGTCATAAAAATGCCTCAAATGGTAGAGAACGAGATTAAAGAAACTTTCTATGGGAAGAGAAAGCCCATTTAGTGTCATAACCAGTTTTAAATAATGTAAAGTGTGAAGGGTTGATTTAGTTAACATTCCAGTCAAATGTGCTTCATTAAAATTGAAGTTTTTGAATCAACTAATTCAATCCTATGCACCATGGGCTTGCATTTCCCATGCGCTAATAAAGAGATACAGAGCCTTTTTCTATTGACTGCCTCCTTATGTCAAATACAGCTTCACCAAATTACAATAAAATTCCTACCGTTTATAAAGAGCAATTTGGAGCCTTACACACATTTACAAAAGGAATCCCTTCTCCAGAATGTTGGTAAGATGCTTTAAAGTAACAACCCTGGGGCAATGATAATATTCGTTTTAATAATTCTGTTTTATATTTACCTTCTCTAGCCAAACAGGGCATTCGGTTTCTAGGTGATTTGATAAAGCAGAATTCCAGAAAATGGATTCCTATGAATGAACTTTCACAAAAAAACATCAATGAGAAATATTGATGCACAAAGGTTGCGTGTTCGCATAAAATATGCTGTTCCCACTGATTGGTTTCAGTTACCAAATACACATGCTAACTGTTATAATTTTCAACCAACACTGGTCCTTAATGGTGAATTTATTAATTATAGGCAACGATCTAAAGATTGGTATCACAACTTAAATTTAAGTCAGGTAAAGTCTGCAGCGGCAAGTAATGCATGAGAAAACTAGGGATGTGAGCCAAATAACTGGAAATCAACATGGAAAACCATCAATTCTCATTTTATTACACATGATGCACGTGATTTAGCATGCCACCTGCTGCACCGACGTTTGTGGGTCGGACACTTGACATACAAATGTGGAATTACAGTGTCTGATAGATGTTGTCTATGCAACATTGAGGAAGAGACAATAGAACATTTATTCCCTCAGTGCCATACAGTTACTGCTTTTTGGGAATTCACTAAAAGGATTCTTGCACAATTTGGCATCAAATTAACACCGGATAATTTATCAATTTTATTTAAGGATTTATCTACTATGAAATGCAAGATGAAAAAATGTGAGAAAGAATTGATCTTATGTGTTTTATCGCTAGGACTGCATGCCATCTGGAAACATGGGTGTTCAGTAGTCAGAAACGCATTAACAGGAAATCACCAAGGGCTATTCTCCGTGTCCTATTGGTGCAATGTATTCATAATGAATTTTATAGGTTGGCATGCTGTTGGAGAAAAAGGTGGTTTCAAAATGTTTGGTGTCAAAGCAATTTAGTCTCTGCCAAAATGATGTTTTAATGAAATTAAAGAAGAAACTGATTTAGAGTCAATTGAGCTAAATAATTGATTCTGGAAATGATTACCGAGGGTCGCTGCATCATTTTCATGTCATAATCTCATCATGCCACCAATTTTAACTCTATTTTGTGTATTAGAACTGAAATATACGTTTTACTATAACTTTCTTTAATGTCAAAATGAACCCAATAAATTAATAAATTAATGTAGGCTTTCCTCTTCTAATTATGTCTGTTTTAAATATGGTTATCTTTCGATCAGCTTTTTGTTATTGTTAGCTGCAATGCTGATTCGTTTATTTGAGCAATCGTGTATAAAATTTCGATATTTAACTCGGAAATTTAATACTAAATTCTAACAAACTGAATGGACCAGGGTAATTTTAGAAACTGGGCTTAAAAGTAAATTGCTAATGAATTTTAAAATAGGCACAGGTAATTTCAGGAACTTGTAGTTAATGCACGTTATTTTTTGGATTACAATACGCCTACGTGGGTTTAAAAACCTGTCGGAAATTAATTTGCATTGAATTTTAAGTGGTACTTACTAATTTCAGTATAAATAATTATTACTTGTTTGGCTGGTTGCTACCATCCCATCGTACTGTAATGTAATAATACAAACACACTTGTTCCGGGGTAATTTACAAATCCCAAGGGTGAAGTAAATCTAAAGTGAATACAGAGCGCCATCTATGTCGCTCTACACATTAAACTATGTAAAATCTACGCAGCCTGCAGGTTATTAATTGGCTCAATGGCGTCAATGAGTAGTGGTAGCTTACTGCTACTTATTGATGAGTCGCTTCACCACTTGTTGGTGAGTTATGCTCGCCATTTGGGCCTTCTACTACACTGTGTGTTTCATTAAACTACGTACAATCTACTTAGCCTGCCGGTCATGAATCGGCTCAATGGCGTCATTGAGTAACGGCTACTTATTGACAAGTTGGTTCAACACTTGTTGGTGAACTATGCTCGCCATTTGGGCCTAGTACTTCACCGTGTGCAAATAGTAATGGCTTTGTTGAATTATGCTATGTTATTAGCTCCTTATTAAGCTTGTGTTCTATGTAGTTATGCCATGATTGTGGTATATAGTAAGAGATTGTTTTAGCTTTCACTGTTTTGATATATTAATTGTGTACTGTTATTCGTATACTATTAATCAAGCCTGCTATTTCACCGGATTTTAGGGGGGTTTGCAAGCCTTCTTTAAAGGAGTTCCTCCGTGAAGTTTGTCCGACTACGTCAGCGTCGGATTTTCCAAAAAAAAGAAGAAAAAAGTAGCAGTAGCAGTAGCAGTAGCAGTAGCAGTAGCAGTAGCAGGAGCAGGAGGCGGAGGAGCAGCAACAGCAGCAGCAGCAACAAGAACAACAGCAGCAGCAGGAGCAGCAACAGTAGCAGCAGCAACAGCAGCAGCAGCAGCAGCAGCAGTAGTAGTAGTAGATGTAGTAGAAGTAGTAGTAGTAGCAGCCACAGCAGCCGCCGCAGCAGCCGCCGCCGCCACTTGACTTATTGGCGAACGCGTAGATTAGTCCCTGATTAACACAAGAGTGGGAAATGTCAACTTCACTTACAATGACACCGGAACAAATTCACAATTCAGAAATACAACGGTTTCACGGGCTCCATATGTATCGCTCTGATAGACAGCAATACATAGTCAATAAACATTTGAAAAGCTATTGTGCAACATAAAACATAGTTAACTGTCACGTAGTGCATGGGTGGAAATAATTGGATGTAAGTTTAGAAAATAAGGATGCTCATGAATATGTCGCAACTACAGCTTATCGCGCCAGCGGGAGGACAATATATGTTATATATCGATTGGAAAATGTGCTTATGCCTATTGAGTTATGCGTGATGATGTCAATGCTGAAAGGAGATAGGGCATTGGTGCGTTACTGCGGTGTCATATTCAACGTGCTCAGATTACAGCTAACAGTCAATGGATGAGAGGCTAAGGACCCAGATCATATGCAATACACTCAGATTAATTTAGCTAGCAGAAAACAGGGTTTGCACGGTGTGGAGGGCTGAATAAATGGATCTTTCCAGAGCAATGCCGTCATAATCAGCTAAGCGGCGTGTAGGGTGACGTCATAAGCATTACGTCATAGATGATTCTATGCGGCCCGTCTTTAACTCTTAATAGTCCGACACGTACAAATTGCATATCTCTACTATTTAATAAACATGCTGCCATAAGCAGAAACAGCACCCAGTAAAATTAGTTTCAAAATATTCAACAGCTTAGTTTTCTGGACATTGATAGTCAGGGAGTTCAGAGATCGATAGAACCCAACACGATCGAAGGGCCGGCGAAGCTTAGCTAGAGATGGGCGGGGCATAGCCAAAATGGAAAGGTCTATTCATGGATCCATTTCCTCACTCAATCATATGACATCATAATCAACTACACAACGTGTATGCTGACGTCAAAATCTGGATTTGATTAATGCTTCATTAACGCTTAATACATGTAGTCCGACACGTTGTACGAATTCTATGTCTTTGCTATTTAATAAACATGCTGTTTAACATTTTGAAACCAATTTAACTGAGCACTGTTGCTGCCATAGGCAACAACAACACCCAGTTAAATTAGTTTCAAAATAGTCAACAGTCTAACAGGTATAGTCTTCTGGGAATTAATATTCAGGTAGTTCAGAGATCGACGATCCCTACTCGAAGGTGGTGTTGGTGCAGCTTAGATTGAGATGGGCGGGGCATAGCTAAAAGTGGAAAGGTCCATTATGGCATGGATTTTGTCACCACGGTTCGCTCGATTACACACTATGTATATGCATGACACATGATTCAATCTAATTGTGTCCCATGCATGAAGACCCAAACGTTGTAATGATTAACCTCGTTACAATTAACGAGTATCGACATATACACATGCCTTGCTCTGCCAAATTAATGTCTAAATGGACAGCTATTTGAAACCACAACACATATTTCAAGACGCCACCAATTTCATACTATCCATAACAGAATGTGCACATTAATATTGCTACTGTTCACTGTTAAAAGCTAAACATGTTCTCACAATCAAGCTGGCTCCAGTCAGATTAAATGCTGCTGCTGCCGCTGCCGCTGTTGCTGTTGCTGTTGCTGTTGCTGCTGCCACTGCTGCTGATGATGATAATGAAGATGCTGCTGGTATTAAATGAAATAAATATGAACAAAGCTAAAAAAAATCCTGCCGACAAGATAACATAATAAAGTGTAAGAAAGAGCATGTCTACTGCTGAAAGCAATGAGCTAATTCCACAGCCAACTTATCGTTTTCTTTTTGTCTGAGAATGAAAGCACAGCATAGGGCACTGAGACGCAATACAGTGATAGATTGAATAGCTGAGTCATGAAAGGCTGGTGGTGAAACGCAGAGTAGATGATGTAGTGGCATAAAATATGAAAATATACAACCAACCTGTTAAGTAAAGATTACAACAGAGAAAGAGCTCTTGTGAAGACCAGACATCAGGAACAGACTGCTCAAATCTGGGCTGCTAACTGACTAACACCATTGACATATTTTGAGCTTGTCGCCTATATGAATTGGACCAAACCCTGGGAGGAGAGTACCGCATCTGGTTGTTTCAAGCGTGCAGACCTGGCCAAAACATCGAAGCAGTCTCTGGGTGTAGCATCACCAAACATAAATCCAACAACAATTAAAAGCTAGCCGAGGCACATATGTGTCAACTTAAAGTTCACAATAAATGATGGAATGTCCTTTTCGGCTTCCAGAAAAACATAAGCCTTCGTCATGCACATGCGCATCACTGCCCACCAGTCCACATCTGATGACGCTTCCAGGAAGGATCTATTGCATGAAGAAGCCATTCCCTTTACAATTCTTCAGTTTGTTACCTGAATTGGACGTGGCATAGATATCAACTCACAGCTAAGCCTTGCTTTCCCCATGATATATCTATCATTAGCTCAATGTCCTATAGACAATAGAGAGATCCGATCTGTCACTCAAGTATCTGAATTCATAAGAAAATATGTAATTTGATGGCTGACGTCATACACACTATAGCGTAGGTCCGTCACCAAAGTGGCTGATTTTATGCCTTTAAAGAGTTTACACTTTACTAAATATTCTGCTATGACAGAAGCAGCCCCACTCAAATGGACCTTTCCATTTTTAGCTATGCCCATCACTAGCTAAGCTCCACCCACACCTCATCGTGTTGGGATTGATCGATCCCCGATTGCTCTAGCTATCAATTTCCTGAAAACTATGCAGGGAAGCTGTTGAATATTTTGTAACTAATTTGACTGGGTGCTGTTGCTGCCTATCGTAATTCTCACATAATTGAGTAATCCAGTTTCTGAGTCAATTGTGTGACGTCATATTCAACTACGTCACATGTCGGATCCTGTCATAATCAAGTACGTCATAAATGCCTCGATTTAGTCTGGCTTAAACGGTAAATAGTCCGGAAAATTGTACGAATTGTATGTCTTTCCTATTTAATAAACATTCTCTTGAATATTTTGAAACCAATTTGACTGTTGCTACTATAGGCTGCAACAGCACCATGTCATATTAGTTTCAAAATATTCAACAGCTTACCTGTACAGTTTTCTGAAAATTAAGATTCAGGGAGCGCAGGCATAGATTGATCCCAACACGGGCAAAGCTTTGGTGTCGGACTCCTCCAGTAGCAAATACACACGGTGCTCTATATCATATTCATGGCATATTTCACGGCACCAACCGGTTAAATTTTGTGCATCAATGTTCAGAAAATCCAGGGGAAGCACACAATGATGGGGAAGAGGCTGTAGCCCGGTCCAGGGCTTCAAGACTCTTACCAACATCTACGTCCTTTACTTTACAAAGACGAATCCCAATCTCCACCCATCACATTCAGCAACTCTCCTAACACCTGCACCATGATTTGAATGGCTTACAGTACAACTCAGAGATAATGTTTCTTACTAACTAACATGTGCATGACATTTTTGGAAATATGTCAATGTATTTATTAGCAATACTATAAGAGGAACAGTCTCACTGATTAAGTCAATGATGGCGTAAATGAAACATGGTCAGCTCATCACGTATCGTAAAGGCGAGTCTAGGATAGTGAAGACAGCACCACCTCATCGTCTCGTACATAGCACTGCGACGAGATACATCCATCTTGTTGCTACCATATGTGTTGGACTAAATGAAGGATATCGTATCATTTATAAACGTAGACCATAATAGTCCCAATGTCACTGGTAAACGGTGGGTGAATCTAGGTATTTATCTTGGTAGTTTCTTCACTTACTATGGTCAAGTTCGATTGGCGAACCATAGTTAACCATAGGTAGATAAATCCTAGTCGAACGTAACTATTGTCGATCTAGCATCCGATATCAAATTGTTAATACGAAATTTGCACCAAAATCAAAATGACGAACACTCAACGCTTGCCACGAATAGATACATATAAATGTGTAAATATATCACTAAATAACTTGGACTTAAAATATACGTTCATATTGTATGACAATGCTCCCAAGACCAATTTCCTTCCCACTGTATCTCATATTGATACGTCTTGATGTCTAAGCTGCCAAAAATAACGAATTTTCGTAGGCCATCAAAACATACGACAGAAATGTTTATGTGAGACTGGTTCCCGGCTCCAAATTTTCTGCAATCTTCGATGAGAAATCGGGTACCAACGAATTATAGCTAAGGGAAATGTGCATGTCCAGTAAACCAGCTAAAAGGTAAAGGTTAGCCAGCCAAACTTTCATTAGTGTAGTGACACATTGAACACCGTCGACATATAGCCAATGAGTTCTATCATGCCATGTTCGCGTGCGTGCGCGTATGCGTGCGGCCCAGAATACGTGCCTGCGTACATGAGCGTGAGTGCGTGCGTGCGTGAGTACATGCATGCGTGCGTGTGCATGCGCATGTGCGCGCCAGCGTGTGTACGTGCTTGCGTGTGTGCGTCCGAGCATGTGCACGTTCGTGCATTCTGAATATATGGATAATTCGGAAACGACTGGCCCGATTTGGCTCAAATCTTAACAAAAAAATGTGTGACTGTACACTAGGAATCCACAACTTTGGAATGATCCAAAATTATCCGGAAAATCCTTAAAAATGTCAAACATCTGTGTTATCAATCTCTGATTGCTCTGGTTTTTATTGAAATGATTATGGAGCATACTCACCCAGCAAAAGAAATTGAAGAAGAACACGATATATCTCTGAACAGGGCTAATAAAGCGCTTCTGTCTTCTGAGAAAGCTCACCATGCCGTGCTTTAGAAAAGACCAGGAATAGAATACAGGAAGATCGATACGTCAAACTGTAGGCTGCCCGTATGCGTTAATATCGATCCTACACCAGAGGTGGGTTTCTACGGTTCCTCACCCACTGTATGGTGTACTGGCAAATTCCGTGTTTACAATCCTTCTATATAAAACGAGTTATATCCGTGTGTATTTGTCGTACCGGAATATATTGTATGGGCCTATACTTCAAGTACTTATCACTTGGTTTTCCGCTTATCTGTGCGTTAATATCTAATACGCCCTGGCATGTGTAAGCAACGCAGTCATTCTTGCTGGCTGTGACTAAGCCCGTGTTCTTGTTTTGTTGAGTCTTGCTTTATCCATATCTATAGGAAAGAACAGTAGATTAGTATCGAAAGTCGAAACGGCGATATATGGCATGTAATGCAAACACACATAGACACAATAGGTAGGGTATTAGTTTGTCCTCTAAATGCGTCGACAACAATATTCTTCTTGCGGCGCATCCATGCGTATGCAATATTATCATACTTAGTGAAAATATACTATCCAGTTTACACTCGATGTTGGCGAAAGCTGCTGCTGCCTAGACATAAACATCTTTAGGCAACATCGTTTGCAAAGTTAGTATAAGCTAAGGATTTTAATATTCAGTAGGAACGAATGACTGGCCACGTACAATAATTTACAACCTAGGAGTTCTTATTGACGCGCAATCTATGCCGCTCAAACGGCGACGGTTTAGGCCGACTACGATTATATGTTATACCTAGCTATAAACCGTGGACGATCGCAACTCCTATATCGCTAGAAACATGACGCCATAGAAACGTGGCGTAGCGTGGAATGGATTTACCTGCGATCATGCGGTACCTAGCAAAAAATCGTTGAACGACATAACGTAAATATATCCTGATTGCCTCGGTTCGCATTGCTATGCTCGCCGGTGGTGGGTATGGGTACGGCGCTGTACGCGTTGTCACGTTCGCTGGCGGTAGGTATGGGTACGGTGCTGTACGCGTTGTCATGTTCGCCGGGGGTGGGTATGGGTACGGCGATGATGACAGTGTAACTGTGGGCGTGTTGTGTGGACTGGGTGGTGCTGCTGTCATGTTTCAAGTTTAGTGAAGTACTCACAGGTCACAATGTGACATATGGGGATTACAAATTAATAGTTAATTTTTTTTACAGATATTATTATTATTATTATTATTATTATTATTGTTATTATAAATTATTATTATTATCATTAATACAATTAATATTATTATTATTATTATTATTATTATTATTATTATTATTATTATCATTATTATTATTTTTAGCCAGTAGCAGCAGCAGCAGCAGCAGCAGCAGCAGCAGCAGCAGCAGCAGCAGCAGCAGCAGCAGCAGCAGCAGCAGTAGCAGCAGTGTAGCTCGCGGGGGGGGGGGGGGGGGGGTGCACATGCTGGTCCACCGATAGATATCCGCCCATCGCACCGCAAGTGCACGATGACCGTGATGGCTGGTTAGATGCGGATCTCGGGGTTGCGGATCCCGTATGACGTCTCTCCGCGGTGTACAAAACCCGACTTCTAGAGCCGGTGGAACAATGATGTTCCAGTGTGGCCGTGCGACCATTGCCGCCAAGATATAACCACACGGTCTCATCCCAACTATTAGTATCACCGGTATGCCTATCCATACTAATTTAGAGTTATGGAACAATTTATAATTAGACAGCAGAATTGTTAATAAATACTATACAAGGTGAATCGTTTGACAGTAGAATGAGCACAATAATACACAATATAGAGATAGCTAGTGTCCTTTCTACGTGGTGTCACCGGAGGAACCACACAGTTCCTTGAATCCGCAGAGGTATCCCCGCAAGAGAAGCATCGGCAACGAGATCACTGAGTAACTTAATGTAAGTTAATATACCCCTAACACACACAGAGAGAACAATGTTGCTGCAAAAGTGCCCCGTGCGGGCCTCCATCACTGAATGTTTCATGATGGTGCGAGAGGAAGGTGTCTCGTGTGGGCCTCCATCATAGGAATTCTCGCTGTTATGAGAGGCAAGTGCCTCATGCGGGCCTCCATCACAGGAAAATGCCTTCGATGCCGAAGCAGAGGAAAAGGGTTGGCAAAAAGGGCCACTCTTTTGTTCAACAGAAAATGCTAAGTGCTGAAAATTCCAGTGAAGCTACCATTAAGGTGTTGTACGCTGGTTTACTTGAAGACGGGACGAACGAGTTCCGAAGAATTCCCAGGTCACCGTCTTATGTAGTTTCCAAAGATACTTTATTGGTAGATGCCACTTTATTTATGCGGGCCTTCTGCTACAGTCTAACCTATCATTTAGTTGTTAGAAACGGAAACTAGCTTTGGCCGCAAGTGGAAGAGATTCCTAACTATCTCTAGATACAGATGTCCAATGGGTGCAGACGCTCAGCTTCCCATAGGTCGCTTTGGAATAGCATCTACCTCTAAGGCAGCATGCGTACGTGTTGCGACACAAGGCATCCACATTCGATGAAAACCCGGCTACCTTGCCCCGCAACCACATAACACATCACCTGGACAATGGTTACATTTCACACAAGCAAGTTTGATCACTTAACATGTCTTTATGGTGGGGGTAGAGAGACGGATATCCATCGCGAGCATCCTTCCCGTGAGGGCATGACGAGCTCCAACGCTTCATCCAGACACTCCAACGAATTGGATGGAGATCCGCATCTCGTCCATCACCGCGTGCTACGGATCTAACAGTTGACCTGTCGTTAGGGTTAAATTCCAATATGCTCAAATATGCACTGCGGGCCGGTAAATAAACTAACTATCTCATAATTATAACTATATGTTTTCGCATTGCTTCCTTCATTGGCAGGGTTATCTAGCTAACACGTATCCGAAGATACGGGAGGGGGGGGGGAGTGTGTGTAAATCAGCACTTTAACCATCACCGCTCGGAAACCTCTGATAGTTTCCCCAGGGTCGGATCAGATCAACGTGCTGATAGGGAATCCAAACAATTATAAAGCCATACGGCTGGTAGATCGTGGAAAGAGACAATAACTTAATATATGTGAGGCCTAATAGGTAATTGGCCAATTTGACACAACCTTGCCGGAGTGCAGGGCTACATTACTGCAACAGCCGGAAAAGAGGCGTACACTACATGTCTCTAAACGAAGAAATTGTCCCTAACCACTTTAACCTATCCTATCGAGCTGAATATTTTAAGGTTTAGTCTGTAACATGCTGGACTCAAGCAATTAGAGCACGGTCAGCGACTTCGGCGTAAAATTGATGATGGAGGGAATAAGTGATGCGGATATAAATGTTGCTGTATAGTATCTCCTAGCGTACTGCGGTCCAAAGTTTTCTACAATTAACCGACGCATATTAACTGGATGGCTATCTGCCATATACAACTAACCAATGCAATAAGTAGATTGTAATTAAATTAAGTAACTAAGTATCCTAGACTGATAAACCTAGACGGTGCGGCTAGTTGAGAGCACCGCAGTAAACAAGAATAATATTCACAGTAATAAAGAAATTATAAATTGTGGTCCTAAGGCCTGGAATGTACCTATTAGTCATCAGTATCAAATACGGAAATAACAATTAGATGCACAATAGTATAGTTATTTGAGTACCTAATAGTCATCGGTACGGAACAGGCTACTATGTTACTGAAATTGAGGCGCTAACATATTCATAGCGCGAGTCGACGTGTTCTCTGGAGCTGGAGATATTTCCGCAGGCGGTTCCCGCAGCTGGTTTCTGCAGGTTGGCTCCACACGCTGACTCCTCCAGGCAGGGTAGATACGGTACACCGCGGGACAGTGAAACAAAGCAGTGAAAAGATGTCTATTAGATAGAGCTAGCAACTAGTATATAATTTATACGGTAGTGAGAATGTTATCCGTCTGGTGACGGAAATAGTAAAGTTGAAGGTTGCCCATTAACAGAGAGGGCGGTATACAATGTTAAGCAGTTACATAACTTGGCACGCAGTGCGGACTGCGTCGCATAGCTCTTGCGGTGCACCTAGCAAAATCCACCAGACTGTGGTAACAAATTTAATTAAAACACATACGACATGCAGTGCGGAGGCTGACGTCCACTTTGCAGCATGGTTGGCAGATCCGGCGAGTCATCCACCAAGAATCACTGTAGCTCTACATCATGAAGGATCACATCATGGGCCCGCCCTGCCCACTCTCAGGAAGGCTCCCTAAGAAAGTCCGGATGCGGAAGGCGTAACTTTAAATTTAGTTTACTACCCCCCCCCCCCCCCCCGGATGACCGTCCGGGAGTATCCAAAACTCCGTGTAGAAGCTGAGGACGTCCTACCACCGCGGATGTGCTGGGATCCGTAAGACACCGGTTGAAGTGAAAATCACTGTAGGTCAGCAGTTACATCCGTCATCATGGTGGTCCAGTCGTCCTGTGCAGGTCCAGCTTCCACACCGGCGATGCTCCTGATTCTCGATTGTTCACCCCTTTTATACTCGCTATGGCGTCAGAGCTGGGCGCATCAACCAATCATCTGCCGAGCGCCAGCCAATCAGCGTGCTGGTATACTAGTGACGTTTCGACCACGTATACAAATCACTCTGTATTTAGTTTAATATATACACGCGATTACGACGTTATAGCAATATTCTAAGTATAATTTAACGGGGAGCTTCGACGATAACTCAGCCAATTCTACGCCGATTTTAAAATGGTTTACAGTTCTAAAAAGCTTGTTTAATTTTGGTCATGACTGGCACCAAGAACAACGAGAGCGGATGACTTATAAACATTTACGAGTACCTACTCGGTACACTATAGGCACGCACTCGCTTCCAATTCCGAGACGTGTTGTCAGGGAAGGTCTGACGCGAGCGCATGCGCACCACGCGTTTTATCGGATTTTTGACGAAAAACCTCTCTCATAGGGCTTATGTACGCGCACTATCCTACCCAGGGGGGCGTGCCCAGAGCGAATCCGGAGTGGCCGTTCCGCACCCAGCTTTGCTGGGACGGTCAGTACCCATCTCGTTGGTCCGCGCTACAGTAGTAGTAGTAGTAGTAGTAGTAGTAGTAGTAGTAGTAGTAGTAGTAGTAGTAGTAGTAGTAGCAGCAGCAACAGCAGCAGCAGCAGAAGCAGCAGTAGTAGTAGCAGCAGCAGCAGCAGCAGCAGCAGCACCAGTAGTAGTAGTAGTAGTAGTAGTAGTAGTAGTAGTAGTAATATTTGTGTTTGAAATAATTACAATATGATAATATTTATTTAGTTTTCTGAGATACGGCTCTAATTTTAGTTCAGTTTTGAATATACTATATATTTTGGCTTTAGGCAAGGTGGTAATTTGCCATGACCAAGTGTGTATGTACTGGTCCTTAAGTACTTGTTTCAAATATTGTATATTGGATTTTGTTATGGTCTGCGTTTCCCAGAGGTGAGCCATTCCAACATTTTCAAGTATACATTTAACTGTGGTCAGCCATTTGTATTCTGTATTGTTTTGGTGAAGTCATTGTAGATATACTTGTATAGTAAAGATGATAGCTTTGTTTCTTTGCCGTTCAGGAGTTTTTCCCAAAACTTAATTAATTTATATTTTATAGTAATTACTAATGGGGGTTGTCCTAGCTCTCCATATACCATATAGCTATGCGTTGTTTTTACAATATTTAATATCCGTTTGTAGAACTGTACCTGAATTTTTTCTATTGAAGTAAGATTTTCTATCCCCCAGATTTCACATCCATAGGTAAGTATTGGTATAATCATCGAGTCAAATAATTTTAGTCGGCACGCTAAAGGTAATTGAATGTTTTCTATTCGCCTGTATAGTGAGTAGAGGGCTTTAAAGAGCTTGTTGACGTACGTGTCAGATATTTCGATTTGTTCATCTTCAATATTAAGATCTAGCCTTTCC
>CM067369.1:27146382-27219519 GCA_034401795.1 Chaetoderma sp. LZ-2023a
ATTAAAGAAAAGACTATATAAATATTCAGAAAAGTATGAAATTATCTCTGAATCGCAAACCTGTTTTAGAAAAGGAAAGTCTACACTAGATAATATTTTTTCTCTGTATTTAATGAAAGAACTGTTATTTGCGCAAAGGAATAAACTCCATTGTTACTTCATCGACTTTCGACAGGCATTTGATACAATGCGGAGGCAGGGCCTTTGGAATAAGCTTATTAAAACTAACATAACTGGAAAATGCCTTACTGTTATATATAGTATGTACAAGTCAATTAAGTCGTTCGTCACATACAATAATATCGACTCAGACTACTTTTTGTGCAACATTGGTGTAAGACAAGGAGAAAACTTATCTCAATTTTTATTTTCAATCTTTTCGAACGATCTAGAAGAATATTTAAAAGAATAAGGAATATCCGGTCTTAGCTTATTAACCCAACAGGCAGAATTCTACTGAAATCTATTTATTTACCTTGCAATACTGCTATATGCAGACGACACACTACTCATGGCGGATTCTCCTACGCACTGCAGCGCCCCTTAAATGGCTTTTACGACTACTGTCCTGCCTGGAAACTACATGTTAACACAACAAAAACTAAAGACATGATAATTTTCAAATGTAAGCATCGGACAGGATTACGTTTTTAAATTGGAGAGCATGCTATCGAGATTATGGATGAATTTATTTATTTAGGTGTCTGTCTCAGACAAAACGGAAGCTTTGTTAGCTGTAGGACTCGGAACGTTAAACAGGCAACCAAAGCCACTTTCTCGTTACTAAGTAAAATAAAAGAGCATGACATCCCAATAGACTTACAAAAATATTTATTCGACACAATGATAACACCTATCTTACCTGCTTCCGAAGTGTCGGGATTCGAAAATGACCGCCAGATTGAAACTTGCCAAACAAAATTCTTTAAAAATGCATTACACCGTAAGAAATCCACACCAAATGCCATGATATATGGCGAATTGGGCCGACTGCCACTTAATATACATATAAAATACAATATGGTCAGCTTCTGGGCAGGGTTGGTAAACGCTGGGTATGGGAAACTTTCATCAACACTGTACTACCTAGCATTGGAATTCGGAAGAGAACGAAATATTGAAATCAAATAGATTAAAACTATCAAATTCGTTCTAGAAACAACTGGTCAGAGAGACTTATTCTACCAGGAGGAAATAAACACTGCACAAATAATCGCCAAAACAAAAAGAGTCCTCGAACAACAATATACCGATGAGTGGAAAGCAACCATAAACCAATCGTCACGTCTGACATTCTATAGACAGATCAACGAGAATATAGTTTTTTAGGAAAATTTAAAAATCCTACCGTACCGAGAAGCTCTTACCTCATGTTATTTCAGAACACTTAACCACAAACTAGTGATTGAATCCAAAAGATGGCTAGGTATTGACAGATCCGAAAGATTGTGTTCTGAATGCAACTGCATAGAAGATGAGATGCATTTTCTTTTCTCATGTTCTATAATTAATAGACAAAGGCAGAAATTCATACCACGATTCTATACAGATACCCCTAATACCGAGAAATGTAAAGGAATGTTTGCAATCTTCAATAAACCGCGCCTTATCAAACTCTCCAAATACTTGTTAGCATAAAAAAATTAAAAACAGCTAGACGAATTCATCCATCTTCTCACCCAATCGTACACCCACGTTATCCATCAACCCAAGCATCGTCGGCATTGTTGAAGCGGTGCTAATCTCATCTCAAATACTGTATTGTACGATAGATTATGGTTTATAGATTCCATATCAATTCACATCATGTTACATTCCCTTATCTGGATCACAATAATCTGCTGTGCAACATGGTGTAAACGTTGAACAGTGATTACCGTGATTTTGTTTACTCAAGCTATAGTGTATGGTGTCATGTAAGTGCCGGTGCATTACATTCTTTTATTATGTAAATCATCTTGTTGAATATTTTGGGGATAATTTGATTGGAAGTTGTTGTTTGCCTATGACAGTAACAGCTTCCTGTCAAATTAGTTTCAAAACATTCACCAGCTTACTTGTATGATTGTTTTTATATCACATTGTCAAATTATATGTGGCACCGGTATAACTGAGCAAATATGCTAGTTTTTCCTTCTGCTTGGTTGAAAAGGAAGACATGACAGCCACCATAGGCTTTGGAAATGTACCGACGTTTAGCTACGCAAGCCTGAATAGCTTTCTTTAGCGGCATGATAACAAGCTTAATATTATAATATAGTTTACGAATGACGTGTTAGATCAGCTGTACAACTATTATGATATGAAGTTAGTTCTCCTTTAATACTGCCTGAAACACTGCAAAGACAAGTATCTCAAAATAGAATAATAAATTCTTTATTTTTGTTATCATTATTATGTAAGCGGTCCCACTGTCGTAGTCCCCGTCGCCTGCGCGGCAAGTATGGCGTGATAATAATAATAATAATAATAATAATAATAATAATAATAATAATAATAATAATAATAATAATAATAATATTGTATTTCTACCGCCATTGTCAATGTACAAATAATCCTCATATGCCGTTGTCACGGCCTGAGTGTAATAAAAAAACAACCGAAATACGAATAGATAATGTAGAATCGGGTGTGGAGGGGTGGGTGGATGGGATGAGTCTGGTGTCAGTCTTACTTCTTCTTCTTCTTCTTCTTCTTCTTCTTCTTCTTCTTCTTTTCGTTCGCTGATCATAGCGCCAGTCCTGTAAGTGACTATCGACATGATCATAATAATTTATGCGTTAAGTGCGTGGATCCGTGGTTTATTAGAGTGCGCCGTACGGCCTGGAACATCCGTCTTCAGCACTCGAGGTTTCTGTCAGGGTTACCTCACCCTTACCTCCTTTAGTCGCCTCTTACGACACGCAGAGGATACGGAAGGTGTATTCTAAGCCCCACCTACAGGGCAGAGTCTTACTTTAATAGAGGGATCCGAAGTATCGCTCAACGTCCCTAGCTAAATGACGTCACAATCACAGGACGTATCTAGCGTGCCGTGAACACGGGACGTCCGTCAGTAGCGTGCGCATCACATGCCGCTTGATGATTCTACAATTTAATAAGCTGTTGAATATTTTGAAACTAATTTGACTCAGGGCCGTTGGTGCCCAGTCAAATTATTTTATAAATATTCAATGGCTACTCTATATAGATACCTTGAAATTTAGATTCTGAGCTGTCAGGTTTCAACGTTTCAAACCGATTATAATACGTGTTAGTAGCGGGTGGTGGTTAGCTAGAAGTGGATCCCTCACCCCTGAAGATCCGTTATTCTGCTTGCGTAGACCTAAATCCAGAACTTTATCATTATTAAGCCGGAATTCATCAGTCTGCTTGCGTAGACCTACGGTCGCGATTCCATGTGTCCATTTGCGGATCCGCATACACAATCTGCAAACGGCCTCCATTAACGGATTGTTTGCTATACTACTATTTCTGTATTAAGCATTCCACATGCCCGCATATACGTTATCAGTTTTCTATTGCGGATCCGCAATCCGTTTTCCAATGCTTCTCGTACGCAAATGAGAAAACGGAGTGGGGTTTTCGTGCATGACGCCAACGTAGACCTATATTCCCTAATTTGTGATAGTATAGTAGGCATATTTACAGCATTCGATATCAATGTAAAATGAACGATCTATTTAACTTACCGCGCTTAAATGTCTGAATTTTTTCTTAAACGGTGGCTACACGGTTCCAAAATCATAGACATGGAATCTGGAAAACTGGATGACTGGTGTGTCAATGGATGATTGCGTATGCGGATTGCGGACACATGGAACCGTAGTTTAACTCCGGAATTGTATCCTTATCAAGCCCGAATTTATCAGTCTGCTTGCGTAGACCTAACTCCGGAACTGCATCATTATTAGCAGGGGTTAATTAGTCTGCTTGCGTAGACCTAACACCATCGTACTAACATACGCCTACTCACAGCTCCGCTGTACGTGGCCGTATTTGCAGTCATTTGACCTCCTGCTATGTGATGTAGCATTCCTAGCGCATTTCAGTCCGCCAATCAGATTTCAGCTTGCTTCACCCGATAGGCGAGACTTCATCTGGTGACCTAATTTACAATCACAGCAACAACAACAATGGCGACGCTGTTGAACTGGAAAAATATATTGACAAATGTTTGCAATCGGTTTGCTCTAAACGAGTTATCTGAGGAACAGAACATGTGTAGACTAGTTTTCGGCAACAAAAAACGCCAGTTTGGCTTGAGCCATTTCATTGGCGAAAGTTGACTGACCCCAGCTCATTAATATTTATGAAGATTAGGGCAGACAGCAAAAGCCTGATAGCGCGGTACTCGCCACGAGAGCGGAGCGGCAGTGCAATAAGTACGATGACCTAACCCGAACTTTATCACTATTAGCCTAAGTCGGGATTCATCAGTCTGCATGCATAGACCTAACAGAGAAACTGTATCACTATTACGCCTGGATTCCATACCTGCTTTAAACGTATTCGTTACCCGTCTCTGTCATCGGTCACCATCCATGACATAATTAAATCAATGTTTTACATGCCATTGTATTCCATGTTGACGTCGACCATTTGCAAAAGAATCTATGACCTACATAGCGACACATGGCGGAAAAGGACAACGGATACGTTTAACGCGTGCTCGTGCAATTCTCAAGGCATGATACAGTAATGAGATGTAGTGTTACCAAGGGAATAGTCACTATTATGTAATATTATATTATATATTTGAATTATTTGGAGATTGACTCGTTCCGCGTGAATGGAATGGACATTTCCAGTTTATCTATCCATCATATGACGTCATAATCAACAACGTGACGTTTAGGATGACGTCATAGCCAATTACAACATGAATGACTCGATTTAGTCCATCTTGAATGCTTAATAATTAGCTGCCATAATTAGTTTCAAAATATTCAACAGCGTATCATAGGTTTTTTTTGGAAATTGATAGTCAGGGTATTCGAGGATCGATCAGTCCCAACACGAACGAAGCGTGGGTGGAACTTAACTAGGGATGGGCGGGATACAGATAAAATTGGAAAGGTCCATTGCCGATAGCAAACGCGTTAGCAACCTATTCTTTTAGATCGCATTATCAAGATTTAAGTTTTAAGTGGGTGTGACACAATATTGTTCCAACGCTAAAATGAAATAATCTGACAGACCACAGACGGACTTATCCGAGTTGCTAGTTGCTATAGTTACGGGTTATGCTAAACCGATTTCTGTTTGGAAAATAAAGATACGTGTATATAATTAGTTGCGCACACCTCACCGATGGTAGTCTAAAAGCAACGAGTAGGCGTGCACGTCGTATATGAATGTTTGAACTAACTATAAGCGCTAACCTTTGAGCATATAACCGAACGCTCTGTTACGCAACATGGCTGTTTGATTTAGATATCAAAGTATTTACTTTCAGGCAATAAAACAAGGCGTATTTATGTCGAGCTAAAAGGTCGAGTATAGGCCCTGGATCGTTGGACCATGTTCCGTCATAAGCACGTCTTTAGGATTGTATTTGCATAAAATATGTCCAATATTTAGAAGTCGTTGCTGCCATAGGCAGCAGCAGAGCCAATATCGACTAATAGGCCCAGTCAAATTATTGTCTACATATACGATATGCTGGTGATAACTGATACACTAGCAATGCGCGGCGATTAGGCTTCGGCTTGAATAGCGAGGCGCTATGACAAGGCAATACACATACACGTAGCACATTGCGTAGACACTACCGTTATACTATGTTAGTCACGTGACATGTCCGTTAGCCTAGATATAGTCCGAGATCGATATATAATATTCACCACATTGATCATCAAGCAGGTAATAGCTGCATTATTAAAGCACCGCTACCACCATTCAAATAAGGTTAAAGCTTTACCGCCGTCATAAAATAGGATATACCTGTGAAAAACAGAGGTGGCCATTTCTAGCTATGCCCCGCCCATTTCTAGTTAAACTCCATCAACGTATTGCGCGTGGTTGGGGTCGAGTAATAGATTTAGAAACCCGAATTCCCAGAATCCTCATCGCGGAATAATGCATAATAATAATAATAATAATAATAATAATAATAATAATAATAATAATAATAATAATAATAATAATAATAATGTGCTGAAGACGGAGGTTCCAGGCCGCACGGCGCGCTCTAATAAACCATGGATCCACGCACTTAACGCTTATGATCATGTCGATAGTCACTTACAGGACTGGCGGTATGATCAGCAAACGAAAAGAAGAAGAAGATAATAATAATAATAATAATAATAATAATAATAATAATAATAATAATAATAATAAAAATAATAATCTTTATTTACGGAGGGTAAATCTTCAGCTAACTGATCTTACAGAGGCCCTCACAAAAATACATAGATATAGGCATCTATCTTGGGAAAGCATCGGGAGTCTTCGTTAATCCGACTGCTCCATCATCGCCTTTTAAATAAGCATTATTTTACTCGTGAGGATGAACAGTTGCAATAGCAGAAAACAAACGAGCAGTTTTCTTAGCTGTGAACTTTCCAGCCTTGCACTCTCTTGCGACATTTGGACCGACCGACCGACCGACCGACAGACAGACAGACAGACAGACAGACAGACAGACAGACAGACAGAACTATGTACAAAAAATATATGTATCTACAAAAAAACACAAACAGATTATTACAATGGAAATATAAAAACTAAAAAGTTGATGTAAACTAATATTATTATCTTTAATTTATTATCGCTCATCACTTATTATCATTACGTCGTCGTAGCAATTCTTATAATTCTGTGTCTGTCTGTCTGTCTGTCCGTGTGTCGGTCCGTCCGTCCGTCCGTCCGCCCGTCGGTCGGTCGATCGGTCGGCCTATCATAATGCGTGTGTCGTCAAGTTGAACGAATATCGAAAGATCGCGCAACCCTATCGTCAACCGACGTGTAACGTAATTGATTATGACCTAATTAGACGCGGTATTTTTGCGACTAAATTTGTATCTCATGCGGACGTCGCGCGGAAGGAGCAGACGTTTGCGCGCGGTAACATCAGTCTACTGCCATCTGCAGTACAGCTAAGAAATAAGTTAACACGTTTTCAAAACAAAGAAAGATAGCACTTGAGTTTTTAAACAAAGAGTCTGCAAATCAACGGAAACATATCTTTGGAACAGATTTGCAAAGGAGGTCTGCTGGATTGCGCACATCTATGCTCCGTCAGTATAAGTAATGGACGCCAAAGTGAGTTCTAAAATAATGCAAAAAACTGAAGAGTAATGCCGTTATATTTCTACTGTCCACTATATTTGAGCCAGGCTAGATACTTGTGCTATAAACCGCATTACCCAGTCTGTGAAACGAATATTGTCTTTCTACCCATGCATTGTAAAGGAATAATAAAGTAGTGCATCTGTTTCATAGCATTAACACACCGCTACATGCATCTTACACATGAAAATAAATAACAAGATTATTAGTTGTTTTCAGCATTGCCGTCCTTCATTTAGGGGCGCTCACATTGGCCATTACACTCACAAAGCGCTGTGCAGATAAGTAAGCCGCTGAAGCTTTTGCACCGCCTCGTACTACATCCTTTCATACAATCGTATTTGACACGCTCCAGTGTAATTTGTGAAGCTTGGGGAAGTGTCGTCCCACCCCAATTCTTCAGGTCTTGACAAAGTTGGTTTCAGTAGTAACAATTGTTCCCAAATATAACGACCGTGATATGTAATTCAGAAAACCTGCTGTATGAATGATGCATGAGGTAGTGGCAGGCTTTCAATGAGGTGGTCTTTCTTGGTGAACAGCTATTTCCGCACCATGTGCCACATTGTACAAGTCCCTGTTCGGTTATACAGAATAATTACAAATCCTTCCAATGCCTCAAAACAGAGATCTGTTGGATAATCTGGAATTTCGCTCATGTGTTCCACAGAATGGCGTTACAGTTGGAAAGCTGTTTCAAGTATCCCACGCACCTATCTTTCCATTATCATAAAATGAGGACACGGTATCACATTCTGTGAATGCGTGAAAGAATGGAAGGGTCTTTGCTCTATTTACATCAATAGCCTGTGATATCTTATGGGCTGCAATATATCGCCGATGTTTCCCCGCCCCAAACTCCACCAACAATTCGTCAATACCAAGTGCGTGTATAACACATATTGCAAACACAACAACATCAGTATCAACAGTGTGGAGTATTATCTTCCCATGGGGGTGACACAATGACCTGCTCGCCGTCAGTCGCTACAATATCCTTGCTGGAATCATTACTCCAGTCTGAATAACAATACGACAGACAGGGAAACAACTCGTTTGTTTTCATCAACTCTTAGCAAGTATCGCTAGTTCTTTGGGGGCAGCAGCAGATGGAACAACACGTCGGCGCTTTCCTTTTCGACGTTTTTTTCTTTGGTACCCGATTTAAGGTTACCTGCTACATAGCAGTCCCACACGAGATCAATACGTTTAGCTGTATTCAGTTTCGACATTATATATGCCTTGAAGATATCAACTGCATAATGTTCAGATATGCGTACTCCAGTTAGATTCAGCATGTGTACAACTGCATCTCCTTCAAGAAGTATGGCAGTTACATCTGGGCGTTCACCAATTGGTGCAGCACCTTTATCAAAGCATTGAAGATGTTCTGTTTTAGAAGGTGAATGAAGTTTATCATTGTCTAATATTGAAGGTGGGTATGCTTGTTGTGTATGTTTGATAAACTCATCAAGATCACCTCCGCGTGTTTGACAACCTATATAGAGCCTTGAAAATAATACATAATCAGATTATACTGCGGTCAGTTGATTCTTGCTCTTTTATATTACCTACGTATCTGTAGAATGACAATTTGTTCTTGGATATCGTCTCATAGAGATCTTTTTCTCTCCACCGACCGTTCCTTAGCAAACAGATCATGCTGTTTCTGATCAACATATATGATTCCTTCTAATGTTTTAAGAACTGATGGATCAGCCATTTCTTTCAAAACAAGGGATATACGATCACCACTTTCTTCTCGAAAAGGATTCCCCATTTCTTCTATAGATTAGACAAGCTCAGTCACGTGCTCGATGAAAATAAGCCTCCTTGACTGCAGATTGGCGCTCGTGGTGCCCTGTGCTCTATAGTCCATCAGACATATATGATTTCTCGAATTCAGCAATTAATCTGGCGATCTCTGCCCCGGACAACATCCATCTTCGGAGAGCATCGGGATTCTTCGTTAATCCGACTGTTCGATCATCGCCTTCTACATAAGCATTATTTTGCCCATGAGAATGATCATTTGCAATAGCAGAAAACAAATGAGCAGTTTTCTTAGCTGTGAACTTTCCAGCCTTGCACTCTCTTGTGACATTTGGATGCCGTTGTTCCAATTCCTTCATATCTCGAATATGTACAGATACGTAACGTGAGTAGTGTGGGTGGTCTAATGCAAAAAACAAGGGCACTAGTTGTGTCAGTGATTCAATATACAGATGAAAGTCCGAGGTTCGGAGCAAGCGAATGAACATAAAGATGAGAATCTGAAACTCCAATGTAAGGCACCAGCACTTAAGCTGAGGACAGTTCTCCTTTCAGTGTGTCCAGCAGGTATCAAAGTCCTCTAGCGCACCATCAGTAGCTTCCGGGTATATATGATGCTACGTGTATCGCGATGCTGCTACATGTAACGAGATGATGCTACGTGTATCGCAATGATGCTAAGTGCATCGCGATGATGCTACGTGTATTACGATGCGGCTACGTGTATCGCGATGATGCTACGTGTATCACGATGATTCTACGTGTATCGCGATGATGCCACATGTATACCCATGATGCTACATGTATCGCGATGATGCTACGTGTATCGCGATGATGCGACGTGTATCGCGATGATGCTAAGCGTATCGCGATACTGCTACGTGTATCGCGATGATGCTAAGTGTATCGCGATGATGCTATGAGTATCGCGATGGTGCAACTTGTATCGCGATGATGCTACGTGTATCGTGATGATGCTATGAGTATCGCGATGGTGCAACTTGTATCGCGATGATGCTACGTGTATCGTGATGATGCTATGTAACCGTGACAGCTGGGCAGTTCATATGCCTTTCCTGAACAGACTCGTTGCCTGTCATTACAAAACCCTGAGAGCCATCACGAATCACAACTTGATCTTTTGTTTACTTCTATTACAAGAATAAACGTTCTTACAATATTCAGTGTCTATAAAACAACCTGTTAAAATGAAGATGCCCTCAAGCGAAAATAATGTCATACCGTATTGTTAGTTACACTATCCATGAGCTAAATTAAAAAACGCTGATTCACACAGCAACCCACGCGCAAACACGAATAAGTGTAATGCTCTCGTCGCGTTAAGCCTTACCAAACAACATCATTTAGAGGTTATAGACCTTATCCCGCCTGTTTTTGTCACATTGTATACATATTTTTAATCTTTCAAATTTTCAGGATTTTTCGGGTCACGACCAGAGCATGTTCTGGACTATCTGAAATTGTGTGCAGACCGTTTGTGCAATACAAACAATATGTATTGAATCCATTAACATTTGCATCGCTATCTTTGTTGTTTTTGCGATTGTTGGTGGTGTTGTTGTTGCTGTCGTCATCGTCGTCGTCGTCGTCGTCGTGGTCGCCGGCGGCGTCGTCGTTGCCGTCATCGTCGGGGTCGCGTCGTATATAGTATGGTATAGTTCATGGTTTATAGTCTATTGCTGTCGTCGTCGTCGTTGTCGTCATCGTCGTCGTCCCTGCCGCCGTCGTCGTATATAGTATAGTATAGTATACGTCATGGTGCATAGTATGTTGGTGTCGTCGTCGTTGTAGTCATCGTCGTCGCCGCTGCCGTCGTCGTATATAGTATAGCATAGGTTATGGTTTATAGTCTGCTTCCACTTGCGTGCTCAGCCGACTTTACAATCTTTACCCCCTGGTCACTGGGCCTTTTTCATTTCTGTACAATCCCAAATCCCTTTTGGAGCATACAGCCCGGCTGTCGTATATTAGGTGTTCGTTGACATTTTTGCAAATGTATTGCTAACACTGTCCAGACAGGCGTACTGAAACAATCGCAGAGCGAAGTGCCTTGCTCAGGGACACACCGCCGCAGCCCGGCCTGGAATCGATCCCGCGACATTCAAGTCACGAGCTCGACTCCCTCAACTACCTCCCACTCTGCCACTGCACATCTGTCGTAGTAGCAGTCGCCGCCGTCGCTGTCGTCTTTGTTGTCTCAAGGAGCATAGCTTAGGTATTTATAATAAATTATGCAAGACTGTCAAATTTTACATAAGCATAACACAGATATTTGTTGAAAATTTGTACTGCAATGTGAAAATATACCCACCAAGTTTGGGACAAATCCGCCCAAAAATAATCAAATTATAATTCTTTTCCAAATATTCATATCTTTAGGACCGTAACTCTGCCGCTAATTAACCGATCAAATTCAAGAGTCAAATTCATATTCAGCAGCGTCGATTACATGTATATCGTCATTTAGGTCTAAATCCAATAATTAAGAGATGCTCAATTTTGATTGGTCGATGAAGATCAACATTCCTGCCAAAATAGTTTATCGGCTGTATTTCGCCATTTATGATCGGATCTCGTTTTCGCTTTCAAACTTGCAGAGATAAAAGTGTAATAAGACGGTATTTGGATACTCGTGGTATTTGGCTACCAACCCTAAATACGGTATCCAACCCTAAATACGGTATCCAACCCTAAATACGGTATCCAACCCTAAATACGGTATCCAACCCTAAATACGCTATCCAAGGGCGCAATGCCTAGGAAAACTATTTACATGAATTATATGCAGCCGAGTAAATATAAAACACTAAATAACCAGCAAGTTTACAAACTGTGTGCATTCTGATGATATTACAAATTACCAACCATTCTGTTAAATATTTAGAAACTAATTTGAGTGGAGCTGTTGATGCAATAGGCAGCGACAACACACAGTCAGATTAGTTTCAAAATATTCAACAACTTAGTTGCATGTTACCTTGAAATTGAGATTCTGGGAATACAATATATAAATATAAAACACGTAAAACGTGGGCGGAGCTTATCTAGAAATGGGCGTAGCATAGCGAGCAATGGGCGGAGCTTGGCTAGAAAGGGGCTGGCATAGCTATAAATGGGCGGAGGTTAGCTAGGAATGGGCGGGCATAGCAAGAAATTGGCGGAGGTTAGCTAGAAATGGGCGGGCATAGCAAGAAATTCGCGGAGCTTAGCTAGAAATGGGCGGAGCTTAGCTAGAAATGGGCGGAGCTTAGCTAGAAATGGGCGGAGCTTAGCTAGAAATGGGCCCTTCCACTCGTATAATTGGCAGTATTTTTGATCTTCATGAAGGAGTTATAATACGTCATTATGAGTCTGAAGTTAGCCTCCATGTGGCGTAATCTTAAACACATTATATACGGTACTGAGTAACATATTGCATCCCTCTATTATAGCAGGATAGCTAGTATCATATCTCTCTCTCTCTCTCTCTCTCTCTCTCTCTCTCTCTCTCTCTCTCTCTCTCTATCTCTCTCTCTCTCTCTCTCTCCCTCCCTCCCTCCCTCCCTCCCTCCCCCCCCCTCTCTCTCTCTCTCTCTCTCTCTCTCTCTCTCTCTCTCTCTCGTTTAGATAAATTAATTCGATATACAGTATGTAAAAATAGTTATATTATTTGGCATAATACTTTACATTTTGCTGCCATATAATTATTCAGTTGGGAGAGGGCGGAAATAAGTTGTTACAACTTGTGCCCAATCCCTTTACACACATGATACAATAAAATATGTTTAAAAAATCATTTTCTTTTTAAATTAAGATAATATTTACTATGTAGAATATTGCATTATTTACGCTATTGGGGATGTTTATTATCGGTGCGATAGTAGGGTAGCATGGGTGAATTCGCGTTCATGGGGGGAAGACTACCATCATGCCAATATCTGTGTGGACATGAGATCACTAACGTCCTTTGTTTGTATTGCATTATTTCCTGCCGTGTTACACACGTATCGGCAAAGGACCATAGAAGAGGATTGCACTTCACTTCTCCGAATTCTTAAGTGTTTTATATATGATGTAGTTTTCTTTTATAGCTTCAGCTTCTTTGGTCAGTAGTAGGAAGCATCACGCAAGAGGTTGGTTCATAGGTCCAAAGTACTTACGAGTGTTAATCGTAACGAGGTCAACATTTAGAAAGGCATGCTCGGGGATAAGACGCCTTCATATGTATGATTACTGTATTCTGCAGCTGTGGTAGTAGAAACATCCTACAGCTGCAATCAGTCCTTCTGCGCCTTAGCCCACTGTTTCTTGTCCTCAGCTAAAAAGTTGTATCGTCCTCAGGTCCATTCTTGATCTGAGTGTATCGAGTCCTGCTCCCTTAAGGTCACCTCGTAGCTCCCTTAATATATTTACGTCCTCCCCTGGCTTTATATTTACTGGCTCACAGTTGGGCAAATCCCAAGGCTCTCTGCGCTGGTGTGCCATCTGGCAACCTTACCACATGGCCAAACATGAACCCTCTTTGCTGCGTGGCTTTTACGGACAGCGGTGATGATTTACACATTTTGCATAGTGCATCATTGGAAATCATGCTGCCTTGCCATCGGTTTTCAGTGATAGTCTGGAGGTGTTTGCGGTGGTAGGCATCACGTTTGTCTATAGCTTTCTGTGGAGCTGCCCAGCTGTTACAGTTATACAGCACCAATGATACGCAGCAAGAGTATAATCTTTCAGATCAGAACATTGCGATTGCAAATGGCAACATCAGCTCAGCCCAGCATTCCCTAAGTCAACCAGCAGCGCAGCAGTTCAGACTCTGGTCCTAGCTCTGACTCTACGCATAAATGGTAACGTAACCTCAACTACAAACATGGCTGAGCAACTGACTATGACTCTAGATTGCAAGCTCCAAATAACATATTAAACTACGAATTGCAAATACAAGGCGTGCCAAATCTAGCAGCTCTGCAGACAATTTGATGCCTCCCAAAGACATTTTATTAGAGTTATTACCTCGTCCAAACTCCGGAGCTAGATACCAAGACGCAAAAGACATCGTACTCGGAAGTTCTATCATCATATCCATTTAAAAATAAATTAATAATTATTCGAAAGCAACCCAAGAAACGCAACGTTGAGACCAAATACAAAATTCAAAAACAAAAATACAAAACACTAAACGCCATAATCGCGAGATAGAAAGTTCTCAATATAAAATACCAAAGTCGCACCCACAAACATATGAATTGAAAGAGATAAGAATCTATTCTACTGACTGGTGAAGACTGGACTCAGTGTGAGGTTTTAGCCCGTGGCAGTCGTGGGTACAGATAAGTCTATTGACAGATAATTTAACATGTGCTATGTGCTAATAAACCAAAGTATTCTGGATTACCCATTTTATTTCACCATACCAGTACACGCTATTTAATCAACAGTCTATAATGATTCTTGCGCCCACATTCTTGCTAGAATCTAGCCTCTTATCACTAATTGGTTCTCATATGACAGTGATGCCCGATGAAATTGACTTTTAATGATTAATATCACAGCCTGTTTGTTATATGGTTGACATATATTGCTCTGATATCATAGCCTGTTATATGGCTGACATATATTACTGTACTCCTATCCTAATGTGGGCTTTAATCGTTTGTCCTGAAGATACCATGGCGCGATGTATTATAGAGACTACTCTTAGATGCATGGCGTAGATGGATAAGATGAACTCTGGGTGCGGTTTTCCCCACCCAAGGAGCAAATTTGCACAGGCCTGGGGCAAGATGTTCCTAAAATACAAAAGAATATTTCACTCAATTAAACGATTTCTGCTTGAATTAATCCAGAGTTGTGCCTGATATAATTGGCAACAGTTACATTATAAGGCTTATCGCATATTTCATTAGATTTCCAAGCATATTAGCACTAATAATATTTATATTTTCCTTAGAGGGGGTCGTATTCCCCCACGCTACCATACGTGCGTTATGAGAAATGTAGCAATATAGTAAAAAAACAGACGGAATTACGATATGTTCGTGTCATGCACGCATACACTAAAGCAAAGTTTACCTTTATAAACACGCCACCATAAGGTCATGAATAACGTGACTCATATATTCGTGTGAGGATTTGCGTTTAACCCTTAGATCCATGAAACTCCAGCGTCTCAATATCAAGACAAGGCTTGTTAAGTCTGACGTCATGCACGTGCGTCGTGAATTGGAAGCGGACAGTTTGCTTTTATTTCGTTCTAATTAAGTGTTGAAGATTTCATCATTTTTTGCCGACTGACAAAATTGGTTCTTTTCATTTAACAAATCAAGGAAGACCCGGAAGTACGCAATCGCTTAACAAGACTGTACATGCGAATAGACTAATCATACACACAGGAGAGATGTTGGATATTTTAAGTGCCTCGTCAAATTAGTTTTAAAATATCTAACACAATATTATTTGCACCATAGGTCACTTGCCATCTCTGGATTTTTATGGTCACGTGGTTAAGAAACACGACCCTAGAGATGGTAATAACCGATTCCGGATACCTTAACTCAATGTAGTGTACAGAACCGGATTAAGGCAAGGGCTAACTAGATTAGAAGCTTGTGGGCTCGAAAATTAGTGGCACCCAATTAAAAACCAATCATCACATTTTACTTATTTGAATCTGAAATCACAGTATCTCACTATTACAGTCATTATATATATATATATATATATATATATATATATATATATATATATATATATATATATATATATATATATATATATATATATGCTGTTGACTTTTGGTCAATTCGATCGCCGAGAAAATAATGAATTGGATCATCTACTTTATATATCAATATTTTGTCCATGATCATTATATATGGGGCTGTGTAATCATCTTTCTTAAAGTCGTAAAATGAAAAAATAAATAAAGGTAAATGACATCAACAGCGTGTCACTCATCTATCGTATTTGTTCATTTACCCGTGACATGCAGGAGCTGCCATACTGTTGACCCTCCACTGATATATCTGAACTGGTTCTGACTACAGACGTTGTTTTATAAGAGGTAATTAATTATGTGCTATCTGATTATACCTTCTAGGACTTTGCATATATAGAATACGTGTTTGACTCACTGGCATGTGGTTCCCAGCTTTTGTTTTTGCCCCTTCCTTAAATATTGCCGATATTCTTGCTTCGTTCTAGACGCTAAATACTGTCTTTGGTCTGAGTGATGTCTAGTAAATCCTGCCGAATGGTTTGGCTAGGTGTCCTGTAATCCCCTTAGCTCCACGCGGGTAAATACTGGTAAGGCCAGGGGAAGTACTTAGGTTTAATTCACTGCCTTTTTCAACATCCCGATTTTTGCTGTGACGCGGTCTCATCTGTGATGTCAAATTAAAATTTGGACTCCTCCCTGTTACCCTTGCTGGCTCAATGGTAAAGATGGGTGAATAAAGGTTCGCTAAAACATCACGTTTCTCTTTGTTACTTTTGATCAATGGTAAATTCCTATCAGATGGGATTGTGTATAAGTTTAATATGCTATCCATCGTATTGAATTTTGATATTGCATATTTCCAAATTGCCTTTTGATTATTCTTAGCCTTCTTTACTATGTCTTTCTCGAATGCCTTTCACACACGCCTTATTAGCGCTATTGCTTTTTCTCTCAGCTTACACTATTCTTGATACTTCTCACCACCTTTAGTTTCCCTGCAATGCCTCCAAGCCGTATGTTTTGTCTTTCTTGTTTTCAGTGCGGTTCTATCCCGTGGTCGTTCTCCTATCTTTCTGGCATTATGTTTCTTGGTATGTGTTTCGCTTCTAGCTTTAGTAAGATGTCTGTGAAGATCACTAATTCCTCTTGCACCATGTCATCATATTCTTTAAAACGCCTGTCTCTAATTTACATCCATTAATTAGCTTTTTCATTTGGTTGAAATCTGCGTTCAGTGTAACAAGAACACTTGGATGAAAAGGTAGAGTGATCATCCTTTCTAATGGGACTTACATACTCTATGTTCTCAACCATTCTTTCCTAATTTGGTAGTTCCAAGTACCAACACACAATTTGAGCACGAATTCTTGCCCTTGTTGCCTCACTTACATGCTGGAATAGAAACGAATCTCGAACTCCTTCTACAAACTTGTATTCTTCACATGATTTATAGCGTCAGTTCTTCCTCCCTATGCCTGGATAATTAAAATCACCCACCATTAGAACACGACCCCTTCATAGTGTGCTGCCCTCACTGATCAAGTAGAGCAGTTTTTAATTGTTTCTCTCTATCCCGCTATCACTGTGTTACATACATCCTATTAGTAGTCGGGCTATCTTTAGTAAACTAATCTCAGCAATTGCAACTTCTTTGAAAGTCGAGCTAACCTGGACAGGAGTTACTATCTGTGATGTGTGTATGTACAATACAACTACATGTACTCTCCCTTTGTTATTAGTCATGTTTCTATGAAAGAGTTCATAATTTACAAGTGCGTTCTCTGTTGTATCTATCTTGTAACCTGAACTGTTTGGCTTTACTTCAGTGACAACTATTATCTTGGTATGTCTTTCACTACCCAATAATTGTATATATTTAGTCAAGTTTATTCATTAGATAGTGATTGTTGGTATACGGGCAAGGAAGAGAATTTTGTATAAAACATCTGTTTACAGAACTCTTTACATATAGTGGTGTCTTCTTTAGGCTAATTGTCTACTTTGTCCCGTTGCATCTGCGGGGATCCGTTGTCCCTGGATGTCATCTTGACTATTGTCTTGGCCCATGGAAGGCCCCTCACTTTATAGACCCATCGGTCGCAGGATTTCTCTTTCTTCAGCTTAGCCTATCCATCATTACCTTATTCTCCGCATGCTTTGATGTGGCCATGTCTCTCATCATACTAATTTGTATACATAGCTCTGGTGCGTCTTTCAGATGTAATGCGCTTCTAAGTAGTTTTATCTGTGGCTGTATGGCTTTAAATGCTACCAGTTTTGCTCTCCCTCCCTCCCTCCCTCCCTCCCTCCCTCTCTCTCTCTCTCTCTCTCTCGCTCTCTCTCTCTCTCTCTCTCTCTCTCTCTCTCTCTCTCTCTCTCCCTCTCTCTCCTTAACCACTCTAACTACTCTGGCCACCTCTGTAGCTGAATTCACATCAACATAACACATATCCGTGCATAAACGTTGTAATTTTTATCTGTCATGTTGCCATCTCTCTCATGTATTTCTTGCCTACTGGACACTGGCACATTGCAAATAATAATATCGACGCATGCTAGTGGCAACAGAAAAAAACGCTTAGTTCTTTTCCATGTAGCTGGGAATGCATTCTGTCAGGAGCAAGGCCGGAAATGATAACAATAAGATGCTCTATTTCAGGAATGATCTGTGGTTGGAAAAGCTCTGATAAGGAAATCATTATCATAGGGTTCTTTCATGCAATAAAATCGAATATCGTTGACGGACATTTAAATAAAAACTCACAACACTTCATACTAGCCATTCAGTTTATATAATATGCCACTCATAAATAATGCGTATCGAAATACCCATTTTCGTAGCCGATCCAAACAGCTGATTATGTTACCAATGAATGGGTGACCAATACCCGGCTCCAACTATTCTGCAATGGTAATTCAATAGGGGATAGGGTCCCAGATAACTATAGGTAAATATTCGTCGTCGAATCACATGTCCATGTTCAGTAAATAGACTAACTTATTATTTTAGTGAATTGAACTTGACCTAGGCAGTCTGTCTCGGATTGGCTGTATGGTGTAAAAGCAATCATACGGGTAAAATATTGCAGCAATGACTTCCAGTCGAATTAGTTTCATAATATTTAACATGCTCGGACTTAGTTGAGGCCATCTATAGTTTGGCAATGCGGTGTAATACAACCCTACACATACGCCGATGCATATTTTAAGATTAATTTTGACTGTCAAATTAGTTTCCAAATATTCAACATGATAAGTCTTGCATCCTAATTATTGTGTTTATTTACAGCCACATGACATTGCATACTATTGCTTAATCAGACAAAATGGCGGCAAACCATAGATCAACATTAACACGATATTAAAAGTGGGTGATAGATTCAGATAAAGAAATGTGCCGGAATGTGAATGATTTGGATTCTATTTACCATAAATTATCAGCACAATACAACATTTGAAATGAGAGTAACATACCTTTATGTAACGGGTTTTTTGATAACCACGGTTTGTAAATATGCTTGAGAGAATGACCATAGGATATGGCGCTGGGTACGCTCCTATGGAGACGCTCTTCTTTAGACATGATAAATGTATTGGCAGAGAGTAAACCGGAACATAACAACAAAGGCATTTGCATTGTGTATAGGCCCAACATTGCACTATTTCTCGAATGATCTCACTCTTTTTATGTTGGGCTAGGAGAGTAAAACAACTTGCATATAGTTAATTCAATAGAAAAACAAAATTCGAAAAAGGAGGGCTAATGTAAATACATCACTTCCGTAATTTTCAACATACCAGTATTAAATTTAAATAGCTTGACATTCATGGTTTATAAGTCTATCGAAAAAAACATCAATTCGTGTCCGCCATAAGAATAACAACCACCACAAGTTACCTGCATTGGCAGTCATATGCACTGTCAGTTATGCGCATATTTTGAGAGGATCGAACAAGGAAACATTTCCCAATTATTTGGTAATCCTTGAGGGAGATAAGAGTATGTAATTTTAACATAAGGTGTCTTGAGAAGTCATTATTTGCATCCCTAATAGTACAATTTGAGTAATAATCTGAGCAAATACGCAGTTTGCCACAAATTACGTCTTCCAATTCTAGTCAGTGGTGAAAGGCTATTCGTGAGTTGGGTGGATGGGGTGGAGGGGTGGGATAGGGGTTCGAGACTAACATATCGCTCCGCCCCGCATACACCCTATAGACACGCCACTAGGCACCTATTCATATGGCACGCTTCGTTGTATTGACACACTTTTTGAATATGATATGCATATATTATACGCAGGATTTAATTGCTCATTATTGTCGGTTTAAGTTTCGTCCTCAAGCTATGCACATCCCGAGAACGCCTAATTTTTTAACACTAGAAATTGTTGGAAAATATGTAAATTTTCTAACAGAAAATGTCCATTTGCAGACCAAGAGAAGACTATCTTTGACAATTTACCACTGGAATGACTGGCTCGGATATTGAGCCAGTCATTCCAGTGGCAAATATTACAAAAACGTATTCTCTTGGTCTGCAAATGACCATTTCTCAGGACCAGTACAGAAGTCGTTTTTGGCTGATACGAGTGTTACAAGTTTAAATTAGCTATGTCAGTCAAAGGTCACCCATGTAGCTTATTTCTAGACATGTGGGCATTAACTGTCTGATTCATGCAAGCCAACAGAGTGATCGGATTATAATTTCAATAACTCTAGACTGGCTGAATATTTTAAAACCAATTTGGCTGATAGGCTACGAAGTGAGTATTTTAGTAGGCAAACGCGTAAACCCGTGATAGTAGGTGATACATTGTGTAGGGAATATGCATTGAGCTACTAGAGAGGAAGCGAGTGAGGGAGAAAGGTAGGGGTGGCAGTCAGATATGTGGGAAGGTGGCTCGTTAGATTGGTCAGTAGCGGCTTGTTAGTTTGTTTGTTTGTTCGTGTGTGTGCCTAGCTGGTTGTTAGGCTGGTTGGTTGACTGGTTGGCTGGTTGGTTGGTTGGCTGGCAGGCTGGCTGGCTGGCTAGCTGCGTGGCTAGCTGCGTGGCTGGCTGGGTGGCTGGCTTGTTGTTGGTTGGTTGGTTGGTTGTGCGCTTGCTTGTTTGGTCGGTTGAGATATAACCTTAATTGTACGCCTTCCCGAGAACAAAAATATCTGACAGTCGCTCGCCCGCATGCCCGCCCGTCTGCCCGCCCGTCAACCCGTCAGCCCGCCCGCCTGCCTACCCGCCCGCCAACCAGCCAGCGAGCCAGCCAGTCAGTCAGTCATTCAGTCTGCCTTTTTTGTTTGTGCGTTAATTGTGGATCGTGCGGTCTAGTAGTAGTAGTAGTAGTAGTAGTAGTAGTAGTAGTAGTAGTAGTAGTAGTAGTAGTAGTAGTAGTAGTAGTAGTAGTAGTAGTAGTAGTAGTAGTAGTAGTAGTAGTGTAGCCATAGCGGTAGCGGTAGTAGTAGTAGTAAGTAGTAGTAGAATTTACATGGCTATGCATTAAACTACTATCTATACTTACTCGGTTCTAATAAAATCCGGAGAAAACGTTTAGGACACAAGTCAGACAACAACAATAGCATATATGTACTCTCTGTCATTTTCTTAACGCCAGCTCACTGTGTGCGCGCGCGTGTGTATGTGTGTGTGTGTGTGTCTCTCTCTTCCTGTTGGCGACATGGGCTTACTCCGAGTAATGTCCGGGTATAGCGTTCATCCAAGACTAACAACTCTATTTTTAGCATCGGGAAGATTTCAAGGGATTTAGCTATACGAGATTAAAAGCTAGCAAGGACACGCTTCGCTGACTCACCTTTTAATCAGACAATACTGCAATGCGGTGTGCGCTTGAACTGTTCAAGGTATAGGTTGTAGGTTTATGCTAATCGGGCTGTACGTATACTTCGGTAACATGAACTTTATTTTATTCGAGTGTCGAGTTACGCACCGACTAAACTAGTATTATTGTTCTGCCCGTACCGCGGGTATGCATGTACCTTGTTTACTGACTGACAGATTGTAAACCGTTGTACATAAAACGGCGTATTCATGTGGTATTTAGCCCACCAAATTTATTGTAGGCACGACTTCGGACATCTAAATGCGTCATTTAAAGGCGCGATCCCACTCCAGCGGTTTATTCTCACGCAAAATCTTCCGTGATTGGATCAATAGACCTGTCCCACGTTAGCGTACCTTCCCAGAATGCATTACGACAGGTAATTATGATAATCTACGCGCAAACAGCATTTTTACTTTACTATAAAAATGAGATACAACGCATTTTAATCAGTTTTTGTAAATATTATTGACGACATGCATCATTGGAAAGCTAAGCCAATTTTCTACGCGTTTCTGTTTTAGCTTAGATAGTTTAAAAAAATCTAATATAGTTAATTTTAAAATAGCTCTTAATGTCCACTTGCTATGAAACTGGGTATACCGGTGTATTTTATATACGCAAATAACTCAGTGAAGATTTTACAAAAATAAAAATATTAATACATTAATGTTTAGGCAATTGAATGCGGATTCCAATAATGCACGCCTTAAATAATATAGTGAGCTTAGTATATCATAGGAACGGTTTAAATTGCGGTGTATTTTAGTGCAATAGTAATTCAATGCCGCGGATCAGCTGCTTGTTGCCATGGTACCAGCCAGCAGTTGTGCTCTGACCGTTGATTTAGGGGAATCAATGTGGGAAAGGTGTATTCAATACACATATCCCCATTTTGACATTATTAAAGTGATGCTAATCTCATCTCAGATGTTGTATTGTAGCGATAGATTATGGTTTATAGATTCCATATCATTCATATCGTGTCATATTCCCTTATCTGTATCACAATTATCTGCTTTGTAATATCGCGTACATGTTGAACAGTGACCGCCACCATTTTGTCTCCTCAAGCGATAGCGCGTGATGTCATGTAAGTGCCAATGCATTACATTCTTTATCATGCTATACTTATTCTATTGAATATTTTGAAACCAATTTGACTGGAAGTTGTTGCTATGGCAGCAACAGCTTCCAGTCAAATTAGTTTCAAAATATTCAACAGCTTACGTGTATGATTATTTTATACGAAATTGCCAAATTATAGCTCCCACCTCTATGACCGAGCATATATACCAAGGTGGGCACGCTAGATTTTTTCTAATTGATTGAAAAGTAATCCATGACAACCATCATAGGCGGTAATGCATCAACATTTAGCTACTAAAGCCTGATTGTCCTTTCGTTTTCCACATGAAAAAAAGCCAAAACGCCATGGATGACTTATGAGTGGCAAATTGTATCACACGAATGGTTTGCATAAGATACGGTGAGATTTCCTTTAATCTGGTATTCCAGTAGTATTTCGCAGAACAGTAGCAGTCGTAGTACTTCGCAGAACGGTAGCAGTCGTAGTACTTAGCAGAACAGTAGCAGTCGTAGTATTTCGCACAACAGTAGTGGCCGTAGTATTTCGCAGAACCGTAGCGGCCATAGTATTTCGCAGAACAGTAGCAGCCGTAGAATTTCGCAGAACAATAATTGCCGTAGTATTTCGCAGAACAGTAGCAGCCATAACATTTCGCAGAACAGTATCAGCCGTAGTATTTCGCAGAACAGTAACAGCCGTAGTATTTCGCAGTAGTAGTCGTAGTATTTCGCAGAACAGTAGCAGCCGTAGTATTTCGCAGAACAGTAGCGGCCGTAGTATTTCGTATAGCAGGAGCAGCGGCAGAATTGCACACATAATTAGCAGCTAAAGTTGTTCACATGGAAGTACATGTAGCAATATATGGGAACTTTGTTAATTAGGTTGCTATTGGCACACAAACTCATTAGTATTAAAATCATTATTATTAAAATTATAGTTCATCATCATCATCATCATCATTTGTTGCTAATGGTGACTATTTACATGATTTTATTACACAATGATTATTTACACTATTTCAGTCAACAAGACAGGGACTGAACCCAAAGTAAATACACCATTTCAGTATGAAAATTATTCAACTATAACCATTTCTAAGTTTAAGGAATTACTCAGCCACTGGATAATCCAAAATAAAAATGCCATTAGCCATTTGTACCCTGTATATCGCAGCAATTTCAGCTCACAAATACCATGCCAGTTACTTTGAAGACAAACAGTACAACCTTTGATAATGCCACTTGCAACAACTGAAACAATTTATATGCAAACCAACAAGCATGGAAGGTCTCATGAGAAATATGATATTCATGAATTCTATATTATACAGGGTAAAACGTATGACAAGTAAAACCTGACCACTAAAGCTTTTGCTAATAGGAAGAGCAATGGCTCAAACAGTTTGCATTTAGCCCAGCCAAAGGCAGCTCTAGACAAACTTGATTCCTGCCACCGCAAACACCTACACACCATCACTGGACACCGATGGCCAGACAGTATACTTTCCAACGATGCACTGTACACGATGTATAATACGTCGCCATTGTCTGTAAGAGTCATCCAGCAAAGATGGTCCATATTTGGCTATGTGCTAAGGATGCCAGAAGACACACCAGCGCAGAGCGCCTTGGTATTCGCCCTACTCAGAGCCAGCAAATATAAAGCCAGGAGAGGACGTCATTGCATAAATCTGCTAAGCGTACTACGAGGTGACCTCAAGAAAGCAGGACTCGGTATACCCAAGGCAAGATTGGACCTGAGGAAGCTAAGGATTGTGGCCGAGGACAAGACACAATGGGCAAAAGTGAAGAAGGACTAATTGCAGCTGTAGTAGTCATGAATTATGACACACTTGACCAAAATTAGGACAGGTAAGCTATATCGCTATTTGACCAGTCCAACCTTTTCTAACAGCACCAACTCAGAAAAAATGTTTTTAATGTAATTATTGGCATATTAATAGAGAATATTGTAGTAATACATTATATAACACACAGGACAAAAATGAGGACCAGTAGAATTGGTTTCAAAACATTCAATAGCTTACCTGACTAGTTTTCTGGAAATTGGTATTCAGGGAGGTCAGGGATCGACTGATTCCAACACGGACGAAGTGTTGGTGGAGCTTAGCTAGAAATGAGCGGGGTATAGCTATAACCAGAAAATATTTATTTGACACAATTACCACACATATGATGGATGTGGTAGTCATGAATTCACTTATCAGAAATCCACATTTTCTATATCACCCAGGCCGTTAAAATACCTGGCTTGGAATCAGACACAGTATTTAATTAAAGCTAAACAAGAATATAACATATATGACATACCTGTGATAAAAAGCAACAGTAAGCCAGTGAATAAAATGACGGAGAAAAGTTTTATTTTGAAGTTTGGTTGTCAGAAGACAGTTCAATAATGGACATACTGGCTCCTGGGACACTGGCTTATTAAATTTGTTGTTTAGCTTGGAGATAAGTTTCCATACAAACACACTAGCAGAGAATACCAGTAGGTTTCTGATTGGTTGAAAATCATTACAATTATAAAAAATTATACATTTATATATTTTCCATGATTCCATAGATTGGACGAATTGTAAATAATATTGCGCGTATTCAGAATATGAATTGTCAGGATGTGTTGGTGGAGCTGTCACTGACATTAGCTCAAGTACTGCCTGCCTATAGGGAGGGGCTTGGGGTATATACCGCTCAAGCTGTGTTAATCTACAGGTCATGGATAGCGCATGGAGGGTGCAGACCGTACTGAATGTATCACTCATGTGTGGACTCGATTGGCATGATATATCTTATTCTGAAATTGGATATACAATTCTAATTATATATTTCTGTCTCTCCTGACATAGTCCTCATTATATGTTTCTGTTTCTACTAACTTTACATCTCAATGGAACATTGTAGGTATTGGGCACAAGTTGACTGAAAGCTGTTGGTGTTATTTCAGCAACATCTTTCAGCGCCATCCACGCATAGCCAACAACTTACATGGGGCATTGGGGCAATATAATATTTCGTTATTGCTTTGAGTGTATGCTATCACTGACATTTTCTCTGTCTACTTTAGCCATGTAACATTTAACAACTTTAATTTAAATTAATTAAAAATATATTCAAAAAATCATTTAACAATTTCCATATCACAAAACCTCTTTACACAATCAATATTACTTAGGCGATAATCTAACATAGATATCGGTAAGTACACACCTTATTTAAAACAGCATCCATAAAAAATTGTACAGAATAATTAACGCTTTTTTCCCTGAATTACCCATCATCAATTTCTTAAAACACTGCTACATATCTTGAAAGTAAAACAGGTGAGAAGATATTTCCGCTGTATTAGCTTTCAATGGCATTATTCTCAAGATAATGGATCTTTCCAGTTTTAGCTATACCCCGCCCACCTTTAGCTAATCCCCACTCACACTTCGCTGTGTTGGGATTGATCGATCCTCGAATGCCCAGACTATCAATTTCCTGAAAACTATACAGATAAGTTGTTGAATATTTTGTAACTAATTTGACTGGGTACTGTTGCTGCCTATGGCAGTAACAGCGGCCAGTCAAATTAGTTTCAAAATATTCAACAGGATATTTATTAAATAGTAATGACATACAATTCGTATAACAACGCATATGCACTCTTCAATTATGCGTCCGTGACGTACTTATCTACGTCATTCATGACGTCATAATGGCGTCATTGATTGTGACTCCATTCTACACGTCACGTAGTTGATTATGACGTCATGTGATGGATGATACAGTGGAAAGGTCTATTCTGACAGCATGTTAATTTAGCTTAAGACACGCCGATTTCATTTCTGACAAACAGCATAAATAGGTTTAAAATATTAAACAAATTTTGTAAAACAATTGAACAATACATTTATAAGAACATATGTAACCTCTTTTAAAAATCTAAACTTTACCCGCGCAGTATTGAAACAGTGTGTCCAACAGTTGATGCTGCCTACAGCATCAAGAACCTATAGCCATGCTGTTTCTAATATACACAGCAGCTGCATGCATATTACCTGTCATGATTAGATTACTTGAACCCAATCCGGGAACACATAGCATAGTACTTTGGGGCTACCCACCAAATTCTTAGTACCAGTAATGGCATACTCGAGACAAAGAGTTGCCCTAGACGTAGCGCACCCGCTCATATGGTGTGCCCATCAAATCTTGTGTATATAACACTGTAATTCACCTTTCCTGTTTATCCATCCATCATATGACGTCATAATCAACTAAGTCCCGTGTATACTGACGACATAATCATGGCGTCATGAATTATTCGATATCGCACCTCTTTAACGTTTAAGAGTCCGACACGAATTGTATGCCTTTACTATTTAATAAACATGTTGTTGAATATTTTGAAACTAATTTGACTGGGCTCTGTTGCGGCCATAGGCAGCAAAAGCACACAGTCAAATGAATTTCAAAATATTCAACAGCTTACATGTATAGTTTTCTGGAAAATTAAGTGAGTTCCGAGATCAATCGATGCCAACACGGATGCGGTGTGCGTGGAGCTTAGCTAGTGATGGGTGGGGCATGGCTAAACGTGGAAAGGGGCATTGAACTTGAGCTAGCTCTCTAACCTATCTTGTACAGCATGTTGCATCTAGCATTTGTCTCATTTATTCGATGATGGCATCTTGGCGGAAAAGTTCTCAGACCAACTGAACTAGAAGTGCATCGGGCTGGGGAGGGACATCTTGAAACAACTGCGAGGCGAGGGGCAATTTACTCACAATCATTAGTTCCAGTACATACTAGCGTAAAGTCAGGGCTGAGTAGGGTAATTTACTTTGAGGATCGACAGTTTAATAAATGTATTGATTCGATGTGTACTGAACGCAAATACGCAACACTGAATAAATATTTGTTTCACCGCATTTGCTAAACCATCAAATAGACCGATCTTTACAGTTAGAAATTAAAATTTTATTTTACACATCGGTACGTACGTAGACGCCTCTAAGAAATTATATTATAAACTGGCTGCGTACTATTTACTCAATTACCCAGGATGGGGGATTTAAGATTTCAGTTGACTGTTATGCTATTCTTATCGACACATCGACCCAACTATACACCATGTTCAGTTTGCCAGTTTGGAATATAGTTTTCTCAAACACATTTCAAAATCCAAACTAATTCGTTCCAGTTTGGAATCTAGTTTTCTCAAACACATTTCAAAATTCAAACTCATTCATGGACATATTATTACTTGCATAGGACAGGTCGGTAAAAGAGCATCTTGCGAGGAACCACCATGTTGCGTGCCCATCAATGGTCATTTGCAGTCAAACAGAGAGGAACGGTATAGCATAAACTGTCTATGGGTTGAATTTCTGCAGACTATATGGGGTATAACTTTGGATAACCTGAATATTTTGAAAGTAATTTCACTGAGAGTTGTTGGTGGCTCAGTCGAAATTATTGACCGATGGCTTGCAGCAGTCCGACAGTTAATGCTGAGGTTTGCGCGCGCTGTGACTTTATATCATCCACTGTTTTGATACCTAATATAGTAAAATAGTCAGAGGCCAAACTCCTGGAATGGTTCATCAATAGTAGGCCGCTCAAGAAAATGATTGGTATTTGAAAAAAGATAACCAGGCACATGTTGAAGAATTCACGATCTTCTTGGAAATAAATCTATTCTCTAAACTAAATCTGACTTCTTCTGCAGTTCGGGAAACGTGGTCTTCCTTTCGCTTTACTCTAATTTCAAACGTATAACCGGGCCATTGATGTACTTTCACATATCTGACTTATTCAGAATTGACCCTACCAATGTGTTGTATTGAATGGTTTGGGGGTTTATAGCTAGATTTCTACCAGCCCCAAAAATACATGTTACAATATTAAAATGGGTGTTCCATAAACAACTATAACAAACAAACACTTTCTACGCAGTCTAAAGTCCGGCACAAATTCCACTCATATCTGCATTTATGATTTGAAGTATTGCTTGCTTGCTACATGTAAAATACATTCTATTTCAAAAATGTATAAATGTATAGCACACCTCATATGCTACAATTGTAGCCTGAGAGAATGTTTGACCTGACTTCACGCGTCTATGCTATTCAGAACGCAAGGTGAACATGTCTTGTAGAAATATAATATTATGTGTATACATTTCTGAAGTCTGTATTTCTCGAAATACTGAACGACTTTTATTACCCCATATTCTTAATCAAACCCAAAGACAAGCTTGTTTCCATGGTGACATAGCTAGATATATCCCACGTGTCTACAATGACTACCGTTTCCGAATACTATTATTCCTTCAATTGCCATAGCATAGGCCTACCTCGCATCAATTTTACAATTATTCGTGGGGGTGTTTTCATTTGGGCTGTGCATTAATTTTTGTTGTATTAAATTTTATTTATAGGAATGACAGAAACTCTTCTGAACATCAATTTGTTCCAAGCAAATCTTCTCGTCTTGATTTAGACTGGAATCACTGCCTTTGTCATCCTTAGCTTCTGTAAGCTGGGCCACGTTGAATGATTCTGCTCAAGCCCGTCAAGACAGTGCATATCAGAAGTTTAGTAAAATGAAGGTTCATCCAGAGAGTTTCCTCGCCACTGCTACTAAATATACATTAACGAGAGCTTAGTCAGTAGGCATGTGCTGAAACGCAAGGGTATGTGGTCAAATAGAGAATGGCAAAAGCTATCTACTCGCACAACAAATCCGCAAGAAATAGATATAGATGCACGGCCAGTTCGTTCAACCACACCTCTTGCAAAAGTAACTTCTTTGTTTTGTAAGACAATATGGAAACGCACATCACCGATACCACGCATTTTACAGCCATTATACCTAGTTACACAAGTATATCCTAAACACACATCGTGAAAGCCTTACCGGCAAAGTAAGACTTTTCGTCTTACGGCGTTGGTGTGGTGGACAAGTTTGTGGACTATGATGATTGACGTTTTTGCCAGTTGTGGGTTCGATTCCCTCCCACTGCCAAAATACCGTAATTGCACGACTACTTGTATAACTAAGTATACGGACTGTATCAGCCACCACAGACTTCCACAGTGTATCAGAAACTCACATCGTGAAAGCCTCACCGAAAATATGACCTTTTCTTGATGTGGAAGCGTTTGTGGACCTTGCGTCTTTGCCAGTTGTGGATTCGATTCCCTGTCAATGGCATGGGTAAAAGTGTACCCTATTTGAACGACTATTATATGACTAACATATTGTATCTTAAATAACTACTATAGACAACTAATACGAAGTATTATACCATCGTAAACATTGGATTATTTCGTCTAACTAGCGAAGCGCATAACGCCCTAACATGTGCTAATTTGTAATCGTTGGGACATTGTTCAGTTCACCTAGTAGTTTTGCCAAGTAATTACAACACCCTAAGGCGTATACAAAGACCGAGAGTTAACACGCTATATTTAATAGATTTCCAGTTTCTCTATCCTATCAGTATGTACTCATTTTGGTAACAATGCTGTGCATGCCAGCAACACGTTTCAGCAACATTTTCTTTCAAAGTGTACACCGGTACCATCTCGGCAAGTAGGCTATTGTGCATTTTACACCAACGTGATAAGGGTTAAACGAAGTGACATTCTTGACGCCTGTGTATTGTCAAATTACTCAGCCAACTCGCGATACCATTATATTGCGTTCGCGGAGAATGTAAATACTTATGCCGAAAAAACATAATATTGCCGGACCCACTGAACCGCTTGTAATAATTTCAATACCTACATGTAGCTAGAAATTTGAAGATTTATTCTTTGCTACTGATGTCCGAATCTGCCTAGTGATTCAAAAGATACACTCCGCGGAACACCTAGGCCAGGAAAATGTCAAGCAAAAATTCTAGGATGCGCACGCCATCATCACATATAAACATAAGTAGTAGAGCCAGAACGACATAATTTTCCGTACCGACACGTCACCATATCATCTCACGACTGGAACAGATTCATCAAAATATCTTAATTATTGAAATTACGACAAGTTGTGGGGAAATGTTGATCGGTCGAGGAGAATTCCCTGAGTTTAGGTCAAAATGTTAATTCATTTGATTATATCTCGGGAAATGTTCATGTGAGCAAAATAATACGTAGCCAGGCAAATAACCATTTCGTTCAGCTTTAAGAGCACTCCAATTTCATTACTATACCCGAACTATTTGTGGAGAGGATGTCAGAAAATTAGACAGATTGTGAAAAGATGCTTCTCACAGTACATTAAATTTAGTCTGCTTAATAATAATAATATTATAAAATCTGAATTATTTCTATAGATTTAGAAAAATATGACCACATTTTATTGAATACATGTTAATGCCCCCACTCTCCTTTATTTTTTGTATGGATGGGGTTGGGGGTGTCGGGTGGGGTGGTGGGTGCGGCTCCCATAAAGTGTGAGGGAAGCCATTGAAATCTATAAAGTATCTATGGAATTGCTAGAATGGATGTGGGTTGATGTCATATTTATTATATATAAGTACAGCCTTATATATACACACACACTCACACACGCACGCACGCACGCACGCACGCACGCACGGACGCACGCACGCACGCACGCACGCACGCAGGCAGGCACGCACGCACGCACGCACGCACGCACGCACGCACGCACGTACGCACGCACGCACGCACACAGTATTAATCGTCAGTGTGTCAGTATATCAGACATGTGAAAACTAGTCGGCCGAACCTTGACTTAATAGTCTTGGCGCGGTAGTCCAGTGGAAAGATGTCTGGTTGCTGATGTTATGCGGAGTTGCAGAATGGCGGTTCGATCCCCCGACCGGGAGATGGTGATCAACAAATTAAACTAAAATCTGGACTAAAAAGCAACTGCTTTGTTCAGTAACAAAAAATATGGATGCAAAATGCAAAAGTATGAGAAGTTAGGCTGGCGATATAAACATTTCTATATGAAGAATTGATATCTAATTCCAAATATGAACAATTTAACAAGAAACATGAATATTTTAGGTAAAGAATGAAAGAATTTAGGCCCAAAATGGAAAAACTTGGTTATGACATGATGACCACTGACCAGTAATGTCAAATTCCTACTCAACAGGTCCAAACCCTATATTATTGACATGCTCATTGTGAAAACTCATCAACTAACAGAGGCCTTTAATGATCAAGCCGGCAAAAACAACCGTCTGCGGTGGTATTGAGAATATTTTCAGGAATTTATCACTGGAATTCCTGGATCGAGAACCGAGCCAGGCATTCCAGCTAAAATCTTTTAATTATTGGCCTGCAAATGGACATTCACTAAGTAAAAATAACAATTTTCTTAACCAATCTTTAACATTAAAAGGTTAATTAAATTAATTCAACTGGTTAGCATGCAGAATGCACACAGCACTGACAATCCAGGCTGAAATGCACACTGCTAATGTCAACATGATCGTGTTGTGGAAAAAAAATCAGCCTGTCAAATGAGATGATGAATGATAAATATACTTGCATGATGCCTGTGGGGTATGATGTATTTTTCATATAGCTGGTTTATTGGCTGAAATATAAACAACATATTACATTCTTAACCCTTAAATTGTCAGGATTTTTCAAGAAAATTGAAATCTGCTTATTGAAGTCCATTTGCAAGGCAAGATTCCGAGGCTACTTGTGGGAATTTACCTTGTAATCACTGAATTCTGTTATTGACCCAGTCATTCCAGGGGTAAATTTCTAAAAACTACTCTTATTTTGGCCGGCAAATTGACATTGACACACCTGTAGAAGCTGATTTTAGCCGGCTTGGAGATTAAAAGGTTAATAAACAGAAATTCAACTTTATTTATATATCATATTATATATCACATAAAGAGCCATCTTTAATCACGATTCAGGTCATCTACCACACAGATCAGACTCAGCAGTCAACATACACAACTTTTAACCCTTTTAAGCTTTAATGGTCAAGATTTGTCAAGAAAATTATAATTTGTGTTTAGTGAATATCCATTTATAGGCCGAGAAAACCAATAGGTTCCAGTAAACCTAGCCTCAAAAACACTCGCCATGTCAGAAGCTTGACATAAATATGAAACTGTGTGATTTCAAGGGTTAAAGGATTAATGTTAGTCCACTGCATACTTAGTTACATGGGTATTGCAGAAGACAACATTTAAATGGAGTTGCTCTAGCATAGAAGCCCACACTGGCTATCTTGAAGCTAGCTTAATATTGTTGACACTTTGGGGTTTCAAGGGTTAACGGTTCAATCTCATTCCCCCATGGTGTAGGGAACATTATGTTGAATGTTTTAAGACAGTTTGAAGGAGGGGGGGGGATGATGCTGTCCATGCTGTCCATGACAACAACAGCTTCCAGTCACACTAGCTCCAAAACATTGAAACATGTCCGCTAGCCCAGAAAGCTGCACTGGCTACTTTGAAGGAATACATAAATGATAATAATGCAGGTGCAGCAAGTATAGATTAATACAATAATAACAATTCGTATGGCTAGTATTTAACTAGACATATAATTAGCACTCTGGGTTTTCAGGGTCTCTGGGGTTAGATTTAGGCTTAGTCTCAGTCTACAAACCTGACCATGAACGCTGTATGTGCTATTTTACTGCTGAATTTCTGCAGATCACATTTATTAGATAAAGCTCAGGATATGCTTTGGGGTTTCAAGTGTTAAAGGATAAATCTCATTCCCCTCTGGTGTAGGCAACATTCCCCTCTTGTGTAGGCAACATTTTGTTGAATGTTTTTAACCCATTAACCCATAAATTTGTTCAAGAAAATTTATATTTTCTCAAAGAAAATGTCCATTTTCTGACAAAGAGAAGGCTGCTTTTTAAGGTTTACTACTGAAATGATTCTAGTGGTAAATTTTCAAAAAATATGCTTCTCTTGGTCTGCAAATGGACATTTCCAAGACCACTGCATAAACCGTTTTTGGCCGATGTGAGTGTTAAATGGTTAAGACAGTTTGAAGCGTGGGGTGCTATCTATGACACAACTGCTTCCAGTCGGACTACCCAAAAACATTCACCCATGTCCGAGACTAGACATATATAGTTGTCATTTTGTGGGTTTCAATGATAAAATGAGTAATCGCCATTCAATATATAGATGTTTCGATATGATGATTGTTTGATAATATTAAGCTTACACAATCAAATGTTTTAGATCTTAATAAAAAGAAATAATTTTAACAATCTCACCACTACATACCAGATACAACAACAGATCATTTATGATATATTGAGTGATTTGAAACTAATTTGACTGGAATGTGTTTTGTTACATATAATTAAACCAAACAGTTCAAGTCAAACCAAACTAGTTACCAAAATGCTAAAGACGTTACCTTAAATTATGTTGGGGCTTTCATATGAACATACTAGGATTTGAGTGCTGAAAGCATTCAGAGAAAAACTATTCCAAATTACAGGCGCATCAGCTGCAGTACGAAAATTGGTGTCTTAAGTGATTGTTCAATCAGGATGTACACAAACGAACGCTTAGTAGAACAGGAGCCACAAGATCTTCCAACATATATGTTGCTACATTGTGATTAAAGTTAATTAGACGAAGGAAAAGCATTTAAAATTCGCGCACATTTTTGAAGCGACGATAGCCTCCACGGTTTACACATGAGATTTACATTAGTGACAGATGACTGTCAAAATCGACCGAAAGCCGTAACGCGCGTTTTCATTGGCGGAGTGAAATCTACTTTCTGCGACTGCGCGCGGGCTTTTCTGGGAGAAAGCAACCAGAGGTAACGTACGATGAATTACGACGTAATTAGTACGGTCCGATGGTGTTGCGAGAATGCTAGATATAGGCATCGCGCCTCCAGTCACCCCAATTGGCGGCGCTAGCCGAGATAAAATGGCAACGCCATGATATGCGAAAAGTGGTCAATATTTGGTTAGGCTATGTCTATCTGGTTATTATTCTGACGCAATTTCATTGAAAACGTAATGATCTGCCAAATAAAGCACACTTTAACATCTGACGGAATTGCCCTTTTTGGCAAACATTTAAAACTCATGGAACAAAGATGGTTTATTGGTGCAATGCTCCAACTGGCCACACGATGGAAGCATGCATTACAGCTGCAGCAACAGAAACTATCACATCTCCAATAGCATCAGCGTATGCTGACAAGGTACAGCAAGCATACCGAGGTGCTTACATCATATGAGCAGAACCTATTGCAGTCCAGACCGTGTTTTGTCTCTGATCTTGTAAACAATATGTTGACTACTTTTAGAGATTCTTGTTATGAAGCAGTATCCACCGAAAAAACAAATAATCAGGCCAACAGCAAAAGGCGCTTGATGTCCATAGCGCAAGATCTTCGGCATTGTGCTGCGGCCGATGAAGTTATAGCAGTGAAATACATCATGATTTTGGCCAGTCGTTGTATAGCAATGAAATACATCATCATTTTGGCACATGGCTTTCCCGATCGTGACAGTGAGGCATCTAGAGCGCAGCTCAACATTGATTGAAATACATCATCATTTTGGCCAGTCGTTTTATAACAGTGAAATACATCATCATTTTGGCCAGTCATTGTATAACAGTGAAATACATCATCTTTTTAGCCAGGCATTGTATAACAGTGAAATACATCATCATTTTGGCCAGTCCTTGTATAACAGTGAAATACATCATCATTTTGGCCAGTCGTTGTACAACAGTGAAATACATCCTCATTTTGGCCAGTCGTTGTATAACAGTGAAATACATCATCACTTTGGCCAGTCGTTGTATAACAGTGAAATACATCATCATTTTGGCCAGTCGTTGTATAACAGTGAAATACATCATCATTTTGGCCAGTCGTTGTATAACAGTGAAATACATTATCATTTTGGCCAGTCGTTGTATAACAGTGAAATACATCATCATTTTGGCCAGTCGTTGTATAACAGGGACCTTCAGGAGAAGAAATTTCTGTTAAAATATCAATCAATGGACCTTTCCATTTTTAGCTATGCCCCGCCCATCACTAGCTAAGCTCCACCCACACCTCGCCGTGTTGGGATTGATCGATCCCCGAATGTCCTAGCTATCAATTTCCTGAAGACTGTGAAGGGAAGCTGTTGAATATTCTGTAACTAATTTGACTGGGCGCTGATTCTGCCTATGGCAGCAACAGCGCCCAGTCAAATTAGTTTCAAAATATTCAACAGAATATTTATTAAATAGTTAAGACATACAATTTGTACAACAACCCATAGCCCGTCCTCAAATATGCGTTCGTGACGTACTTATCGACGTCATTCATTATGATGTCATTCTACACATCACGTAGTTGATTATGACGTCATATGATGGGTAGATACTCTGCAAATGTGAATTGGTTACTTTACAAGTAAAGCGCTGTTTTATTATTCGCGTACAGGTGAAAAGATCAAAATTTCTCTTTCCCTGTGCAATTTTTAATTTACAATTCCCGTAGCATAATGGTCGAATGTTCGCTCTCTCGGCACGGGTGTTATCGAAACCAAAGTGCAGGCGTACGGGCTCCAGTACTGCTGCCATGCCATATTCGCAGATCTTCTGCTGGTGAGTTTTCAAAGTTCATATTCTTGCGACACAATCTCGTTCCAGGCTCTAGCCGTGTTAATATTCACGCTTTAAGTGATATATATGTTCAGGCTAATATGGTTCAGCACTTGTTCTCCGCCCATTCATTCGGTTATTTATTTCTTCGGTTTCAAACAAATATGTCTTCCTTTATTTTCAATCAGGCGTTGACTTCTATCTTCACAATTTATTTAGAGAGTTATTTAATCAAACATCGTCATACTACCATCGACTATTAAGCATGCCTCTCTCTCTCTCTCTCTCTCTCTCTCTTTCTCTCTCTCTCTCTCTATTCTCCTGCATTGAGAGAGGCACGGAACGAAGTAGATTGCCCATGTTCCAAAGCACGGCGACATAGTGTGAACCAGGTTGTCCGGTTAAGCAGTTCAGAGTGCTATAGCCACTACACCAAGCCGCCACCTCCTCTTTTCTCCACAAAGAAAGTAATTAGTTTGATTGACATCTATCGAGTCCCTGATTCCAGGTCCCATTCACGCTATATCTAGGCACGTTTTCTTTCAGTTTATTATTGGTAACTTCTCCAGTTTTTACCATGGTACCCATTTATACTTCTGAGTGGAGAGAGCCCAAAAGCGAAGGGTATTCCTCATGTTTCCAATCACAGCGAGGTAGTACACAGCTCTGGCGCGAACCGGGTTATCGGGTTAACTAGTCCCGACTGCTCTTTTCTCTCGCCCAGGACACCTCCCTTTTATACTAGCGGTGGAGAGTAAGCCACACATGCTTACTGTAAGCCACTCCCACTTCCCCTAGTACACATTTTGAGCATCCCAGCAGTTGGCAATTATGTTTAGTGAGCTAGAAGTGGTTAACGTGATTCTATCAATAGAGAGGTGACTGAAACAAAATGGATAATGTTTTCCTGGGTGTAACTAAGTGCGCGCTTGCTTCATTTTCAAATTTCCTACGTGGATTTATTCCTGAGGGCACAAAAATCAATCAACCGGTGGCCTAGTTCAGAAATTAGACCTTTCATATTATCACCTTACCTAGGCTTATGTAATCAGTCATGCATTAGTCAACACAGGCATTCACCCACGCGTACACGTTGGCGTATTTCGCAGACTTGTGATATCTGGACGCGTATGTAAAGCATGTGCTTATGTACGGGCATGGCGCCCTCCTCCAGCCTGTCCCGGGGTGCGGGTGGTGAGACGGATTAACCACGGTTTTACCAAAGACCGAGAGTGGATGATTACCCCTACAAAGGCCACAGGGCTGCCATGGCATTTATAGACCTGAGGAGCACGCTACATACGCATGCTTGTTACACTACCGCGGCAGCGCATCTTGATAAAACGTTATATCTATGTAGTCTTACTATTATGTGCATTAACTGCAATAAACTTTAGTAAGCCAGCGTTGCTTGTTTCTTAAACATATTAAGCATCGGAATAGGATACTATTTTAAAACTAATTTGACAGGGAACAGTTGCTGCATATGACAGCAACATGTTCCAGTCGAAAAAGTTTCAAAATTTTCATCAGCTTTCCTATGCAGTAGTTTTGACATTGAGACATTTGCACTTCACCTGTTAACAGGTTAAGATGAACAACACGTGCCAGATAACATAATTAATTCCATTCAGCAGGAAAAGACCTGACTTAACATCGATACAAATTAGGCCTACTTCATTTGCAACACAATAATCGTGACTTTTTACAATAGCTAATCTCACTATGATGTCGTCACCCAGTCCGCTCGAGCGAATCAAGTCATATATAATCATTAAAGTATCGATTGCGATTGTGATAAAGAAAAGCTCAGGGAATCGGTTGACGTCAATAGGGTGTCGCTCAAGTACCCGTTGTCTACGCCCAATCCGAAAATAGTATTGCAATTTGTCAGGACGTGTATCAGTTTAAAAGATGGCAAAATACCCCACCCAAATGACCGACCGATCGCACGACCGACCAAACGACCAAGGGGCCGAATGACTGGTCAACTGACGGATCGACTCACAGACCGAAAATCTGACCGAATGCCCAACTGAATGAATGACCAATTGACCGACGGACCATCCAATCGAATTAATGACCGACAAATTGTCTAGCCGAATGACTAACTGAACGATCAACTGACTGTCTAACCACGTAACCAGTTGATCAACAGACTGAGAGGCCCACTGAGTAAAGCCTCATTTACATAAGCGGATTTTAGGCCCGATTTGACGTGCGCCACCTATGGCGGAAGACAGAATCTGGTAGTGTGAATGCTCTGTGGGTCATAGATTTTTATCGCTGCCTACTAATCGCACTTGTTATATGCACCCGACAATTTGCACGTAATCTCTGCAATGTAAGCTGGTCTGCTAACCCGAGATTTTTGTCTTGGCGTGGTGGTCCAGTGGAAAGATGTCTGGTTGCTGATGCTATGCAGAGTTGCAGTATGGCGGTTCGAGTCCCAACCGGGGAGATGGTGATCAACAAACTAAACTAATGGGTGCATGACTGTCGGCTAAGTTAGCACATGGAAATTGAAGCCGCACGTTGCCAGTGCGTCAATAAAATAAAAATACATATACTGCCAGAGCCGCGCTGGAGTCAGAGTACAATAGGCGTAAAAGCCTAGGATTGAATTGTGGCAGGTGCATCCACAGATAGTCCCATATGAATCGTCAGTGTGTCAGTATATCAGACATGTGAAAGCTGGTCGGCCAATCCTTGACTTTTTAGTCTTGGTGCGGTGGTCCAGTGGAAAGATGCCTGGTTGCTGATGCTATGCGGAGTTGCAGAATGGCGGTTCGATCCCCCGACCGGGAGATGGTGATCAACAAATTAAACTAATGGGTGCATGACTGTCGGCTAAGTTAGCACATGGAAATTGAAGCCGCACATTGCCACTGCGTCAATAAAATAAAAATACATACATACATACAACATACATACATACATACATACATACATACATACGCACGCATGCACACAACACAACACAACACAACGCAACACACACTCACACAAACACAAACACGCACGCGAGCGCGCTCACACACACACGCACGCACGAACACACGCACGCACGCACACACGGACGCACGCACGCACAGAAGCACGCACGCACGCACAGAAGCACGTCACTCACGCACGTACGTACGTCGTCAACGACGGGGTTCATAGAACTAATGCGACGGTTTTCTCTGCCGACCATGTCGGCGACGACAAATCGCGTCCAAAATCGGTTAATGTAAACGCTTCTGTCGTATACGACGACGGTTTTCTGGGGCGACCATGTCATCAACGACAAATCGGGTCTAAAATCGGCTAATGTAAATGAGCCTTTAGCAGGAGCCTTACCGACTGACGGACTGACTGACCAAATAACCAAATGACTGGGCGACCAACCAATTAACCACATGACTGACCAATGAGCGGACCGTATGTCGAATCAATCAACAGACTGACTGATTGAATGTCTGTCTGGATGTCGGTCGGTCGGTCGGGAGGGAGGGAGGGCGTGGGGGAGTGCGGGCAGGTGGTCTGGTAGTTGGGTGGGCGGGCGGATAGGCGGACTAGCGGGTGGGCGGTCAGGCGGGCTGGTGGATGGGTGGGCAGACTGTTTGACTGTCTGATTGAACGAAGACCTGGCCAACCGAATGAAAGACAGACCGAGCGAGTGACTGGCCTACAGATAGCTCTGTCTGTTTGTCCGCCTGTCTGTCTGTTTGCTTGCGTGCCTGCCTGCCTGCATGCATGCTTGCGTGCCAGGCTACCTGTGTATATCGCTATTGCTGACACCATCATAGTTGGCCTAAAGTCTCAATATGCCTCTATTTGCCATGGCAGTTGTATGTCCTGTTGGAACAATGAACCCACTACATCATTATTATTGGTCCGCACATACTTGCCCGTACTGTGGCCGTCGGTGATCTACCCCCAAGCCCTGGTAAGCCAGCTTACTGGGCCTATACTGGGCCAATACTTGGCAAACTTTTCCCAGTATCACTCCATTATCGGCCCAGTAAGCATCGTTAGCAAAGTGGGGAAGGGAAAACTGCTTATTGGAATGATCTGTGTGCGAGACAATCTGACGAAGCAAAGTTAGCACGATTACCCAGGCTCATGTATCCTAGCGCGCTATACACACGCCTCGTGAATATGGCAATATTCGGATAGCCTAGGTGCGTTTTGAATACAAACCTGTTGAGTGGAACAAGGATTGGCTAGCTATGGACCAATGAGTCGTATTAACTCATACATTGTTATTTACTACTCACGTGAGGAGCATGGTGCGGTTAGTCCAACACATAGCCGTTCATATTAGGGATAGGCGACGAACGTGAAGGAAGTAGCAATCATACTGACCATCGAATTAATCTTTTATTTCGAAAAATATAGATCGCTCATCGGTGGCGAGAAAATGTCATACCAGAGACATACACTGGTGCGATAGAGACAGTAATGATTTTACCATACGATTGACGCACCATATCGCCCATACCAGTACATAATAGAGACATAGAAAGTATTGTAGTTGCATTATGGAAGATGTGAAAAAGTAACCGGAACCAATGAAATCAGTAGAACTGAACGTCACGGGAGCATCAATGGATGTCTATACTCACGCGTATGCACCTGCCGACCAAGTGTATGCTCCACTGATCTTTCCACATTCCTGTTTAGAATGGGAAGGGCGGTATTTGGAACTGTGCTCCTGAACAGACAATGTAGGAATGAGCCGGCGAAGAAGAAAGAGTACAATAGTAACCATAACATCAACTTAGTGACTAACCACAATATCAAATATAACCGGAATGCACATGCCGACCAAGTGTATGCTCCACTGATCTTTCCACATTCCTGTTTAGAATGGGAAGGGCGGTATTTGGAACTGTGCTCCTGAACAGACAATGTAGGAATGAGCCGGCGAAGAAGAAAGAGTACAATAGTAACCATAACATCAACTTAGTGACTAACCACAATATCAAATATAACCGGATGCACATGCCGACTTGTGGATCGGGAACTGAGGTCAGGACATCCATGGCACTCAGAGGTTGCACTTTGGAGAGAACGGACAACCAGGACCCTGCTCTCAATGGAAAAAGCATTTGTATTCCTCGCGATGGAGACAGAGCTCTTGGATGGGCATGTACAAATGTCATCACAAACGTATAAGCCTGAAGGCCAGCACTGTGAGGTCTGCGTCTGGTAGCTATGCCCACGAAATCTATGTTCCAATCCCAGTGGCAGTGATGATGGTGAAGATTTACTATCATTGCAGTGACTATATTTATTTAGAGACTATATTTTTATGGTGGTATTCAAACCATTTATGTCAATGAAAAGTATGGGTAGGATCGATCAATAGGGTAGCATTGGTTCGATACATAATGACTTGACAAACCGATTCGGACATAGATAACTATAAAACTGAACTGTAATAGATCTCCTCTGTTCAAATATGTTTTTGACACGATTGCTGTCAAGAGGAACAACCAAATAAATGGTTTTAGGAAATAATGATTCATTGACAGGACTACTGGCAGATGAGGAGAGCCAGGTAAGTAGTACATGGGTGGGACGGACGTACCTTGCCATTGGTCATCCCAAGTCACGTGGCTGCACGTAGGCATGGCCTGATTGACCATATTCCGGCCTGAGAAAAATAGGCATGTCTTGGTAAGGGTACAAACACGTCCACCAGACGACACACCTTTTTGCACTTGATACGCGATCAATTAGGCTACACCTATTTGCACCCCCATGATTTGGTAGGACCAATGAATGCGTGTGTCTATCAAAGCCATTTTAACCCAGCAATTACAAATGTCGGCTACTACTCTCTTATATTGATTTTAAATGTATGATATGAGAAAACTACGAAAAGTACCTATTTTCCTTGTTTCCTGCTGATAATTGAAAACGGAACTAGTTAAGCAATTGATAACGACTTGAAGAGCCCTATTCGTCCTGTCTCCTGAGAGAATTGTCGGAATGCATGGCCTTTGGTAATTGAAACGCAATCAGGATATAATTCTCTATCTGAAAATGCAGAATTTCAGGAGGGTTTTATTTTCAATCTTGATGGAAAGCCTCCTAACCCAATTGTAATTGATGACTTGGTGGGTGTTGCTGATGACCAAGTTACAGAACCTAACACAAATCAGTCTCATCAGGAGAACGGCGTTGACCGCTTCTATATACATCTACCTTGTAATACTTCATTGACCTGTAGTCCTGAAAACAACATGGACCTTTCAATTTTAGCTATGCCCAGCCCATCTCCAGCTAAGCTCCACCCATACCTCGCTCGTGTTCGAATCGAGCGATCTCTGAACTCCCTGACTATCAATTTCCAGAAAACTATAAACGTAAGCTATTTAATATTTTGGAACTAATTTGATGCCTATGGCAGCAACAGCGTCCAGTCAAATTAGTTTCAAAATATTCGACATCATGTTTATTGGATAGTAGAGCCATACAATTAGTAGACGTATCGGACTATTAAGAGTTAGAGACGGGCGAAAGAGAATCATTTATGACGTAATAATTATTATCACATCCTACACGCCGCTGAGCTCATGATGACGACGACATATGAGGTCAGATGATAGATGGATACTCTGGAAAGGCGAATTGCTGAATATAAAACGAAATTAAACAAATCTGTTGTCTTATAGAAAGATATGAATTGCAAAGTTGGACTGAGCAGTGTAACTTAATCCCGGAAGCTGGGTGACCTTTAGGAATGCATTCAGTGCAAGTGCTACAGAGCTTAGTGATACGTCAGGAATCAATATCACCGTTAGACCCGAGAGAGGTGTTTACAAACCGAATGCTTGACCTGTGATGAAACGTTAGCGAATCCAGCAAAATGCCACTAGTGCGAATGGTGTTCCTTTTTCACAAATTGAAGCAGTGAACTTTCAACACTGTTTCTATATTCTAATGCTGTATCACGCTCAGTAATTGAGTGCACAACAGTCCCATTGCTATGAACTATGACTCTAATTGGGATAGGCAAATGCATCTATGATTGGTGTTTCTTTGACGTTCACTACCCACCTTTTGGCAAAACTTACTTTAATATGATAGAGATTTTATTAACCAACAGCTTAGATGCATATATACCATATGAGGATGGAGCTGTACCCAGTATAGTAAGTTTGCTTTGTACGTGAAGGCACTAACTATGATCATTCATAGCGAAGGATATGGCATGATATCAACACGTTTGGAGATTCTTGGCCATGGCCAGTCCAAAGGATAGAAAGAAAACTTTAAAACATGCTGTATCATCAATTAGTAATGCCATTTCGGAATGTTGTTTGAATCTTGTTCATGGAAATATCAAGTTCTTCAAGAAACAACACCATAACCTGTCTATGAACAACGGAGTGGTAATGAGAATAAGCAGGAAGAATTGATGAATTCCTAAAAGAAGCATATGTTACAGAACGGTTGCATCATTATTACCAGCTGTTCTAGAAATTTAATTGGAAGTATATTTGGTGGGCAGTAGACATGGGAATGGGCTCAGACAATGGTGATCGTGAATTAATATTAAGTGAATTCCCTAAATATGAATACTTATGAAATGCAACCCATTCTCGTTCAAAGTGATATTTACCCTTCAAGAAAAGCAGATCTCTATTCACAAGCACTACATAAATTTAGAATGCATTACGAGCAGTCTGGATATTCTACGAGTGGGAGATCGTATAGACCAACCTTTTCCCCAGGTGGTAATGCACATTTTCTCTAAGTGAAACCTGAACTCAGTCCAAACATCCGACATTATCTGTCTTCACATGAGTGACTGTCCGATTGGAACTATTACCTTGCACAACTCGGTGAAGGTTTGCTAACGATTCTAGAAAGAACTAAAGGAATGGCAGTTGGTGAAAATACGGTCTCAATACTGGGTCAGCTCGCCCGAAAGGTAGTACTGTCAAACTACTGTGCATGGAAAATTGCGTAAAAATGGCCTATTTCAAATGCGCGTTCTAAAGCAGAATATGCCTTATTTAATTTCCTGAATTCAATAAGTATCCCAAGACAGGTGGTTGGAAATGCACATAGATTTAATGAAATTTGGAGTATTACTGACAGAGAGAAATCTCCAGAAAGAAAATGGACAAGTGCTAAGCTGATTGACACCAACCCCAAGCCTGCGACCCTTATCGAAATCAAACCTCTGAACCAAGTTCGGATTTGTAACCTGAAACCAATTAAGGGCATGCGAATGCAAACTATCTCGATGGGTACCGTAAAGTTCTAATAATACAGCAGGACGTGCTTAGAAAACTCCAAGAACATTATTTAATCTAGACCGTCTAACCCCGGTTTATCGAAATTGAAACGTTATAAAAACCTGTCAGTGGTGATGTGACATATTCAAATGTTAAATATTGGATATCGGGTGAGGGAACATAGTGTTTGCCTAGACCACGTTGAAATAGGTTTTAAGTATGAGAGAATCAAAATAACTGCAGTAAATACACTAGGGCAAACAGATCTCTGTAATATGGTTGGTTTACTCACTGAAATGACAATGTGATATATGCGCATTTGTAATAGAAGACCTTTCTAAATATCATTGTGTAATCTATATGCTATTTGAAACAGTACGAAAACTACTAACCACTGTGTACAGACGCATATAGTTTCAACAACAACTTAGAGATGTGGGAATTTATTTCCATATGTTGCAGAACGAAACTCATGCAGCCATTGATGAACGAGAACGGTGAAGAATAAGGTCTAGCTATATATCATTTATACAAATCTTCTACGATATATAGGTATCCTACGCAGGATTATAAATAATCATACTAATTCTATCCATTCAACTACAGATTTTAAAATTGATAGATGTAAATAGAGTAAGCGAATTTGTACCTTGGTGAAATTCCTTCCATCCAGACAAATCTACCACTGCTAAGGCCACTCTCAAGCCAGGCGACAAAGGTAGAATGAATGAAGTAAAGGCAGCCTTTATAAAAAGGTTATCTACTCTTATGGACCGAAGATCATTCACTATAAAAAGAAACATGCACATCGGGAGATCTCATTTATACTGGTAGATTATTTTAATGATCTGATATATTTTACAAGCTCCAATGATTAAGGAACTTAAAAGAGAGAGTTAGCTCATTGACCGCCCCCACCCCCCGACCCATGTACAATTTATTGACCATTAGAATAACTCCACATCACTGAAACCAAATTAGTTATCTCGAGAAAATAATCAAAGCAAGAGTGACAAAATGGTTGCTCTAGATAAACCTAATGTAACAGCTTTGGCAAAATTGTATGTTGCTTAGCCTGGTAGGTGATTACCAGTTTGGGCAGGGACATCTCATCAAAAAGGTTACAGTTATTGTAATATTTTGGCAACCTTATTACATCAGCTATACCAATAGTTGGCAAGGTTTAATACGAGTATTGGGACAGAGGCATTATCTGGCGGGTCAGATTAGCAGGTGGTGTATCAGGGGAGAAATTTAAATCAGCTTCCAAGAGGGCGCTTTCTGCAAGAAAATCCCTACTGCACTGCATGTAAGGTGTGTCTGTAAGGGGTACAGGTTTTTGGGCAAGACTAGGTAGGATATCTCAGAAAAATTACCAGTAATACGCTACTGGTAAGTAGATAAGCATCCTACTCAGTCAATGGCAGACGAGTTAAGAGAATGGGGAGGCAGGATAGAAAGGCTATTTTTTCATAATGCCAAATACAGTGTGTTAATACACAAAATGTGAACTCACTTTACTAGTGTAAAACGAGCTCTCACTCGAATAGATAGCAATAGCTGGCAAAGTCATCAATCCGTAACAACGGTTTCTGACGCAGGGCCCATTGCGTTTTTCATTAGTGTGAACGCGGTGGAATACCTGATTTGTCATAGAGTTATATGTATCTTAGAGTAAAGATTGCTGATGGTACTGCAGCCTGGGAAGCAGATCTTTCGATGGTTCAAGAAGTTCCACATGTACATTGATGGGTGCACTCATTACTCTCAGGAATTGTTATCTATTTGACTGGGAAGTGGATTTTGGATGCATCGGCTACATGAGCATATATCTGTATGCGTACATAGCCGATGCATCCAGAATCCGCTTCCCCGTCAAATATTGACACAGTTCTTTCTATGGTTGTGATTCCAATATCATGTATGTATGCCTGTTGAGTGTTGATGGGTGACAATTTCATGAGATTGTTGCTCGAGACAGAGTCCAAGGTATTTAAATGTTTCACGTTTCTGTGTTAATTTTATATTCAGGCTTTAAAATATCTAAAAGATTTTCCTTGAAAACGTGTGATCCACTCCAGCAGAACCATCCGCATGGCAAGCAATTACACCGTGTAACATTTTACCATATCTCCAGTAGAAAACAGATTAATTAATTATACTCATCTGAACACCAAGTTGTAATAACTGTTCTCTGACGGTTAAATACCAGGATATGGAAGCATCTCCAAGACCTTACACTGTAATTTTCATAAATTCTTTGTCTGTACCTCTTTTGGAGGTTGCAGTTAATACCTCCCTATCCATCAATCTACTTTGAAGAAAGGCAGCTTTACCATCTAATGAATAGACGTTTCCACTGTAGCTACACATAATATAAACGTCATAGTCAACTACGTGACGTATATAATGACATCATAATGAATGACGTCATGAATGACGTACATAAGTACGTCACGAACGCATATTTGAAAACGGGCTATGCGTTGTTGTACGAATTGTATGTCTTTACTATTTAATAAATCGTTTGTTGAATATGTTGAACTAATTTGACTGGGCGGGGCGCTGTTGCTGTCAGGCAAATTAGTTACAAAATATTCAAAAGCTTACCTGTAGTGTTTTCAGGAAATTGATAACAGGTCATTCAGGGATCGATCAATCCCAACACGCCGAAGAGTGGCTGGAGCTTAGCTGGAGGTGGGCGGGGCATAGCTAAAACTGGAAGGGTCCATTAACTGCCCAGTGATATAGTTCTCAAAATTTCTTTAGCGCATGGGTGCGAGTCTTTTTTATAGTCTCTATATCATTATGTTCAAGGGTTGTGATTACCAGGCATGCTTATGCTATTTTCGTGACTATCATTAAACTTCTCAGTAATGACTCAGCGAACTGTAATATATATTTGTCCTTCATTAGGCATGTCTTCATATACATTAAGTTGTTTCCAATTATCTAACTGCAATTACCGAGCAGAAGATACTTCATATGTCATTGAATTAATCAAAACCTCTTTATTTACTTTATGTTACTGCTTGAGATTTCAAAATTTATTCATTTTTCAATATCATCATTGTTGTTTAACGTTCATCATACATTTTCAAAAAGAGTTTTCTCTTGGCCTGCAAATGAACATTCAATAAGAAAATAGTTTGATTTGCTTGACCAAATTTAGACATTAACCCTTTTATGACGAAACCGTCGGAAACCGGCCTTTGCAGTAGTCTTGAGAAAAGTTCATTAGCAGGCCAAGTGGAGACTATTTTTGGAAATTAACCACTCGAATGACTGGCTCGGTAACCGAGCCGGTCATTCCAGTGGCCAATTTTCAAAAATAGTCTTCACTTGGCCTGCAAGTAGACATTCAATAACCAAATATTTTAATTTTTTGACAAAATTTAGTCAATAAAGTTTTAAAGGTTAAATAAATGTGTTGTTGAGATAGGTGGCATAGTGAGTGCTTCGGGAAGCTCTTAACACGTGAACCACAAAATGGGTCGCGTATGCAGGCTCAAGACGTGTTAGAAGCGGTTAATCCTCTGACTGGGCACCGTAGCCCAGTCCTATGACTGTATCTTGTGCCAACACAAGCTAGGATAAACGTGTTTATTACTTGGCGTTTGATGAGCAAATATCCAGCCCAAGCTGCAACTATGAATCAAAGAATTAAAATGAACTGCAAAATATGAATTACTTGAATATTAAATTTTATTTTACACTGCCGAGGTATATTCCCTGCTTTTCATATCACAGTGATCCATATCAAGGCACAGAATGTTTAGTAGCAATGCACATGGGCTGAAGTGAGAGAAATACGAACAGGCGAGGAAGGCAGTTAGTAAACAGGAGTTAATATAATATATGAGAGAGAGAGAGAGAGAGAGAGAAGGAGGGAGGGAGGGAGGGAGGGAGAGAGAGAGAGAGAGAGAGAGGAGTGGGGCAAGTGAGGAGGGACGCGGGGCGGGGTAGTGGGTGGGGGTATTGGGGAGCGGGGTAGGTGATGGGGTATGCACCCGAATACAATACACGTTTTCCTGTCTGTCTGTCTGTCTGTCTGTCTGGCTGGCTGGCTGACTGAACAAAGTTGGCTCAGATTTTAACACAACGAAGGAACCTACAGTGCAGGAGGATTCTCAGACGCTGGCCGTGATCCGCATAAAAGATCCGGGATCCCGATCGGATGCAATTCTGGATCTGTGGTTATCTCAGGAACTGCAGGCCCGATCTGGATTACAATTTAACACACGGAAGCGTGTGGCCATACACTACGATTCCACAACATCGGAAACTCACAATTGGAAAAATCCAAAATATCCGAACACATTTTACAATCCGACAATATACGGGGCGGACAAGGTTGTGCAATGGTTGATTGTTCTTGCTCACTATTGCGTTGCATTAAATGTATTAGCTCTAATTACAATCAGGTATTCAATTAATTAGGTCCTAGTAATTCCAGCACCAATACAAACACTGGCTAGTACAGCGAAAACACACACACACGGGGTATCCCTATGAGGGATTTACCATCATTAGCCTGTCTTAAACCTTTAATGACTAAATTTGTTAAAAGTATTAAAATATTTCCTTATTGAATGTCCATTTGCAGGCCAAGAGAAAACTATTTTTGGAAATTTACCACTGGAATGGCTGGCTCGGTTATCAAGCCAGTCATTTCAGTGGTAAATTTTCAAAAATAGTTTTCTATTGGCCTGTAATTGGACATTCCCCAAGACCATTACAGAGGTCGGGGTTTGCCGTCTTTGTCATGAAAGGGTAGTTATTGAATGCATGTTAAAATACAAAATTTTTAATAAATAACTAAATATAAATAGCTACGGTGACAGATTATAGCGCGCTAGGTAAATAAGACAGATCGCAGTTCGTGTGAAAATCTATACGTGTTAGTGACCCATTTGATCCATGTGGTCCCAAAAGCTAAATTTCAAGGCAAGTAGAGAGGTAAGCCTAAGGTGTTGAATATTTTGAAACTCATTTGATATGAAGCTGTTGCTTCCACAGGCGACACTTGCTATGTTTCAAAACTTTCAACATAGGCCTAATATTGATAAAATTGAAGATAATCCGGTCTGTTTGGGTCAGGGCGTTAGAAGACGAATGTAGTGTGAGCCTAATACAGCGCGATCCGCTCTGCCGCTCAATTATCTGACGTCATAATCAATATACGTCACTTGTTAGCTGACGTCACAATCGAAATGGCGTAGGTCCGTCACAAATTCGAAAGGTCCATCACGGAGGTGTGTGAATTGTATGCATTTAACGAAATTACCATAATAAACATTTTGTTGAACATTTTGAGAATAATTTGACTGGGTGCTGTTTTCAAAGTATTCAACAGCTCGGCTGTATATACGTGCCATGAGATTTAGAGTCTGGTGAATTTAGGTTTTCAGATTCATTCCAATAGCCATAAAAGGTGCCGGAAATTAGCTGGAAATGGGCGGACATAGCTAGAAATATGTATTTGCAGACGAGTGATGGTAGATATGGGCTTGTTAAGTGACAACACAATGATTTTGTTTACTTATTACGTAATATAGAAAAATACACACTTCCGGGTTGACGCGCTGTGACATCATACTTAACAAGTCCATTGTAACTGTACCAATCACACGTGTTTTGTGATAATAATAATGAGTGTAGGCTACACAAACTCGTGAATTCTGTAGAACTGTACATGGCAGTTTGTCTATTCATTATAGCTAATTACTGCTATCCTTATATATAAACTACAAATGAGAACTAAGTTAATTTGTTTCCAAAATAGAAACACCTTAGTTAGTACAATCGTTAACACGATGAAAGAAATGCTCTGTTGAATATTTTGGAGTTAATTTTATTGGAAGCTGGCTTCAACAATATTCTTATAATTAGTATTGAGTAATACGTTTTCAAATTACACGACTACTGTATGCAATCGATTCCGATAATAAGTATAAGTTGTCAGAATCTAGATGGCAAATCATATGTATAGATAGTGAACAAAATGACTGACAGTCTGATATTTCTCATTATGCATTATACAGTGTTAGTGGAATGAATAATCGTCTAATAATGAGTACACTCACGCACGCACTGCACACAGCACAACACACATGAGCGCGCGTGCACGCACACACGCACACACAGACATATGTCAAAATTTATTTTGATCAGCGTGCCCATGTTGATTAGTGACGGCCGCTTTAATTTCTTCGCGCAATCTTCGATGGTTGGCCTCCCGCGTCTCCTCTAATATATCCAGTGCTAGGCCTTTTGCCATCCATATTAATATCATCTGTAGAAGAGGAAACAACCAAAATATAGACCTATGTATAAGAAATAGATCTATGCCAAATATCACAAGCCCGTCTTCTGTCAATGTAACAGTTTTGTGTCAAGCCGGGCTAAGCTGGCTCTGCAGTTGTCATGAGAAACAGCCGGTTGCAGGTTAAGGGAAGAATACACTTGAAAATGTACCAGTGGAATGCTTGGCTCGTTCACGTGCTCAGCTGATGAGCTCAGCTAGAAAATTAGATGTTCATGGCAAGTAACCCCTTTATTGTAAACACAACATTTGCAGTGGTTTTGAGAAATATCCCTTTGCATGTCAACAGGGGCCATATTCACGAAGAGTGCCTCACACAAGCTACGTTTTCATTTGTATTGGTACGGATAAGCCTAAAATAAGCCTAAATACCAGAAGTATTTCTATACGGCATGTTCGTATGCGGACACGATTATAGCTACGGGTCCGGATACGTAAATAAAAACCCGGGGTAGGTAGCGATACTAGAAATTTCGTGTACAAAATCGTATACGGAACAGTTGGAACCGCGTATACCTGGTACACCATAGACATTTTCCGTACAGGGATTTACTGCAATTACGTCAATATTACGTAACACACTTTGATGTTTGAAAGGGATATCCTCGAAAATCGAAATTTATGTATTAACGTAGCATGATCGCGCCAAACCTAGTGCATATGGAAATGCAACGTACCGGTTCCGTATACGTATCTCTTTCCTGACCGTGTCCGTTCCAAATATCCGTACCCATACAAATGGAAATGGTGCTTTACGCACCCGCCTAACTACCCATATGCCTACTGTATAGAAGACCCACGTCGGATTCACGACGAGACGTCATATATTCATCCAATGTAGGTGAATACAGACAGAGGCGTTTTTTCGGACACACGCCATATTTATGCATGTTTTTGTACGTACGTACTTTTCGTGAATAATGGACGCTATCTTTGTATTACAGCGTTCACTGTGCGACGATGTCAGTTTTCTGGAAAAATCTTGACCTTTAAGGGGTTGATTGATATAAGTAGCACACAGGAGGAATTAAAGTAACATCGATTTAAACTAAGGACAAAAACAATCTAGGCTACGTCATTTAGATAGCCAACATTGGGGTATGCACTTTATTGGCATTCACGAGTCTCGTATATCTCACACAAATCATTTCTTTATTTTAAGATATATTCTATGACATCACTGACCTGTGGGACAAGTATGCCAGCAAGACAGCCACCAAAAACAGCAGCGTGTCCCTCGATCCAAATACCAACTGCTTTAAAACAGCCATTCACATTTATCGTTTCTGACAGACTCTCGCTCTGAAACAAAGAATCTAATGAACAGGCAGATTGGCAGGCAGATGAATGGGCGCGCGGCAATATGATAGGCTGGTCGGGTGGGTGGGCGACCGGAATATCCCGCGGCCATTTCTACCCAAGCGCCGCCCTGCTTTGCACGCGTTGGCAACGATTTATCTACTTTGAATGTTGAATTGCCAGAATCTCAATATCAAGGTAACTACACAGGCAACCTGTTGAATCTTTTGAAACTAATTTTGACTGCATGGGTGACGTGCAGTAAAATTTGTTTCGAAATATTCATTAGAATGGTTATTAAATATTAAAGACAAACAATTCGTAGACTTGATGGACTCTTCAATGTTCATGACGGACCTATATACGCCATTCATTATACATTTTGATTGTGACGTCAGCATATATGTGACGCAATTGATTATGACGTCCTATGCTTAAGTGGCAGATCGGATGTAGCCATTACGGGTAAGCGCCCGCACCCTGGTAGACAAAAGACTCCCGTATTTAAGAAACGAACTAACAACAACTAGAATGGCTAATATTGTCATCTGTTAAATATTCTATACACAAACAAGGTCGATAGAAGTACAGGTTCCGATTTCTCTCGGATTTTCCGGATCACGTCCAAAGTTGTGGAATCCTAGTGTCACACATTTCCGGTGTTAAAATTTTACTCGAATTGGACGAGTAATTTTCGAGATATCCACAGATACAGATTTTGATCCGATTCGACCAAAATGTAGAAATCATCTTGCACATTCGTTGCGTTAACATTTGAGCCAATTCGGATCGAATTTTTTTATCTCGCTTTTGGCGCGTCCGGTCAGGTTAAGCCTTTTATAACAGTATTTGCACCCACAAGGGGTTATCCGATTAAAAAAATGTTTCAAACATCTGTTCTATGCGATGCTTAGGACTAGTCTGTATCAAAATTATATTGATTTTCTAATTTTTCCCATACTTTTATCATGTTTGACCATACAATATTTTATGGGTCCAGGGTTATCTTTCATAGCTGCGTTAAGATATTTTTAACGACATTTGCACCCACAATGGGGGGTATCCGATTTAAAAAAGGAATCACAGATTTTTCTATACAATGCTTATGACCAGTGCACGTAAAGAAGAAATTAACTTTCAAATTTGTTCGAGATCTTTTCGGCGTTTGAACTAATTTAAGGCTGATTTGCATGCAGGTTGTATGTCTTGGTTATGGTTCTTGGCTGTGCTAAGCTTTTTCAAATGGCATTTACTCCATCAAGTATATGGGTGATTTGAATAAAACTTCACAGATTTGTTCTATATCATGCTTATGACTAGTCCACATCAAAAGGCAATGGACCTTCAGTTTTCTCCAGATTTTTTCAGCGCATGAACTCTGATAAGTTTATGGTTGATTTGTATGCAGTTTATGTGGCCAGGCATAGGGGTTGACTGCGTTAAGCCTTTTTCAAATGACATTTGCACCCACAAGGGGTTATCCAATTTGAATAAAACTTCACAGATTTGTTTTATGCGATGCTAAAGGACTAGCCGACATCAAAAGGACATCGACTCTGACATATCCACCGGATTTTGTTGCCGTTTAAACATTGATTATTTTAAGTCTTATTTGTTTGCATGTTATATAGCCAGGTATAGGTTTTTACTGCATTAAGCTTTTTTTCAAGCGCCATTTACACCTAGAAGGGGTTGTCTGATTTAATGAAACCGTCACTGATTTGTTCTATCTCATGTTTATAACTAGTTAACGTAAAAAAGAAATTTACTTTCAAAACTTTTTCAGATGTTTTTTGCAGTTTGAACTTTGATTATTTTATTGCTGATTTGTATGCAGGTTATAAAGCCAGGTATATATGCGCTAAGCTTTTTTCAAACAACATTTACACCCACAAGGGTGTGTGCAATTTGAATAAAACTTCACAGATTTGTTCTATACCATTTTAAAACTAGTTCACAGCTAAATGAAACCGGCTTTCAATTCTTTTCCATATTTTCTCCCCGTTTAAACATTTATTATTTTATGGCTGATTTTGCAGTTTATGTGGCCAGGTATAGGTTTTGGCTGCGTTACGGTTTTTTCAAACGACATTTGTACCCACAAGGGGGTTATCCACTTTGAATAGAATTTCACAGATTTGTTCTATACGATGCTTAGAACTAGTCCACATCGAAAGGCAATCGACTTTGACATTTTTCCCGATTTCCTCATCGTTTGAACTCTGATTACTTTATGGCTAATTTGCATGCATTTTATATGGCCTGGTTACGCTTCTTGGGTGCATTAACCTGTATTTTAATGACATTTGCACCCACAAGGCGGTATCCGATTTGAATAAACCGTCACAGGCTCGTGCTATACTCAGGACTAATCCACCTAAAAAAGCAATCAACAATCCAAAGTTTTTCTGATTTTTCCAGTGTTTGAACCTTGCTTATTTTATTGTTTAATTACATGCAGGTTGTATGTCCAGGGTATTGTTCTTATTGCGTTAAGTCTTTTTAAACGACATTTACACCCACAAGAGGTTATCCGATATGAATAAAACTTCACAGATATGTTCTATACTATGCTTAAGACTAGTTCACGTAAAAAAGAAATCGAGTGTCAAATCTTTCCAGATTTTTCAGTCATTTGAACTCTGATTATTTTATGGCTGATTTGTATGCATGTTATATGGCCAGGTATAGGTTTTGACTGTGTTAAGCCTTTTTTCAAACGTGTTCTATACGATGCTTAGAACTAGTCCACATAAAAAAGACATAGATTCTGACAAATTTTAACAGATTTCTAATAGATTTACACTTTCATTAGTTAGGGCTGATTTTTAACCAGCTTGTGCTTATTATGCGGTGGTTAATGTTTTTGCAAATGACAATTAAATCAGCAAAGATTTATCCAGTTTAGATAACATGTTTTGATTTGCTATATGGGCTAATGAAATGTACCCTACATAATATTAATCTACGTGCTTTTCAAAATTCTTCTTCTGTTTTCAGGCTATGTTCTTTGCTTATGTTTGGACCATTTGCCTTTCGGTCAGACTTGGTGCGCACTTTGATTAGTGCTAATACTAACATCTACATATATATGATGGTCAACACAAAACAACGACCTTAGTGTTAACATATACATATATATGATGATCAACACAAAGCAATGGCCTTAGTGTTAACATATACATATATATGGTGGTCAACTCATAGCAACGGCCTTAGTACTAACATATACATCTGGTCAACAGATAACAATGTCCTTAACACTAATTAAATTAAATTAAACATTACATTTCTTTGACATCACCAGTTTTATCCTACCTGTACTCTTACTTGCTAGTGCGAATCCGTGCGTGTATTTACGCATACACATTAACGCGTACGTGAATGCGTGCGAGCGAGCGTGCGTACGTGTGTGCGTGCGTGCGTGCGTGCGTGCGTGAGTGCGTGCGTGCGTGCGTGCGTATGTGCGTCTGTGCGTGCGTACGGGTGTGTGCACATGCGTGCGCGCGTGTGTGCTTGCGTGGCGATATATTAGTAACAGAAACACGTCTCTTTGATACATCTCAAGACTCGCTAACCCTCAGCCCACCTCGGCCAACATATCTCTCACAGTACCACCCACGCCCTCATGGAGAAAATGCATGATATGAGAAAGCTGCTAATTTTCTTAACAGTTGTGCTATTATTCTGGAGAAATTCGATGAATTTAAGCATACTTGTTCTCCTGTGATAGTAAGGTTCCGTAATGCTTTATGAATGGGACAGATTAAAATGAAGTGAAAGTATGCACATCGGCACCCTACAACTATCCTAATAAATGATCTAAACAGTATTGCCACGGCAGATAAATTTGCAACTTAGAGTCAGGATAACCATGCTGGCTGTATTCCCCTTCTAACTACTAATCACGATTTGATAAATACGCGTATTTTTATTTGCGACTGGCAACTAGTATAAGTCGGTCTGTCAAATTTTTAACATTTTAACCAAGTCCGCTAATCCGCAACTAAGATCGTGCTTGCCCTCATTTAAATCCAATTATCTCCTAATCTGCTCGAAGAGAATTCATTTACTCGGATTCAGCAGTTCCGAATGATGATGTTGTATAAGATGTACATTTTGGATTGTAAACAGTACTAGATGTGTCACCTACCGACTGACTGAGTGCATCTTTTCCGCAGAGTAAATTAATTGGATCATTCTGAAAAATTAGAAATGATAATTATTTTCGTCATCATATCATAACCATCGTCACCTTACTCCTGACCGTCGTTGTCGTCGTCGTCGGACCCTCCCCCTCCCCTCATCATCCTCCTCGTCGTCCTTCTTCTTCTTCTTCTTCTTCTTCTTCTTCTTCTTTTTCTTCTTCTTTATCGTCACTTTTATCGTCGTCGTCGTCGTCGTCGTCGTCGTCGTCGTCGTCGTCGTCGTCATCTTCTTCTTGATCGTCGTCGTCGTCGTCGTCGTCAAAAATGTTGTATCATCATCAGCGCCATTGCCCATGGCACTGTCATCGCTACCATCGCCGTCACCGTCGTCCTCATTGTCGTCATCATATTGTTATCATCATCGATTCGTTTTTATCACCGGATAATAGTGCTTATATATTTAGGATAATTACGAATTCCATTTAATATGAATTTTGACCAACCGGATTTAATACGCAGCATGATGGCGGGACGGAACACTTGAGAGGACTGCGATTAGATTCAGTGCAGTTAAAATACATGTTCATATTCCAATCCTTGTATCCTTGATCATCATTGGACATGCCACAGCAGGAAAGCTGCAAGAAAGTACATTAATTCAGTTAGTAAACAGTGCTACAGTTGATCTTGGCCGTGCAATAAATCCATTTACACGTCATTTACGCGACTGCTTATTATGGTTTACTTAGGCCGTGTTCTCACTAGAGACTTAATCCGGAATAACGCCAATTCTATAATCATATCGGAAATGTTGGCATTGTATAGACAGCGACCACACACTGTGGAATCACACCTCCATCTCCATGGCCGATACGCGCCTGAAATGAGAATGCTATGCATGAACTATAATTAAATAAATAAATTTATCTGGCCAACTAAATATGCCGGAACAGTTTATTGAAGTTAGAAAATAAAACCAAAGTAGCCCCAATTATGTATTTTACAGCTGTCCAGTAGTTCTCATAGAGTTGATTGTAAAAAATTATGAGTTGGTCGGTCCACCCAGGAATGTCCCTTGGGCAGAAGACGGACCTTCTTATCCTCGGTATGTACCCATGCGTACTCCACATCGCCTGGTGTCCTGGAGGCGGTCACTGTGCACTAATAGGGCGTGCATTTTTACCCCGCTAACTTACATTCCTGCAGCGATAATATTAGGTTAATTATAAGATATATTAACAATTCTAGTTATCTGATTAACACACCGATAAGAAACGCGTTTGTATTTTCCGGAACAAAACTGTCATGGCTTTAAGACTCTGAAAACAGTTTCAGAATCGGCCCTGTATCAACTGAGTTCTTAAGATTGAAGATTCTTCAAGCGGCGTGCGATGGAGTCATGCCCATTCCGTTAAATGTTCTTCCCACGTAGATCATGGTCACGTTGAAGATTGTATGTCTTCTACACAAGATACTGACTACCACTACCACTTCGGAAAGACTTATGATGTAAGAAGATTGCTGCGACAATCTATCTTCCCGACGATGTAGCGGTATGATTGCTGGCTCGCCTCTTCTGATGTTATGAAGATATTTCTGGTAGCAATCTGGGCCTATCTGACTTATCAAAGATGCTCAGGTAAGGCACGATGATGTTTCGTGCTTCAGGAGTTACACACAACTATGACTAGCTACTTATGATATTACGATTATTTATTAGCTATTAAAACTTATAACAAGGTCGACTTATACTGTCGAAAATGAATGATAAACTTTGAATATATTTCTGAATAATTATCTAGACGGATTACTCTCAATTCTATTGATCTGCTATCCAATCTAACACTACTCTTAATTGACTGACTCCAATTTATAGTATGTACTACGGCTACAATGCGAAGATACTTCTGCTCTGTAATCACAGAGGGAGAATATTACCTACACGAATCAACGATGGTAAAAGATTGCCCCTTTACTCCACTAAGTGCCTTTTACATACCCTTCAGATTTTCATAACTTCTATACATATTACGATATATAGATCTATACATATCGTAATACATAGTTTCTGTTCCTTTCATCATTCTAGGTAGTCATAACCACAGTTTGATTGGCCTGCAGCATTCTTGCCTCCAATCAATATCTGCTTATCCCTTCCTAGAAGTTTATACCTACTCTCGTTTGTCGTTCTGACCAATCCCTGGTGGTCCAACCTCTCGATTTCGCTTTGAAATAAGTTCTTTTGTTTCTCTGCCACAGAGTTTGACTAGATGCTCATTGATTATGACGTCATCTCGGCCAATCAAACTCTGGGCTTCTCTTCTAGGGATTCATTACTAAACATGTTATATCTACACGCTAACTCTGTCAAAGCGGTTCTGGCTGGTTCTGATTTGATGCTATCTGTCAGCTAACTAACAACATTACGGAATGTGTTGTTGTAGCATGCCTTTCTTTGATTGACATATAGTTGATATACAAATTTCGATTGTGTTATTAATTCCTACAGGACGCTACAATGCCTCTGTCCTGTCCCTTGCCTATCGTGGATAAGCCTGTAGGAAACGAACGTTAATAAGCACATGAGCTGTATGATCTCATTGCCAGCTGGTGTTGTTGTACTTGCTTAAGGGAGTCGGAATGCCGACCGTCACCAACTACATGTCAGTCTGTTTCCTATAATTCTCTCGATTCCCATCGATTCGTATCTATTCTTATCACTCTATTATTTACTAAACTAACGGCCTAAATGACTGCTGAATTTCATAAAAGTGTATGCCAATCCCACAGCAACAACTTTTATCTTCAACTATTGACAGATATCATCAGCTCAGAACCGTCAGTCTTATTCCAATCTATCCTAATTCTAACTTATTGTGCTGAATATACTACTACAGTTTCTATGCAGTTTCTATCCTATTTCCGCGAAACTGTACCACCACTAGCACTGGTCGAAGTCAACCAGTGCACCCTACTACTACGTATCTAATTGCTACTAATACTATTCACTCAGTTCAGTAGCTCACCTGGTATTTTCAAATATGAGAATTTCACTGAGGTCTTACTCGCAAATATAAGACGTCCACCAGGGTCATGACTTCCCGTAAGACAATCCGATATCTACACATGCCCCTCAACCGAAGTTAATTATCCATCTCTTAAGGCCTTAAGACATTGATAATTAACTCGTTGTGCACCATCAACAACCAAACCCACTATACCAGGGCTACCCCGAACTGACGTCCCTCTGCAATATAAACCTATTATGACGATAACATAGCCAAACACTCACTACAATGCTAAAACATTAAAATAAACTCATAATAGGAAAACATCCTATCAATAATATTACAGTAAAGAGAAAACATAATCATTAAACGACGCTCTCAAATAACATTACCATAAATAGATACAATCCTAATCCTACAATTAAATCATTACAGGTCATATCAAAGGTCATATTGACATCTACCATACATGCTATAACAATTTATACGTGGTAGACTAATAAAGTCCGTGCTACAATGATAAAACCTCGTATGATGTACGAATGTTAGGATTGTCAATCATCACGTCTATCCAGTCGTCAGCCGTCGGGTCGATATCGGTCCTGGCAACAGCGTTAGGCGACGACCTGGCTGACATCCTCAGAGGCTCCGGTAGGGCTGCAGGTCTCCGGGGCCCTAGAGGGTGAATAGTCCGTGGCGCACTTCTCTGGGCCGCATGTGGCTTGCATCTAATCCATATCCACATACGCGAAATAATTCCGCACTTCCATAATATAACCACTATTACGATCACCACGACGAAGGAGCCGGTTGAATATGACACAAACGACCGTACCCCCATGCCATCGACCATCGCTGGGTCGACCGCAGATAAAGGTGCTAGCTGCACGTACTTAGACTTCTGCAATTGGTCCCATTTTTGCATACTCAATTGATCAATTATCATTGACTGGTTTAATACCCCGGCCACATCCAACCGTGGCGTATCTACGGCCAGACTGTTTCGAGTGTAAGTCCTACTATAAGACTGCACTGGCTCAAATCGCCAACCCTTGCCACTATAATCACATTCTCCAGACATCAGAGCAAACACACCATTCCTAACTACACACCGGTCTGTCAGTCGTCCCCCGCAGTGTACTTCCACAGTTTACCCGAACGTTTGCAACACCACGCCTATTTTCTTATTGGCAAATACTTTACTAGACGTTTTGTTGGACTCAGTCAGTCTAATTTTACAGGTACTATCCGTGGTATTCGTTAGCAGACTAACTATACACGGCACGTGGGTCTTATCGACCCTTAATTGCCCATGACATACTCGAGGTTTACTACCTTGGCACTCCGATGGTGTAAAATACCAACCCGTCTTAGTGTCAAGTCCAATACTGGTTCTGGCTATCAATACCTGCATATAGTAACCCCTCGTGACCAATGGGTCGGGCCACGAATGTAACCCATATTCTATGTACCGTCCTCCGTCTATTAAGGGTAAGGTTGCTACATAATGCAGTCTTTCGTCGTCCTTCCATAGGGGATATACTACTACATTTCGGTAGTACCATTGGTAGGGACGGATTAACCGGTTGCCTACGCTGACCTGCTTAGCCACCTCGGCCAGGTCCATAGGGCTAAATAATTCTTCCGTTAATCTACCCAGCTCGAGCGAGGCCGTTTGCCTATGGAACTGAGCAGCAGCTTTCTGGTAACTAGTTACCACATTCTCGGCTGCATCGACGAGGTGTCCAAGACGTACCAATGCATACAGCTCGTCCTGACGCTTTGCCTGTACTTTGAACAGTCGGCTAACATTGCCGGTCAACTCTACCAAACTGTCGGACACATCGTTGATCCTATCCACATTGGTGTCTATTGCCTTAAAAGCAAGTTTCACGTGTGATGCTAATTTGTTAGAGAAATGGACCAATCGGTTTACATTCCTCATCGCTTCCTTCACTACATCCCGGAGCGCTTCTATGTCACCGGATGTAGCAGTCCCAAATAAAGACGACGCTATGTCTCCCACAAAATTAAAAAGTCCACGCTTTCTTCGCCGAAGATTGCGTTTCTGCACGGTCCGTTGTGTACCTATGGCAATCTTTCTTATGCCATCAATACGACGTTGGAGTCCCAGAATGTCGTTGCTGGTTAACGAAGTCTTTTGACTGATATCCGCAACGAGAACACGAACTTGTATTAACTGGTCAAGAAATTCAGCAGGTAAATACGGATGGTCTATAGACACCACTACCGTCCATTCCGCTCGTATTAATGATACTTCCTGGTGATCGGTTATCATAACACCATTTGGTAATCTATGAATATCAGAATCTCGGCAGACACTATGTACTATACCTACTACTATCACTATCATACATAAATGTAATGTATACATGATGCTAGACTTATGCTATGTTACTAGTACAGGGATAAGGTAGAGATTAAAATTCTCTCTGGCTACGTCGCCTTATAACCGCTTCAATACGGCCGATGAAATCATCGTATCGCGCACGGCCAAATGCGCCAATCCTGAGTCTCCTAGGGTCTGAGTAGACGTCATGAGCGAGACCGCGCTTGCGCAGAAAGTAGGGATGAGATGGAAGTGTTTCCATTGGCTCATTGGCGGGCTCGGGTACCTCCTCCGAGGTGTCCATCATAACGGTACGATGATCCTCTGCGGTTTCTCTTGAAGACCCATATTTTCGATCGCTACTCATCCCAGGTCGATCTACATCAACCGCCTTACCCCCCTTGCGCATCATCGGCTCCTCATCAGAAGCTGGCCGCTTCCTACGAGCCCTCTTACTCGCTGTCCCATCGGAGCCGTTTATCGGCAAAGATTTGTACTCGGGTATCATCACTCGAGGGTGATGGCTGGCTTTCGTACCTTTAGCAGGGTTACAAATAGGACGTGGTCGGACCTTGTCCCAACACATCTCTGAGTCAACTACACGTAGCTTAGATATATTAAGTACGCATACTTTCCCAGATCTCTGATGTCGGACATGAGCGACTGGACCATTGATCTTAAAGATCTCGTACTCAGGGTCACTGCGAGAGGTCAATTTCATCCTCTCCTCAGCCTTTACAACCACTGAATCGCCCACCTTGAATTCACCCGCATTGGCACGCTTGTTAATTTGTTCTCGGTGAACTTCTCGAGACTTAGCCGTTTCTCCACGAGCGCGCAGCAAGGCATTATTAAGACATGTAAGTCTTTCGCCCAGATCTTGCATGGCATCCAGTGGGATGGTTAACGGAAGTCTTGCACGACGACCATACATCAGATAAAATGGCGTATATCCAGTCGTGGAGTGACGAGAGCTGCGGTATGCTGTTAAAGCCACACGCAATTCGTCCTCCCATGCACGAGATTCATTATTAACACCTTTCTGGATCAGCTCCTTGAGCGTATGATTGAACCTCTCGGTACGTCCATTTGTTTGCGGATGGTATGGACTCGATCGTCTATGATCGATACCGTGTTCCTTAAATCGTTCCTCCAGATTATTTGAACAAAATTCTTTCCCTTGATCCGTTATCAGGATCTCAGGGACACCATGACGAGCTATATACTCGTTGAAAAACTTGTCTTCAACGTTCTGCGATGTTTTTGCAGCAATCGGGTATGCTTCTGCCCACGCAGAACAGTGATCGATTATCGTCATGATATACACATTGCCTCTGCTTGACTCCAACAGTGGACAGATCAAATCCATACCAATTATCTGACTTGGATAATTAGCCATGGGCATCTCACTGTATTGAGGCCGTGTAGTGACGGGTCGGTTGACCTGGCACGTTGTACACATTTCCAGCATACGAACCACATCTTTCCTTAAAGACATCCACACAAAAGAATCCCTTACCATACCGATGGTCTTTTTCAGACCTTGGTGACCGGCTCTCTCATGAGCCTTCCGGAGCACTTTCTCACGGAACAGGGTAGGTAATACAATTCTGGGGTACTCAGCGTCCAACGCTGAAGGTGTCACTAAGGAATACAAAATACCGTTTTAGACCATATACTCCTCCGGTGTGTTCTTGAACAATTCCGTGTATTCTTTGGTCTGCTCGGTACGCAATTCGTCGTAGGGTATGTCATAAACCTCTAGCGGGACATGTGGTAACACACCCTCGTCTACCTCGGGTATGACATAATCGCCCGTGTCTAACGTGGCGACCTCCACCGGACGACGTAATCTGGACAACATGTCCGCTCGAATATTCTTCGAGCCCTGGATGTACTCAATCTTACATCCGTACTCAGCAATCAGAACTGCCCAGCGCTGCACCTTCGTATTCTTCACCTCACCCACAAACAAACTCTTTAGGGGTTTGTGGTTGGTGTACACGGTAAACTGCGCGCCAAATAGATATGGGCGGAGCTTCTTCAACGCATAGATCACAGCGTAAGCCTCCTTCTCTATTACGGGCCAATTAAGCTGACTATCTTTAAGAGTAGAGCTTACATATTGAATTACCTGCTCTAGACCCTTAGCATCGTCTTGTACCAGTGTAGCATCAATAGCATAACTAGACGCGTCAGTGTATAACTTATAAGGGGCATTTAAATTCGGATATGTGAGAACCGTCTCACTGCACAGCAAGTTCTGTAATTTCTTGAACGCTTGCTGTTCATCCTTACCCCACTCAAAACGCTTATATTTCTTTGTTAACTCTATTAAAGGCTTGGCGATTTCGGCATAGCCTTGCACACAGGATCTGTAATATCCGGTAGCTCCAAGGAAACTTCTTACTTCACCCACATCACGTGGTGGTGACATTTCCCTAATGACCTTGACCTTCTGAGCCTGAGGAGCTACTCCTTGTGCAGAAATGTGATATCCTAACAAGTCCACAGACTTACTGGCGAAATCACACTTCCTTTTCTTAACTTGTAAGTTATACTCTCTAATCTTGCGCATGACCTTACGCAAGTGATGTGCATGTTCTGTCGGATTTCGTGAATATACGACTATATCGTCGACAAAAACATGCACATATTTTCCTACAAACTCCCGGAAAATGTCATTCATCGCCCTTTGAAATACGGCACCTGAGTTGCAAAAACCGAACGGCATACGAATCCATTCGTACAAACCTTCGCTGCAGACGAACGCCGTCTTCTCTATGTCTTGGCTGGCCATTGGTATCTGCCAATATCCAGACTTCAAGTCCATAGTAGAAAATATCGTTGCGCCCCGCATCGAATCAAAAATGTCAGAGATATTCGGTAGCGGGTAACTGTCCTTACGGCAGACCGAATTCAATTTCCTATAGTCAACACAAAATCGTGTGTCACCATCCTTCTTAGGAACCAAAGTAATGGGCGACGCCCACGGGGATGACGATGGTCTTATGACACCCGCATCAAGCATTTCTTTTACTTGGTTCTTTACCACATATTGCTTGGTTAGCGGTAGACGGTAGGCCTTCTGCCTTATAGGATAAGCATCTCCTGTTGGTACTGTACATTTCACTTTGGGGACCAATCCTAAAGTGTTTGGACGAGCCGTATCAAAGATATCCACAAAGTCATCTATAACTTTGTCAATATCTTTATATCCGGTCATTTCCTTACAACTCGCATTCACATATCGCGATTGTTCTCTATAGGGATACCTAAAGGGATATATCTTACCAAACCATACTACTACCTTGGTCCGATAATCAATCTCTGCCTTTCCCAAGTGCAAAGGCCGGGCATTTTCAAATTTGATTTGTGTTTCTCCCAAAAGTTCTATTGGTGCCCCATTTACTGCTAAGAGCGTTCTCGCCCTCTTTAATGGCCTAGCATCTAGCATGCTACGCCAAATGTCCTTCCGAATTAAGGATGTGCTAGCACCCGTATCTACTAAAGCATGCATGTACTCACCCTTATTCACAAGACCGTTTTTTTCTAATCTCAGACGGATCAGAAACCGCTCGGTCGGTGGCCTCACCAACGGTTTCGTCCGTCACCATTTACCGGACTCCTTCGTCCACTCACTACTTCCGCGTACGAATTCCTCCGCCCAGATGAGTCCCGTTCACCATATCGTCCGTACTCGTCGGTGTTTTCGCTTGTCAGAACGAACCCGTCCCTGTCCTCGTATTCGTCGGGGTCCTTCATCCGATTGGCTATGTCCCGGCGTACATTGCGCGAACAGTCCCTCGGCGTTACTTCCTGTCTCAACTGTCTGTCACGACCTCCCACTTCGTCTACTTCCATGTCCATGTCCCATTCTTCAACTCGTGGACGTTTGCTTGCCCTCTGGGGTAGTGGCTTGGCCATTTTTGGTGGACCGGCATTAGGACAATCTCGTAGAAAATGTCCATCTTTCCCACACCGGAAGCACGTAACTGTATTGGGTCGATTTTTACCTTCTATAAACCTACCCCGGTTGTTATTACAGTCTCTGGCCATGTGGCCCTCCATACCGCACGTAAAACACACTATGGGCGGTCTTTGTCCCCGTTGCTGTGGTTTCTGGGCTCTCTTCTGCCACATGGTTTGTCGTGGTGGTTGCGCTGGCTGTGTACAATCACTCTTATAGTGCCCCGTACGGCCACAATTATAACAAGTGATGTGAGCTGCACTTTTATTCCCGTTTACCCATCTCGGTGATGGTGGTGCTAATTTCTGCATTGGCCGGTTTGGTCGTTTTGGTTTCACTTCTCTATTTGCTTGTGGTCGCGGTCTTTCATCGGCCACTTTCATTTCTCCAATTATTCCGCAGAGTTTTTCAATCATTTTATTCTGCTGGGTGATCTGTCGTTTCAGCGAGTTTACTACTTGCCAGATGCTTTGTTCTTCTTCTGGTTCCAAGGAATCAATTTCCATTCGCTCCTCTGATCTCCCGTCTATCCGCATTGCTTTCAGGAGATCGTTATATGTCTCCTCTTCTTCTGCAATTTCTATCGCACGGTTCAATGTTCCCGTTTTCTTGCATACGATTCTCTTACTCAGCCCTCGGTCACTTACCGCCTTTAAATAGATACCGAGCACTGTCCTTCGGTTATCCTCATTCTCTATGGGGTATGCGTGGTTGGCTAACTCCCGGTATCTCCTATTAAAGGTGATTATTGTCTCGTTTCGTCTTTGACGCACGCCCTCCAGATCATATTTTATACGCTCATGCTCATTTGACGATACGAAGTTCAATGTAATGTACTCTTTCAACTCGTCAAACGTCACCTCTTCCCGTATCTTTCCCACCAGAAAGCCATCTACTGCTCGTGCCAACTGACGACGGGCAGCTCTAGTGATTACATAGGCGGGTACACCCTCTAACAGTCCCGCATTCGCCACCCACGCCCTTCTCGTCTCGTCTAGGAAGGCACGTACTTGTTCAGGTATCAAGCCATCACAGGGCTGAATCCTCTGTATGGTTTCCCTAATCTCTTGCCGATGTACCCGGTCATTCTCCCTTCGAGTGCTACTGTCCACAATGGTGTTGGCCATTGCTGTCCCCATGGCCTGCATGGCGGCTACCGTCTCCGGTCGCAGCTCGGGCCATTGGGGTAGTTCTATTGGAGGTAGTCCTGGGTCGGCTGGTTCGGCGGGTCTCCGTGGAGCTGCCATCCTCTCTGTAGTCTATTGGTAATACAGGCACACTATTACATGTTGAAGTCGGGGTTGTTCAGCGCACGTAATGTCAGTAGTGATTTTTACTAATGAATTGTCACAGTATTTGCGGTGTTGGGTTACTTTGGCTGTGTCTGATTGTTTAGCTATTTCCACAAATACTTGTACCCGGTCCGCAATGTCTTTTAATACAATGTTAGCTGGCTGGTCTACTTGGGCCATAAGTACTCACAGTTTGCGTTATTTACTCCGATCCTGGCAGGCTCGCCACTGAAGATTTTATGTCTTCTACACAAGATACTGACTACCACTACCACTTCGGAAAGACTTATGATGTAAGAAGATTGCTGCGACAATCTATCTTCCCGACGATGTAGCGGTATGATTGCTGGCTCGACTCTTCTGATGTTATGAAGATATTTCTGGTAGCAATCGGGGCCTATCTGACTTATCAAAGATGCTCAGGTAAGGCACGATGATGTTTCGTGCTTCAGGAGTTACACACAACTATGACTAGCTACTTATGATATTACGATTATTTATTAGCTATTAAAACTTATAACAAGGTCGACTTATACTGTCGAAAATGAATGATAAACTTTGAATATATTTCTGAATAATTATCTAGACGGATTACTCTCAATTCTATTGATCTGCTATCCAATCTAACACTACTCTTAATTGACTGACTCCAATTTATAGTATGTACTACGGCTACAATGCGAAGATACTTCTGCTCTGTAATCACAGAGGGAGAATATTACCTACACGAATCAACGATGGTAAAAGATTGCCCCTTTACTCCACTAAGTGCCTTTTACATACCCTTCAGATTTTCATAACTTCTATACATATTACGATATATAGATCTATACATATCGTAATACATAGTTTCTGTTCCTTTCATCATTCTAGGTAGTCATAACCACAGTTTGATTGGCCTGCAGCATTCTTGCCTCCAATCAATATCTGCTTATCCCTTCCTAGAAGTTTATACCTACTCTCGTTTGTCGTTCTGACCAATCCCTGGTGGTCCAACCTCTCGATTTCGCTTTGAAATAAGTTCTTTTGTTTCTCTGCCACAGAGTTTGACTAGATGCTCATTGATTATGACGTCATCTCGGCCAATCAAACTCTGGGCTTCTCTTCTAGGGATTCATTACTAAACATGTTATATCTACACGCTAACTCTGTCAAAGCGGTTCTGGCTGGTTCTGATTTGATGCTATCTGTCAGCTAACTAACAACATTACGGAATGTGTTGTTGTAGCATGCCTTTCTTTGATTGACATATAGTTGATATACAAATTTCGATTGTGTTATTAATTCCTACAGGACGCTACAATGCCTCTGTCCTGTCCCTTGCCTATCGTGGATAAGCCTGTAGGAAACGAACGTTAATAAGCACATGAGCTGTATGATCTCATTGCCAGCTGGTGTTGTTGTACTTGCTTAAGGGAGTCGGAATGCCGACCGTCACCAACTACATGTCAGTCTGTTTCCTATAATTCTCTCGATTCCCATCGATTCGTATCTATTCTTATCACTCTATTATTTACTAAACTAACGGCCTAAATGACTGCTGAATTTCATAAAAGTGTATGCCAATCCCACAGCAACAACTTTTATCTTCAACTATTGACAGATATCATCAACTCAGATCCGTCGGTCTTATTCCAATCTATCCTAATTCTAACTTATTGTGCTGAATATACTACTACCGTTTCTATCCAGTTTCTATCCTATTTCCGCGAAACTGTACCACCACTAGCACTGGTCGAAGTCAACCAGTGCACCCTACTATTACGTATCTAATTGCTACTAATACTATTCACTCAGTTCAGTAGCTCACCTGGTATTTTCAAATATGAGAATTTCACTGAGGTCTTACTCGCAAATATAAGACGTCCACTGGGGCCATGACTTCCCGTAAGACAATCCGATATCTACAACGTGGATGACTTCATACCCCCATCCATCGCACGCCGATTGACTTCCTCATCTTGAGAGTACCGCATTTTTCAGAAACTGCAGTGGCTGTAAAAGGGGATGCCTAGCCGTCTACAAATGCGTTTTTAAAACTAAGTTTCGATAGTGAGGGTCAGGTGAGCGCATCTCTGAGTCAAATGTTATTAATTCCTTCTCCCTACAATGGTTAGATCTTAGCCTGCCATCCGCATGGACTTTTGTTGATCACCAGTCTCGTCAGAGATTTAAGAATTAGATGATCAGCGCTTTCAGCTGATACTTTGAGGGGAACACGACTTCTTCCCCGGTTCTACAGTTTTATCAGCGAACCTTTAGAGAATGTTCACGGCAGGTGACCAGTTACAGATTATTATACTATTTACAAGATGATACAGCTGCGGACATGACCATGCAGACTGTTTTCCCCATCGGAAGAATCAGTAGCTATTCGTACAGTTGGGTCATAAGTGAACCTGTCATCTTCAGTGGAAGCATGTATTTTCCACCAACTCTCCGTTAGGAAACCTTTTCTAGGATGGACAATATATTCCGCTGCATCCGCAGAGCTTTTGCAGTGTCTTCAATGCAGAATTATTACAATTCTATCCATAACAGAGCTTCGCTAACCGAGTGTAGCCTTGCGGGTTAGCGGTGAAGAATAATCAGGACCTCTTTCTTTCACCAGTAGTGTAGCGCTTTCCGCTAGCGATGATCTAGAATGGATATTTTCTTTATCTAGCGTCGCTTCTTGCTCTTCTGCACCTCCGGAAGATCCATTGGACTCTTCCCAAATTAGATGTCTTGGTCAACAAATAGATTCACTTATTCGACATACTAGAAGTGTACGTCACAGTCGGTATAACCCCTCTAGGCACGAATGCATGCCCAGTCCCACAGGCATGAAGTGTTCCAGCGACAGGCTACGCTGCCGAAAAATGTGTTTGTAGCCAAACCAGCCCTGCCGCGATAGTCCCCGAGACCTCCGGGCAGCGTGCAGGCGGACGAGTCGTTGTCATCCTCAGACATCGGCGAGTCACCCACGTCATGCAGCCGAAGCGCAGCGCTTTCGGAGGTGGCACACGGAGGCAGCGCACTACATGATTGCCCAAACTTAGGAGTATATAACCAGTGCATTTGTTTACTTTTCTGATGCTAGACTAATAATAACAACTTGCGTGATGTTTGAAAACGAAAATGCGTGTCTGATCGACGGATCAATTGCGTCACATGCTGACGTCACAATCACAATGGCGTATAATAATGCCGTCATGAAGCTCGAAAAGTTCAAGTGTACGAATTGTATGATTGTATGTTTTGATGGATTTTCAATTTAATAAACATTCTGTCGAAAATTTTGAACCAAATTTGACTAGGACCCACGCCAACATCGTTTCAAAAAGATTCAACAGCTTCCATGCCTAGTTACATTGTTTTAGTAATTCAATGTTCAAAGTATATAAATTGATTTTCTAACACGTACATAGTTGGCGAGCATAACTAACAACGGCTCCCTCTATTATTACTTACAAATTAGTGCTATGACACACAGATGGTACCAATAAGCTCAAATTACTTTATCTTCGTGCTTTTCATACGAACACTAAATACGTCATTCGCCGCGCGAGGCCTCTTAAATAACAGATCAGATGAGTCATAGATTTCTTAATCTTGACCTCTAGATAGGTCCTATGTTTTGATTACAATATACGATTTCTGGGGGAATCGTGGCCGACTGCTCACGGAACTGGCGTGACATTCTCAGTCCACGTACATATCGCTAAAGGAAATGCAGCTCTGAGTTTCCTCTGTGCAGGAGTCAGAAACGACACATTTGAACTGGACAGGGAATACTGGCAGGGATATACTGAGTGCATAACGCTTACACCTCTCAAGTAAAGTGAGACGTATGTGTGTTGAGTGGTTATCCGATACGCATGTGTTTATAAAGACCTCTTGATGTCACGAAAAGCTAATATGTTGTTCGGAGATAAAACAAACAGAACGCACACAAGATAACTGTATATTGTATAGAACTTACACTTCTCTGCATGCCGTTAATAAGGTCGACTATGTCGTCGTCTGATTGGTATCTCACTATAGCCTCTGACAGGGCATCTTCGGGGAAGATCTTCATTTTCTGGATCGCTTCAGGAGCAGCATATGTGATAAAGAGAAAGATAGCTAGTGCAGTCTCCAGAAAGAGGAAGACACCCAGTGGCCAATAGTACTACAAACACATAATACAGAAACCATCATATGAATGTTAACCATTGCTCTATCTGTTTGCTGGTAGGTTGTTATTACCCTCGGCCCTGCATGACGATGGGATATGTCTGTTTGTGTCTGAGCACGCGCGCGTGGTCGCGCGCATGTGCGCTTACGTGTTTGCTTGCTTGCTTGCTTGCTTGCTTGCTTGCTTGCTTGCTTGCTTGCTTGCCTGCTTGCGTTTGCGCGTGCGTCTGTGCGTGCGTGCGTACGTCTGTGCGTTCCCGGAGATATATCTAAAAACTGCTATTCTGATTTGCCTCAAATTTTCACAAAACAAGAGGAACTTGCTGTGCAAGAGGATTTCCAGATATTTGCCATGATGTAGATAAAAGAGACGGTTCCATGTCGAATCGAATTCTGGATCTGCGTACGTCTCGGCAACCTCTGGTCAGATTGAGCTCAAAATAGGAATGGGAGTGACCAGATATTAAGAGATATTAAGAGTCCACAACGTTGGACGTGGTCCCCCGAGGCTAACTTTCTGCAAGTTCAAACATAAAACGCCATCCTCGGTGTGTCGGTACGCTACTTAACTAACCAAACAGTCACCTAGTCAATATGTCTAGTGTCGCTATATATTTTCTCGGATTATAGTCACGATAACGGCTTTAACCCTTCAACCCTCAAATTGTTCAAGAAAATGTCAATCTTTCATACAAAATATCGATCAGCCTTCAAAGAAAATATATATTATTTTGAAAATTTACTAGAGGAATGCCTGACTGGATTATCGACCTCATTCCTGTGGTAGATGATCAAAATAGCCATCACTTGGTCTGCAAATGGGGATCTACCATAACCGCTGCAGAAGCTATTATTGGCAGGCTTGAGTGTGAAAGAGTTGTGTTTGATGTACACCCTTTAAGTTGAACAACGATGTATTAGAACACGACACATGCCAATAATATGCTATCAATGGCTATAACCCATATGAGCCTATTAGCTGCTGAATGACGTGGGCATATTTCATTAACCACGTGATCCCTGAGTTTCCACTACCTCAATATCAAGGTAACATTACAAGTAACCTTAGGTAAGCTTAATTTTTAATAAACTATGGAGTGATCCAATCTGTCCCTCATGTATATGATGCCATATTCAAGTATTGGCTGACGTCATAATCATGATGGCATAATATAACTCTGTCGTGAAGCTGGAAACATCCACCAAGTGTCCAAATTGTGTGTCTTTGATAGATTTGCACTTTAATAACCATTCTGTTGAATATACTGAAACTAATTTGACTAGGAACTGTTACGGCAACATCGCCAGTCAAATTATTTTCAAAATATTCAACGCCTTTCCTGTATGCTTACCTTGAAATTAGGATTCTAGTCATTCAGGGCTTAAAGTAAATAAAATGAATCTGACACAAGTACAAGGTGGGCGGAGCTTAGTTAGAAATGGGTAGATAGAAATTGAGTCTTCAATGTTACGAGACATATTTCTGTTATAGGCAGAAAAACAGCGCCCAGTCAAATTGGCTTCAAAATATTCAGCATACTATTTACTAAATCGTCAATGAGTTTTCCAATTCGGCCATATGGGTACAAAAGCTTGCTCCTATAGTCATCGGATGAAAAACGTGGATCTGGATGACTAGATCTGATCGAAATCCGGATCCATGGATATCTTGGAACTGCGGCTAAAATCTGGCTCAAATATAACACAAGAAAGGCTGTGGCCACCATACATCCACACATAGCTTCGTGCGTGACCCGTAAAGAAAACATGAAATATCTGATTTTTCATGATCCAAAATAAAATAAGTCTGCAAGTGTGTTATTGTTTATTTCACGATATATTTATACTTTAAGGATAACATTTTCCTACTATTTACAGCTACAACTAAGCCACAACTAGCGCGAGAAAAAATAATTATTGAAATGATTTTACAGTTTCGAGTTGCAAACATTTCAGTCATTTCGCTTTCAGCGATGCTTATCACGCCATACTTATCATAGTATCACCATGGTCAGATATCTTACC
>CM067369.1:27220019-27240019 GCA_034401795.1 Chaetoderma sp. LZ-2023a
TTCAAAAGTTCCATGCACAGCCGTGGCCATATGTGTAATCATACCAGAAGTTTCAAGTTTCTGCGTGAAATGGGCTAGGAGGAGTTGTGATGGTAGCTTTTTTAAATAGACTGTTAAGATTGCCTTTCTGTTCCAATTTTTAAATTTGTTCAAGAAAATTTAAATTTTCTCATGGAAAATATCCATTTCTAGACCAAGAGAAGACTATCTTGAAAGTTTACCACTGGAGTGACTGGCTCAGTTATCGATCTAATCATTCCAGTTGTAAACGTTCATAAATAGTCTTCTCTTAGTTTGCAAATGGACATTTCGCAAGACCATTTCGGATGCACTGAAGAAGGGGTAAAGGGTGAAATCTAAAGTTGTCACCAACTGATGTAGCTAATTGAAACAGGAACTACTTTTACTGTCACGCTTCTAGTATTGAAACACGCCACGCCACGCATTTGTCAATTCAAGAAAACTGAATAGATAACATTCTGAAACTGGTTGGATGCCTGGGTAGGGATATATGACGGCTGTGGCCACAGTTTCCAGTCACATCTCTTTCAATACATTCATCAACTTACACAATACTTCTAGTATTATCAGGAAAACAAGATTTTAGCACGTTAGGGTTCAAAGTGTTAAAAGCTAAATCACTAATCCGCTCTATTAAGAGAAGAGTATAATAGCGCATTTAAGTGTGCAAGATCACTCACGCCTGTTTATAATGGGCACTGTATGGTCCATCAAAAAGTGGTTGTTAAAGACAGATAGTCAGTTAATACAACTTATTCGCTATACTATGCAGGGTTTTTGAACCAAAAGATGGTGGTTGCTTACGGCTTCTCGTCATACCACCACCCCTTTTAAAGAATAACCATCTTTTGGCGCCAGAGCACGTGTTCGTCTTTGGGTAATAAATATCTTCCTGGTTATAAGCCTGAATATCCATCTGATGGAGCTTTATCATGAAAGCTATATAAAATGATTATAACTAGATTGACCTCTTTTCCGCTGATGCCTAAATATTTAAGATATTATTGTGTGCTCTGACATCTATGTTGTTGAATTTTTTGTAATGTGTTTGACTGAAAGTTGTTCCTCCCGCAGCAATGACCTTCAGTCAAATTATTTTTAAAGAAACAACTCAGTCTACCAAACCATGTTGCTAAATAAACTTGGACATTCGGCTACAAGGAACAGGAGTGTGAAATCTAAAGTTGTCACCATAAATCTGCTCGACAGCGGAAACTGTAACAGATCTAACCTGTCTATTAAGGAACACCTCTGAAATTAGACCTTTGCTATATCTGATGTAGTAATTTCGGAAGTTCATATCTCGGCCGTTTATGGACAGATTATCTTCTAGTTTTCAAACACTCGTTCATCTATTCCCACGCTGATATGACAAAGGTCATAGCATTCCGGGATCCATGGCTGGTTTAAGATGCAACATGTTTCACAATAACCACAAATAGCAATGTTTTTTAGAAGCATCACCAATAAGACTCAAGTGGTCCACCTTAGATAGGTAGTCTAATGCATTAGGCTAATTAAGTGCGTAGATGTAGGGTCCTATACTGTAATAGCAATGGGTTTGAGAACCACCACTCAAGCGGTTCACTTACAGAGGTGGTCATAGAACGTATTTGAGCTAAGAACCACCATCATCATACATCAGCATCTCCGTCTTAGCGAAAATTGTTACTGTCTCTAAGAGCCCTGTATTTGAGAATCGCCATCAATAAAATTCAAGTGGTCCACTTCCATAATATTCAATATTTTCCTGTATTTTTTTACAATTATCACATTCAACACGCTATGCAAGCGTATTAATAATTAAATAATTAATAGAAGTAGCAAAGCAAAACTCGAGTTTCTTAGTATTTCATAATCTATGAACACCAACCATGCAACAGAAAGCTGTTGCTAGTGGCCGTTGAAACGTTATTAATGCTGGAACATAGCGATCTTTTCCTTAATTTCCGCTAAATTTTACAAGTTGCATGTGCCAAGCACGCTATGTAATCGTATTAATAATTAATGAACTAGTAACAATTGTAACACATATCTCAGCTGTCTTAGTATGTGTACACCTCTGAATATGACCCTTGCAACACAAACCTCTTGTTACTAGTCCTTGCAAAGTTATTAAGGCTGAAACAGAGTGATTTATCCAAATATTACCAGAATTTATGTAAGTTTCACGTTCAAATGCTGCTTTCAAATGCTGCTATGCGTTATGTAATTGTAGTAATTTTTCATCAACTAGCAGGAATAGCAACACGCAACTGATATCGTTTAGTATTTCATAGCGTTAGAACATGACTGTTGCAACAAAAACATGTTGCGGTTAGCAATTGTAGACGTATTAGGGCTGGAACAATATGATATATTCTATATCATCACATAGTTGATGCAACGCTATCTCCCTCGTCCCTTCAACTACCCCCCACACCCTCCCCCCCCCCTCTCTCTCCTCCCTCTCCCTCTGACTCGTTTCAACCGTATATATGCGTGGCGGTTATCAAAAAAACTCAAGTGGTCTACCTTAGATAGGTATTCCTATGCATTAGGCTAAATAATCGCTTAGATGGGTGGTCCTATGCAGGAATAGCAATGTGTTCTTAGAATCACAACTCAAGTGGTCCACTTAGATATGGGGGTCATGTGCAATAATTGCGCCGCTAATAGTTAAGAACCAATCACCAATAGCTGGGTTTTTTAAACAACCCGTAATAAAGGTCAAGTGGTCCTATACGGCAATTGACCGCTAATGCTTAAAAACCACCATCAACAAACATCGGCATCTATGTTCTAGTGAACGCTGTTGCTGCCTTCAATAACAATGTTTTCATTGACTAAACTTGGTCAATAAAGGAGTAAATGTCAGCATATATTATAGTACTTTTTCCACCACATTTGTAATAGTTATCCACATACAAAGCATGCGCGCACTGCAAGTGTGTGTTTATGGGGTGGGGGTGTCGGAGGAGGGGGTTGCGACATCTGTGTGGACACAATGCAAATAATTTGTCCGCCATGCAATGCATAATAAATAGCATTGTATTCACTCAAAGGTCAATTGCCTATTGTGTAATAACTCTATCTATCTAGCTAACTCTTTAACGCTTACGCTGCCCAAAACGGCTTCTGTGGTAGTCTTGGAAAATGTCCGTATGCATATCGAAAGAAGACTACTTTTGAAACATTATCCTCTCTGTCTCTCCACCCTCGCTCCCCTCCGTCTCCTGCTCCTACCCTTCTCCCTTCCCTCAATCCCTCCCTCGCTCCTGCCATCCTCTCCCGCCTTCCCTCAATGCCGTCCTCTCTCTCTGGATTATATTATAATGTGATCCTATTGTATGACACAAGATGGAATGGTACCGAGTGCAAAATGCATGCACCAAGATCAGCTAATACATTGATATATGTGTATTATCTTGCAACGTCAAAATGAACAGCCCTGCGTATTTAAAATGTCATGACATTTGATTGCAGATTTCAAAAATACCCAATTTGTCCCACCCTTTAAACAGTGTGGCCAATGCTTCTGAATTCCCGGTTGCTAAGATGCTGCTGCTGTGCCCGAGAGCAACAACATTCCGCAACATCATCATCAAAAAGAAACATTGGAATACTATAATTTAAAGAACAACCACAAAATGTGTAGGGGACAATCGAAATTGGTGGGTTAATTTTATGTGCACCTTACGTTAGCCAGAATTGCGGTACAGGCGCACACTTCTTTATTAACGGCAGTGTACAAGTAGTTTGCAATACAGACCCTTTCATGATCAAGAGCCAAAAACAACCCAAATTGACTAGCTTCATTAATGAACAAACTACCAAATTGGACCTCTAAAAATAATGCCGGTGTTTTGTTTTTGCAACATAATTCAGCAACGGAATGATCATAGGTACATAATTAAATACTATCATTGACTATATAAATTCCAATCTACGGCGCAATTTGGACAAAATCATACCATCGGCTTTGAGTTCTCTCACTAATACAGATTGTCCAAGCGTGGAGGAATATCAGCCTCTGCGCTTAGGCTACAACCCGGCCAAATTGGGCATGGCGCTGAATAGACATAGAACACGGGCAATTATTTAAAACTTAATTTAGGCTACACCTCTTGCGTGACCTAGCTCTCAAACAATGAAAAGTTGGAGATATCGCCCTATCTATAAAACTAATAAAGCTAAACCTGGTTTAATCATCCTTATTGAATTCCGGCCAATGCGACTGAATTGATAACAACAATTTAGCAACTCATTCCAGCAACATAATTGTCCAAACAAACTCCATAATGGCTATTTTACTTTGACGCAAAATAGAGTGGCTTCATTACATGTGACAAAATAGCATTACATACGGGGGTGGGTGGTGAGTGAATGGGCGGCGAAGCAACAACTCGTTATATACGCTGAGAGAAATGTAAACAAACTCGGACAATCATCATGTTAAATATTTCAGTTCCCTACAGATAAATACTCATGACTGAAAGTTACTGCTACCCTAAATAGCAACAGGTTTCAACACACAATACGCTAATTGTCAAGCAGGCTACAAGATTTCTCACAAAAATCCAGTCTTGTTTCACTACATACAAGCAGTTGTGGCATAATTTCACTAGTTTCTTCAGCCCTGCTAGAAGGAAACGGGTTAATTTTGCATTTGGACGTTTATTGATATCACTTCTCCGACTATCTATTTAACCCTGCTCAATGCTCAATTCATCACCAGTTCCTGGAAAAATGCCCTAGCTGGTTACTTAAAAACAATTTGACTGAACGTAATTGTTTCCTTAGGTAGCAACAACATTCAGTCAACGTTCTTTCAAAACATTAAGTTGGTTCTCCAGCACAACTATCTTCAGAAATAAAAGCGCTTTTAAATCGATCATTGGATAAATAATTGTGTTGAGATCAGTGAGAAATTGAAATGCTAGCCTTTTCTATGCAGGGTAATTATCACCCCACCCACTGATGGGACCAGTTAGCGAGCGTTGTTGTTTATTTATTACAGTCATAAAAACATAGAGGTATTCATTGCCAGCAATGCCCTCCGATTTCTAGCTATGCTACACAGGGTTATAATGTCCATCAATTGTACAAATTGTAAGCCCTATGTCCTTATCATTTAACACTTTAATGACTAAATCTTGTCAAAAAAACTAAACATTTTCTTGTTGAATGTCTTATTGCAGGCCAAAAAAATTGTATTTTGAAATTTTGCCACTGGACTGACTGGCTCGCTTACCGAGCCAGTCATTCCAGTGGTAAATTTTCAGAAAAAGTTTTCACTTGGCCTACTAATCGACACTCCTCAAGACCCCTGCAGAGGCCAGTTTGACTGGCTTCATCATAAGAGGGTTAAGGCCCTATGTTTTTAACATTATGTTGAATATTTTGAAACTATTTCACCAGGCGTTGTTGCAGCAGCAACACACAGTCAAATTAGTTTCAAAATATTTTTGAACGTTTAAAGGTCTCTGTGAAATGGTCTAGGACGAGTTGCGTTACAATCGATTGGTGCCCACTTTTGTCCCCGCCCCCTACCCTAAGTTCGACCCAAGATAAAAATAATTCCTTGTATTGTAGTCTATTTATCATTGGCTTGACAACGATATGTGACATGACCACCTTTGCATAAATTAAATTTTTTACCCACAGTCCCCACCCCCTTGGCGTCATGACAAAATTTCAAAAGTGCTATGCACATCCATGGACATATGTGTAATCATACCAGAAGTTTCAAGTTTCTGCGTGAAATGGGCTAGGAGGAGTTGCGATGGTAGCTCTTTTAAATAGACTGTTAAGATTGCCTTTCTGTTGCAATTTTTTAATTTGTTCAAGAATTCTCATGGAAAATATTTATTTCTAGACCATGAGAAGACTATTTTGAAAATTTACCACTGGAGTGACTGGCTCGGTTATCGAGCTAATAATTCCAGTTGTAAATTTTCATAAATAGTCTTCTCTTAGTTTGCAAATGGACATTTCGCAAGACCATTTCAGATGCACTGAAGGGGTAAAGGGTGAAATCTAAAGTTGTCACCAACTGATTTAGCTAATTGAGACAGGAACTACTTTTACTGTCACGCTTCTAGTATTGAAACACACCACGCATTTGTCAACTCAAGAAAACTGAATGGATAAGATTCTGAAACTGGTTGGCGGGCTTGGGTAGGGATATATGACGGCTGTGGCCACAGTTTCCAGTAAAATTTCTTTCAATACATTCATCAACTTACGCAATACTAGTAGTATTATCAGGAAAATAAGATTTTAGCACTTTAGGGTTCAAAGTGTTAAAAGCTAAATCACTAATCCGCTCTATTAAGAGAAGAGTATAATAGCGCATTTAAGCGTGCAAGATCACTCAAGCCTGTTTATAATGGGCACTGTATGGTCCATCAAAGTGGTTGTTAAAGACAGATAGTCAGTTAACACAACTTATTCGCTACACTATGCAGCGTTCTTGGACCAAAAGATGGTGGTTGCTTACGGCTTCTCGTCATACCACCACCCCTTTTAAAGAATAACCATCTTTTGGCGCCAGAGCACGTGTTCGTCTTTGGGTAATAAATATCTTTCTGGCTACAAGCCTGAATTTCCATCTGATGGAGCTTTATCATGAAAGCTATATAAAATCATCATTACTAGATTGACCTTTTTCCGCTGATGCCTAAATATTTAAGATATTATTGTGTGCTCTGACATCTATGTTGTTGAATTTTTTGTAATGTGTTTGACTGAAAGTTGTTCCTCCCGCAGCAATGACCTTCAGTCAAATTATTTTTAAAGCAACAACTCAGTCTACCAAACCATGTTGCTAAATAAACTTGGACATTCGGCTGCAAGGAACAGGAGTGTGAAATCTAAAGTTGTCACCATAAATCTGCTCCACGGCGGAAACTGTAACAGATCTAACCTGTCTATTAAGGAACACCTCTGAAATTAGACCTTTGCTATATATGATGTAGTAATTTCGGAAGTTCATATCTCGGCCGTTTATGGACAGATTATCTTCTAGTTTTCAAACACTCGTTCATCTATGCCCACGCTGATATGACAAAGGTCATAGCATTCCGGGATCCATGGCTCAAAAGAAGCCGATAGAAGAGGAATAATAATAATAATAATAATAAAAGAGAATAATCAGAACAATTTCTAGAAGGATTCCAAGTAAGAGTTAGCATTCTGCAGTATAAAGGTTAATACCAATCTATTATTTTACTAGTTGAAGGGTTAATAGGCAGGAACAACTTTCAGTCAAATTGTTTTGAAAAATAGTCAGCATGTATCCTTAGCATCTACAATAAGTGCAAGTTTTATATTGGCATTACTAAGTTCATGGGCTAATCAGCCAGGTTGTCAATTGGTATTAAATGGCAATTAAATCCCTATTATATTAATATGTTTACCTAGAGCACTTACAGTAGCAAATGCCATTTGTTACCCCCATGGTAACCAGATATAAAATGACAATAAAATGTCACATTAATCATCTTTATTAGAGCCTCTAGCAAACTGTCTTCTACTACATAATAAAGAGGAAAATTAAAATCTAAATATTTCTGCACTTTACAACTAGATCTCGTTCATTTTCACACACACTCTGCAGAGGGTCAACTAACATATGCATAGCAATTTTTCCCATCAAAATCCATCAAATAAAAAAGTTCAAAATGGCCCCGAACTTGATCGCTCCACGGTGCCGATACTGTTTGACCAATCAAGTTTTTGCGAACAAATTTCACTTGCCGCCATTGACTTATTATATTCCCCAAATTTTAGCCAGATCGCTTCAGAAGTTCCAGAGGAGAAGATTATTTTGTCATTTATGACGTCATCAAGATGGCCGCCAAATCCATGAGTGCATCATGTTCTCTTTGATTAATTTCGATCCTAGTTGGCATCTAGACCATAGCTGCCGAGTCTTGTATTGATTGACCTGCTGGTTTCGGAGTTTTGGTTCAATCTACTTGCTGGAAATGGCTGGCGGCGGAATAATAATAATAATAACTAGATCTGTTCCATGAACAGATATACGGCTTCCAAGAATACCTGCACATGAACTAGACATTCTTTTCTTGTACTTCATGTACAATCTAGTTATCAGGTGAAACTCTGTTTTTCTAGAACTTCTTTAGATAATATTTCTTGTCATTCTGATCAATCGCCTAGGTGGTTTTGGAGAAGATCTATATACACAAAACTGGTCACAAAATCAGCTAGATGATTGGTCATTCAGCAGTAAACAGGTTAATCAGGGATTTCTTTGGACACTAGATCTGGTAACATGGAACCAGTTTGACTGTTCTATACCTGGTGCTTCGGGAGAAGTAACTAGCAGGACAAGAGGTATTAGAAGATAGCAATATCTTGCATTTTTAAGTTACCCAAGGAACCGGCTGCTGCAGGACCCGGTCTGCGCAGGACTAACTATTCTGTGAAGACACAATATCCAAGCCATGTACATATATAGAATTAGATTGCCCATTTGACTCCTGCTCACTGCCCGCAGATTGACTCAAGAACAAAATAATGTGTTGTACTGTAGTCTACTAACCACAAGCTTAAAAATGATTGTGACATGACAACATTTGATAAAATTTATTTTCTGCCCACCATTTCCCCCACCCCTTCGGCTGATATCAAAATTCCAATGTGTCATGCACATCTCTGGCCATATGTTGAATCATAAATTTCTATGTGAAATGGTCTAGGAGGAGTTGTGGTACAATTGATTGGTGCCCACTTTTGACCCTGCCCCATACCCTCAGTTTGACCCTAGATCAAAATAAAATACAGTTCCGTGTACTGTAGTCTACTCATCATTGGCTTCAAAATGATATGTGACATGACCACCTTTCGAAAATATTTATTTTTTACTCCACATTTCCCATCACTTGGGGTCATACCAAAATTCCACAAGACCTATCAGAAGATAGCAAATACCTGACCTGTACTGTATATTAATTGTACATCACAGGATATGATGGACCACCGGATAGTCACATTTTGAAATTTGACAATCAACATGTGAATTCGAAACACCGGTGGTACTACCCATTGGGCAAGCATAGCTTGGAGACTGAACCATAAAGCTTATCTGCCCAGGAGTAACGTGAAGTCATTTAATGACAACTGGCAAATGGTCCAAACATAATTAAAGTTCATAGTCTGAAAAAAGAAGAAACATTTAAAAAAACAATCAGTATAATACATATTTAGATGTCAAATGCTCTAGGAGTTGCATGACAATCGATTTGTGCCTAATTTTGACCCCGCCCTATACCCTCAGTTTGACGCAAGATCAAAATAATTCCTTGTATTGTTGTCTACTCATCGTTGGCTTGCAAATGATATGTGATATGACCACCTTTGGATAAATTAAATTTTTTACCCACAGTCCTCACACCCTGGGGTTCATGATATAATTTAAAAAGTGTCATGCAAATCACTGGCCAGATGTGCAATCATCTCCAAAGTTTCTAGTTTCTATCTGAAGAGGTCTAGGAGGAGTTGCATTACAATTGATTGGTGCCCACTTTTGAAATTGTGACCCCGCCTCCCACCCTCAGTTTCACCCAAGATCAAAATAATTCCTTATACTGTAGACTACTTACCATTGGCTTGAAATTGATATGCAACATGACCTTTGGGGTCATGCCAAAATTCCAAAAGTGTCATGCAAATCCCAGTCCATATGTGCAATTTAACCAAAAGTTTCAAGCTTCTATGTGAAATGGTCTAGGAGGAGATGTGTAGCAATCGATTGAGCGCACTTTTGATCCCCACTAGCCTCAGTTAGACCCAAGATCAAAATAATTCCATGTACTGTAGTCTACTCATCATTGGCTTCAAAATGATATGTGACATGACCATGTTTGGATAAATTAAATTTTTGACTCACAGTCCCCACCCCCTGCGCACATGACAAAATTTCAAAAGTGCCATGCAGATTCCTCGCAATATGTGTAATCATACCGAAGGTTTAAATACATAAATACAGTCATTCCAGTGGTAAATTTTCAGAAATAGTTTTCACTTGGCCTACTAATCGACATTCCTCAAGACCCCTGCAGAGGCCAGTTTGGCTGGCTTCATCATAAGAGGGTTAAGGCCCTATGTTTTTAACATTATGTTGAATATTTTGAAACTATTTCACTGGGCGTTGTTGCAGCAGCAACACACAGTCAAATTAGTTTCAAAATATTTTTGAAAGTTTAAAGGTCTCTGTGAAATGGTCTAGGACGAGTTGTGTTACAATCGATTGGTGCCCACTTTTGTCCCCGCCCCCTACCCTAAGTTGGACACAAGATAAAAATAATTCCTTGTATTGTAGTCTATTTATCATTGGCTTGACAACGATATGTGACATGACCACCTTTGCATAAATTAAATTTTTTACACACAGTCCCCACCCCCTTGGCGTCATGACAAAATTTCAAAAGTGCCATGCACATCCATGGCCATATGTGTAATCATACCAGAAGTTTCAAGTTTCTGCGTGAAATGGGCTAGGAGGAGTTGCGATGGTAGCTCTTTTGAATAGACTGTTAAGATTGCCTTTCTGTTGCAATTTTTTAATTTGTTCAAGAAAATTTAAATTTTCTCATGGAAAATATTCATTTCTAGACCAAGAGAGACTATTTTGAAAATTTACCACTGGAGTGACTGGCTCAGTTATCGAGCTAATCATTCCAGTTGTAAACTTTCATAAATAGTCTTCTCTTAGTTTGCAAATGGACATTTCACAAGACCATTTCAGATGCACTGAAGAAGGGGTAAAGGGTGAAATCTAAAGTTGTCACCAACTGATTTAGCTAATTGAGACATGAACTACTTTTACTGTCACGCTTCTAGTATTGAAACACACCACGCATTTGTCAACTCAAGAAAACTGAATGGATAACATTCTGAAACTGGTTGGCGGGCTTGGGCAGGGATATATGATGGCTGTGGCCACAGTTTCCAGTAAAATTTCTTTCAATACATTCATCAACTTACGCAATACTTCTAGTACTATCAGGAAAATAAGATTTTAGCACTTTAGGGTTCAAAGTGTTAAAAGCTAAATCACTAATCCGCTCTATTAAGAGAAGAGTATAATAGCGCATTTAAGCGTGTAAGATCACTCAAGCCTGTTTATAATGGGCACTGTATGGTCCATCAAAAAGTGGTTGTTAAAGACAGATAGTCAGTTAATACAACTTATTCGCTATACTATGCAGAGTTTTTGAACCAAAAGATGGTGGTTGCTTACGGCTTCTCGTCATACCACCACCCCTTTTAAAGAATAACCATCTTTTGGCGCCAGAGCACGTGTTCGTCTTTGGGTAATAAATATCTTCCTGGTTATAAGCCTGAATATCCATCTGATGGAGCTTTATCATGAAAGCTATATAAAATCATTATTACTAGATTGACCTCTTTTCCGCTGATGCCTAAATATTTAAGATATTATTGTGTGCTCTGACATCTATGTTGTTGAATTTTTTGTAATGTGTTTGACTGAAAGTTGTTCCTCCCGCAGCAATGACCTTCAGTCAAATTATTTTTAAAGAAACAACTCAGTCTACCAAACCATGTTGCTAAATAAACTTGTACATTCGGCTACAAGGAACAGGAGTGTGAAATCTAAAGTTGTCACCATAAATCTGCTCGACGGCGGAAACTGTAACAGATCTGACCTGTCTATTAAGGAACACCTCTGAAATTAGACCTTTGCTATATCTGATGTAGTAATTTCGGAAGTTCATATCTCGGACGTTTATGGACAGATTATCTTCTAGTTTTCAAACACTCGTTCATCTATGCCCACGCTGATATGACAAAGGTCATAGCATTCCGGGATCCATGGCTGGTTTAAGATGCAACATGTTTCACAATAACCACAAATAGCAATGTTTTTTAGAAGCATCACCAATAAGACTCAAGTGGTCCACCTTAGATAGGTAGTCTAATGCATTAGGCTAATTAAGTGCGTAGATGTAGGGTCCTATACTGTAATAGCAATGGGTTTGAGAACCACCACTCAAGCGGTTCACTTACAGAGGCGGTCATAGAACGTATTTGAGCTAAGAACCACCGTCATCATACATCAGCATCGCCGTCTTAGCGAAAATTGTTACTGTCTCTAAGAGCCCTGTATTTGAGAATCGCCATCAACAAAATTCAAGTGGTCCACTTCCATAATATTCAATATTTTCCTGTATTTTTTTTACAATTATCACATTCAACACGCTATGCAAGCGTATTAATAATTAATTAATTAATAGAAGTAGCAAAGCAAAACTCGAGTTTCTTAGTATTTCATAATCTATGAACACCAGCCATGCAACGGAAAGCTGTTGCTAGTGGCCGTTGAAACGTTATTAATGCTGGAACATAGCGATCTTTTCCTTAATTTCCGCTAATTTTTACAAGTTGCATGTGCCAAGCACGCTATGTAATCGTATTAATAATTAATGAACTAGTAACAATTGTAAGACATATCTCAGCTGTCTTAGTATGTGTACACCTCTGAATACGACCCTTGAATCACAAACCTCTTGTTACTAGTCCTTGCAAAGTTAGTAAGGCAGAAACAGAGTGATTTATCCAAATATTACCAGAATTTATGTAAGTTTCGCGTTCAAATGCTGCTTTCAAATGCTGCTATGCGTTATGTAATTGTAGTAATTTTTCATCAACTAGCAGGAATAGCAACACGCAACTGATAACGTTTAGTATTTCATAGCGTTAGAACATGACTGTTGCAACAAAAACATGTTGTGGTTAGCAATTGTAGACATATTAGGGCTGGAACAATATGATATATTCTATATCATCACATAGTTGATGCAACGCTATCTCCCTCGTCCCTTCGACTACCCCCACCCCCCCACCCCGCCCCACACCCTTCCCCCCCCCTCTCTCTCTCTCTCCTCCCTCTCCCTCTGACTCGTTTCAACCGTATATATGCGTGGCGGTTATCAATAAAACTCAAGTGGTCTACCTTAGATAGGTATTCCTATGCATTAGGCTAAATAATCGCTTAGATGGGTGGTCCTATGCAGGAATAGCAATGTGTTCTTAGAATCACAACTCAAGTGGTCCACTTAGATATGGGGTCATATGCAATAATTGCGCCGCTAATAGTTAAGAACCAATCACCAATAGCTGGGTTTTTTAAACAACCCGTAATAAAGGTCAAGTGGTCATATACGGCAATTGACCGCTAATGCTTAAAAACCACCATCAACAAACATCGGCATCTATGTTCTAGTGAACGCCGTTGCTGCCTTCAATAACAATGTTTTCATTGACTAAACTTGGTCAATAAAGGAGTAAATGTCAGCATATATTATAGTACTTTTTCCACCACATTTGTAATAGTTATCCACATACAAAGCATGCGCGCACTGCAAGTGTGTGTTTATGGGGTGGGGGTGTCGCAGGAGGGGGTTGCGACATCTGTGTGGACACAATGCAAATAATTTGTCCGCCATGCAATGCATAATAAATAGCATTGTATTCACTCAAAGGTCAATTGCCTATTGTGTAATAACTCTATCTATCTAGCTAACTCTTTAACGCTTACGCTGCCCAAAACGGCTTCTGTGGTAGTCTTGGAAAATGTCCGTATGCATATCGAAAGAAGACTATTTTTGAAACATTATCCTCTCTGTCTCTCCACCCTCACTCCCCTCCGTCTCCTGCTCCTACCCTTCTCCCTTCCCTCAATCCCTCCCTCCTGCCATCCTCTCCCGCCTTCCCTCAATGCCGTCCTCTCTCTGTATTATATTATAATGTGATCCTATTGTATGATGACACAAGATGGAATGGTACCGAGTGCAAAATGCATGCACCAACATCAGCTAATACATTGATATATGTGTATGATCTTGCAACGTCAAAATGAACAGCCTTGCCTATTTAAAATGTCATGACATTTGATTGCAGATTTCAAAAATACCCAATTTGTCCCACCCTTTAAACAGCGTGGCCAATGCTTCTGAATTCCCGGTTGCTAAGATGCTGCTGCTGTGCCCGAGAGCAACAACATTCCGCAACATCATCATCAAAAAGAAACATTGGAACACTATAATTTAAAGAACAGCCACAAAATGTGTAGGGGACAATCGAAATTGGTGGGTTAATTTTATGTGCACCTTAGGTTAGCCAGAATTGCGGTACAGGCGCATACTTCTTTATTAACGGCAGTGTACAAGTAGTTTGCAATACAGACCCTTTCATGATCAAGAGCCAAAAACAACCCAAATTGACTAGCTTCATTAATGAACAAACTACCAAATTGGACCTCTAAAAACAATGCCGGTGTTTTGTTTTTGCAACATAATTCAGCAACGGAATGATCATAGGTACATAATTAAATACTATCATTGACTATATAAATTCCAATCTACGGGGCAATTTGGACAAAATCATACCATCGGCTTTGAGTTCTCTCACTAATACAGATTGTCCAAGCGTGAAAGGAATATCAGCCTCTGAGCTTAGGCTACAACCCGGCCAAATTGGGCATGGCGCTGAATAGACATAGAACACGGGCAATTATTTAAAACTTAATTTAGGCTACACCTCTTGCACGGGGCGTGACCTAGATCTCAAACAATGAAAAGTTGGCGATATCGCCCTATCTATAAAACTAATAAAGCTAAACCTGGTTTAATCATCCTTATTGAATCCCGGCCAATGCGACTGAATTGATAGCAACAATTTAGCAACTCATTCCAGCAACATAATTGTCCAAACAAACTCCATAATGGCTATTTTACTTTGACGCAAAATAGAGTGGCTTCATTACATGTGACAAAATAGCATTACATACGGGGGTGGGTGGTGAGTGAATGGGCGGCGAAGCAACAACTCGTTATATACGCTGAGAGAAATGTAAACAAACTCGGACAATCATCATATTAAATATTTCAGTTCCCTACAGATAAATACTCATGACTGAAAGTTACTGCTACCCAAATAGCAACAGGTTTCAACAAACAATACGATAATTGTCAAGCAGGCTACAAGATTTCTCACAAAAATCCAGTCTTGTTTCACTACATACAAGCAGTTGTGGCATAATTTCACTAGTTTCTTCAGCCCTGCTAGAAGGAAACGGGTTAATTTTGCATTTGGACGTTTATTGATATCACTTCTCCGACTATCTATTTAACCCTGCTCAATGCTCAATTCATCACCAGTTCCTGGAAAAATGCCCTAGCTGGTTACTTAAAAACAATTTGACTGAACGTAATTGTTTCCTTAGGTAGCAACAACATTCAGTCAACGTTCCTTCAAAACATTAAGTTGGTTCTCCAGCACAACTATCTTCAGAAATAAAAGCGCTTTTAAATCGATCATTGGATAAATAATTGTGTTGAGATCAGTGAGAAACTGAAATGCTAGCCTTTTCTATGCAGGGTAATTATCACCCCCACCCGCTGATGGGACCAGTTAGCGAGCGTTTTTGTTTATTTATTACAGTCATAAAAACATAGAGGTATTCATTGCCAGCAATGCCCTCCGATTTCTAGCTATGCTAGACAGGGTTATAATGTCCATCAATTGTACAAATTGTAAGCCCTATGTCCTTATCATTTAACCCTTTAATGACTAAATCTTGTCAAAAAAACTAAACATTTTCTTGTTGAATGTCTTATTGCAGGCCCAAAAAATTGTATTTTGAAATTTTGCCACTGGACTGACTGGCTCGCTTACCGAGCCAGTCATTCCAGTGGTAAATTTTCAGAAAAAGTTTTCACTTGGCCTACTAATCGACACTCCTCAAGACCCCTGCAGAGGCCAGTGTGACTGGCTTCATCATAAGAGGGTTAAGGCCCTATGTTTTTAATATTATGTTGAATATTTTGAAACTATTTCACCAGGCGTTGTTGCAGCAGCAACATACAGTCAAATTAGTTTCAAAATTTTTTTGAAAGTTTAAAGGTCTCTGTGAAATGGTCTAGGACGAGTTGCGTTACAATCGATTGGTGCCCACTTTTGTCCCCGCCCCCTACCCTAAGTTGGACCCAAGATAAAAATAATTCCTTGTATTGTAGTCTATTTATCATTGGCTTGACAACGATATGTGACATGACCACCTTTGCATAAATTAAATTTTTTACACACAGTCCCCACCCCCTTGGCGTCATGACAAAATTTCAAAAGTGCCATGCACATCCGTGGACATATGTGTAATCATACCAGAAGTTTCAAGTTTCTGCGTGAAATGGGCTAGGAGGAGTTGCGATGGTAGCTCTTTTAAATAGACTGTTAAGATTGCCTTTCTGTTGCAATTTTTTAATTTGTTCAAGAAACTCATGGAAAATATTTAGTTCTAGACCATGAGAAGACTATTTTGAAAATTTACCACTGGAGTGACTGGCTCGGTTATCGAGCTAATAATTCCAGTTGTAAATTTTCATAAATAGTCTTCTCTTAGTTTGCAAATGGACATTTCGCAAGACCATTTCAGATGCGCTGAAGAAGGGGTAAAGGGTGAAATCTAAAGTTGTCACCAACTGATTTAGCTAATTGAGACAGGAACTACTTTTACTGTCACGCTTCTAGTATTGAAACACACCACGCATTTGTCAACTCAAGAAAACTGAATGGATAAGATTCTGAAACTGGTTGGCGGTCTTGGGTAGGGATATATGACGGCTGTGGCCACAGTTTCCGGTAAAATTTCTTTCAATACATTCATCAACTTAAGCAATACTACTAGTATTATCAGGAAAATAAGATTTTAGCACTTTAGGGTTCAAAGTGTTAAAAGCTAAATCACTAATCCGCTCTATTAAGAGAAGAGTATAATAGCGCATTTAAGCGTGCAAGATCACTCAAGCCTGTTTATAATGGGCACTGTATGGTCCATCAAAAAGTGGTTGTTAAAGACAGATAGTCAGTTAATACAACTTATTCGCTATACTATGCAGAGGTTTTGGACCAAAAGATGGTGGTTGCTTACGGCTTCTCGTCATACCACCACCCCTTTTAAAGAATAACCATCTTTTGGCGCCAGAGCACGTGTTCGTCTTTGGGTAATAAATATCTTTCTGACTACATGCCTGAATTTCCATCTGATGGAGCTTTATCATGAAAGCTATATAAAATCATTATTACTAGATTGATCTTTTTCCGCTGATGCCTAAATATTTAAGATATTATTGTGTGCTCTGACATCTATGTTGTTGAATTTTTTGTAATGTGTTTGACTGAAAGTTGTTCCTCCCGCAGCAATGACCTTCAGCCAAATTATTTTTAAAGAAACAACTCAGTCTACCAAACCATGTTGCTAAATAAACTTGGACATTCGGCTACAAGGAACAGGAGTGTGAAATCTAAAGTTGTCACCATAAGTCTGCTCGACAGCGGAAACTGTAACAGATCTAACCTGTCTATTAAGGAACACCTCTGAAATTAGACCTTTGCTATATCTGATGTAGTAATTTCGGAAGTTCATATCTCGGCCGTTTATGGACAGATTATCTTCTAGTTTTCAAACACTCGTTCATCTATGCCCACGCTGATATGACGAAGGTCATAGCATTCCGGGATCCATGGCTCAAAAGAAGCCGATAGAAGAGGAATAGTAATAATAATAATAATGATAAAAGAGAATATTCAGAACAATTTTTAGAAGGATTCCAAGTAAAAGTTAGCATTCTGCAGTATAAAGGTTAATACCAATCTATTATTTTACTAGTTGAAGGGTTAATAGGCAGGAACAACTTTCAGTCAAATTGTTTTGAAAAATAGTCAGCATGTATCCTTAGCATCTACAATAAGTGCAAGTTTTATATTGGCATTACTAAGTTCATGGGCTAATCAGCCAGGTTGTCAATTGGTATTAAATGGCAATTAAATCCCTATTATATTAATATGTTTACCTAGAGCACTTACAGTAGCAAATGCCATTTGTTACCCCCATGGTAACCAGATATAAAATGACAATAAAATGTCACATTAATCATTTTTATTAGAGCCTCTAGCAAACTGTCTTCTACTACATAATAAAGAGGAAAATTAAAATCTAAATATTTCTGCACTTTACAACTAGATCTCATTCATTTTCACACACACTCTGCAGACGGTCAACTAGCATATGTATAGCAATTTTTCCCATCAAATAAAAAAGTTCAAAATGGCCGCGAACTTGATTGGTCCACGGTGCCGAGACTGTTTGAGCAATCAAGTTTTTGCGAACAAATTTCACTTGCCCCCATTGACTTATTAAATTCCCCAAATTTTAGCCAGATCGCTTCAGAAGTTCCAGAGGAGAAGATTATTTTGTCATTTATGACGTCATCAAGATGGCCGCCAAATCCCTGAGTGCATCATGTTCTCTTTGATTAATTTCGATCCTAGTTGGCATCTAGACCATAGCTGCCGAGTCTTGTATTGATTGACCTGCTGGTTTCGGAGTTTTGGTTCAATCTACTTGCTGGAAATGGCTGGCGGCGGAATAATAATAATAATAATAATAATAATAATAATAATAATAATAATAATAATAAACGGAACAATCACTCTAGTCTTCCAGAGCTTCGCTCTTGGAAGCCTAATAATAATAATAATAATAATAAACGGAACAATCACTCTAGTCTTCCAGAGCTTCGCTCTTGGAAGCCTAATAATAATAATAATAATAATAATAAACGGAACAATCACTCTAGTCTTCCAGAGCTTCGCTCTTGGAAGCCTAATAATGATAATAATAATAATAATAATGATAATAAATGGCGATGTCCAGCATAACTTAAATTAAGTAAATGAAGCAAGTGTATATTTATTTCTGGAGAGTGTAGAAAACACTTTTGGCCACACAAATATATATCAAGGAAAGCGCAGGAAAAATACCAACATTTGGTTTGGAGGAGAATGTGCAGAAGCACGAAAGGCATACCACAGAAATAGGAACGCTTACAATACAAATAGAACAGAAGAAAATAGGCTACTCTTACTTAGTACAAGTACAGCATATAAAATACAAATAAAGAAACATTCGCAAAATGATCGTCTGAAGCTGCATAACAAATTAGGAGATTCAACATGATTTTCGATTACCGAAGATTGGATAATTGGAAAAAGTATCCCAATTTATAAAAACAAAGCCGAGTCTTCCGATTCCGCAAATTATCGTCCCTTCGCCTTATTAAGCTGCCTTGGAAAATTGTTTACGTCTATTTTAAATGAAAGATTAAAGAAATTTGTAGAAGCACAAGAAATAATATCGGAATCACAAACAGGATTTAGGAACAAAATGCCGACATTCGATAAAGTCTTCTCACTTTATTTACTTAAAGAATTGTTTCAAGCACACAAATTATATTGTTGCTTTATTGATTTTAGGCAGGCATTTGATAGGGTGTGGCGAGAGGGCGTTTGGAGAAAGCTTTTAGAGTGTAATATATCTGGAAAATGTTTTACTCTCAACACAATGTGAATCAAAATATGAAATCCTTCGTTAGCTATAACACGGACAACACTGAGTATTCTATGTGTCACATAGGCGTTAGGCAAAGGGAAAGTCCTTCTCCATTTTTATTTGCGATATTTTTAATGATATAGAAGAATATTTACAAATGAATACGGTAATATATCTGGCATTGCCTCAATAAATAAGTTAGCGGAACAAAATCTACATTTATTTATACCGTATACTACTACTGTACGCTGGTGACATGGTTTAATGGCAGAATTCCCGGATGGGTTACGGAGTGATTTAAATGTTTTCCAAAACTACCGGGATGAGTGGAAACTACCTATAAACTCCAGTATTTTCTAAACGTAAGACAAATATACATCCAACATTTTATATTGGCAATCAAGAAATTAAAGTCGTGAACGGGTATCTTTATCTAGGAATTTTCTTAAAATGCAACGGAACCTTCTCGAACTGCTTACCAAGAAACGTAAAACAAGGCACCAAAACTATATGAGCGTTGTTGAAAACTCCCATACGAATCGGCATACAAGCCGTATGATCC
>CM067369.1:27242519-27417519 GCA_034401795.1 Chaetoderma sp. LZ-2023a
TCGGATACGTACTCAAACGTTCGCTCTGCGTGAGAGAATAATTAGATTCTACACTAACTTCCATGGACGCTAGAAGTTAAGATAATTTATAAGCGAACACTGTTCACCGTAAACACATGCTTCGTAAATTTAGAAAGTAATTGGTTAACTATTTGGCCCTTGATACAATAGTATCAGAATTGCACAACGCTACGAGGGAGAGCTGTTGTGTGTTTGGTACAATCATGGAAAGCAACAGCTTGTGGACAAAGTCGTTTATATAATAGAGGAATCTAGTTTTACCTATATGCCCCGCCCGTCACAAGTTAAGATCAACCCACTCTTCGCACACGTTGGGATCGATCTATCACCGAACTTTATTTTTTGATCTCAATTTGCAGAAAACTATGTAGGTAAGCTGTTGATTATTTTGCAACTAGTTTGACAGGGTACTGTTTCTAGTCAAGGCAGCTACAGCGCCTAATCAAATTTATTTTTAAATATTCAACAGAATGTTTACTAAATAGTAAAGAAATACGATTCCTACTAGTAAGGGTATATGACGGAGTAAATCACGGAATTCATGACGTAATTGATTATGACGTCAACCTGTTGAAAACTGTTGGCTATGGTGCCTAGAGTTGGCAGATAATTGCCTCTAGGCGTGACAGTGTTTAACAACGTATGGTTTCTCGCATCGTGACTAGCAACGACACGGGGTATACTGCTCAGAATGCACGTGAAATACATGACTAGCTCTGATTAACAAGTGCACCGCGATCACCCATGATAACGCTGGTTACTGGGCCGGTATTGGGCCAATAACGGGCACATAACGCCAGGTATTGGTCCTGTATCAGCCCCATAAGTAAGGCACACCTGATACCACTGCTTGCTGGGTTCGTAATGGGGCAATAAAAGGGCAAAAACGCATGTATTTGCCCATTGTTCATCGTTTTACCCGAGAATCAGCGTACTTGTAACAGTGTTCATTATGAATGGATGTGCCAGATATATAGAATCTGGAACGATGTCACTTTTCATATCATTATTATGGACCGAGTTGAAAATTATCAATTTGCACGAGCTTTAGCGAGGTTCATAATAGTGATATGAAAAGTTACCCAGTTTGAGATTTTATTTATCATATAAACAATAATTTTGAAATAGGCCCTATTTGCCAATAGTTGATGATTTGACTTTTATCTGATTTCTCATTGTTGATTTTCGTGAAATCGATGCCGCCGCTGTGACGCACCACTACTTGATAACATATACTGAATGCGCAGCAAAATATAGTGACAAACACAAAATCGTGCGATGTCAGCCGTTAAATAGTATTTTAACTGGTCATTGGCAATTATAGCCACGGCCATCAATCGTTACGTCGCTGCCGACTGATAATCTGTCAAACGATGACATTTTGCGATGACGTTTCATGAATGACAAATCGTAGTAAATAAATCGTAGTAAAACAGTACCGCGTAGTAATCCCTACGCGTCACGCTCACATCAATCGATGTTTTAATTGGTCGATTTAAATGGGTTGCGCACCAAACAGCCAATGAAAATACTCCGTTGAATATGGCACGTGTGCTCATATCGAAAAATATGGAACGGGCTAGAAGGCTTGTTTTTATATGATAACTATGATATACATTGGACTTGGAAAATGGCCCCAGTAACATTTGCAACTCCAGTGCGAACCAATAACATTAACCCTATCAACCCGAAAGGTCAACACACAAGAATCGTTCATGATATTCTGTTGGGTATTTTCAGGCTAATCAGACTTGGTACTGTTGCTGCTTATGGCAGCAACAGGTTCTTGTCGAATTTGATTCAAAATATTCAATAGTTTTCCTGTATCGTTGCATTGAAATTGAGACTATTGGAACTAACGATTCGAATGGTTAATATGAACGTATACGTATTGTTATGTAAGCATGTATATATGTATTGTGCATTGCATAATTAATTGCATATATTGTATCCCCAACGTCAAAACAAATTGGCTGCTTATTTCCCTCCACATGCCATTCATATGCAATAGACCTATCAAAATTATGCAAATTACAATTATAACTCTCAAAAATGAAAATATTTCAAATATAAATACGGACAAATGATAAGTTATTATCGGTCTAGATCATTGACTATCATTCTGAAGCACTCAGTGTTGGCCCAACATGAAATTCACTGAACTAGGCCAATGGCTCCAGTAACATTAATATACTGTATACTATGCTGAATATTAACCTCTCCAAACCAAAGGGCCACCACCAAAATCCTTCACTATATCCGGAATGATATTTTCAAACGGGCCTGACTGGGAGCTGTTGCTGTTTATGGCAGAAACAGGCTCCGGTCAGGTCTCTTTCAAAATATTCACCAACTTTCCTGTACGTTGAAACTGAGATTCTGGGAACTCACGGCTCTAGGGATTAATGTGAACATATAAGTATTGTTATGTACGCCCTAAGGATGTATATCAGTATAGCACATTATATAATTAACTGCATATATTCTATCTCCACTGTCATAACACATTGTCTAGTTATTTACTTCGACAGAGGACAGGCCTCCCACGGCTAGCATAAAATAAACATATTTTAATTTATTGTGTCATATGCAAAATATCTCCGCTGCCATGACTATTGGATGTAATAACTGTTACCACCCCCCCCCCCCCCACCACAACCCCACCCTATACTATTGTAATAGCCTGGGAGAAATAAAGTGAACTAGAATTTATTACCAATTGTATTCCCCGGGCGTAGAGAGGGAAATAAGCGGAGGTAGGGGCGGACGGGTGGGGGTGTGGTGGGTGGGTTGGGTGAGGGGTGGGTGGTGGGGTGTTGGCGTGTAGGTCATGTGACATTACTGAGTGATAATAAAACATTATTATCCTTCCTCTCATTTATAGTAGATGGACATACACATGTGAACTGAGTTGGGCCTACGTTCGTGAAGGTGTGTTTCAGACATTGAGATGTATTGACGCTATTTATAAGCATTTCATCAAGGGAATCCTTTGCTTCATAGCTCAAATCACCCTTATTTCCTTACTCCATCTCTAGTGGGGTGTGCAGTTTTGGGATTGGAGCATTTGATCCTGGTGAATATAGTCGGCCAGATCAACAGCTACGGCAGCATAACAGGCAAAGAGCACTGCTGATTAATCATCTCATTGTGATGATACAATGGATATTTCCAGATTTAGCTATTCCCCGCCGATACCTGCATCTCAATTTCCAGAAAACTATACAGACATGCAGTTGAATAATTTGAACAATGCGAATGTCTTCTTAGATAATATAGACCCCATTCACATAGAAGCTATTATTCAACGCCTTGAGCTTCTGAAGCAGAACATGACCCGGTAAGTGAAAACAATATTGTTGCGCAAATCACTTCGTTACTAACTACTGCAGGGAAGGCGGCTGGGTGCCAGAGACAAGTGGTTGAAAAGCCGAATCGGAATAATCAAACCGATAAGCCGTGGTTTAATCAAGCTTGCAAAAATAAAAATAAAATTGTATAATGCAAAACGGAAATATCTTTAAAAAAAGACCTGTGCCAATAATATGGTGTTATTCCACAACTGATCTCGTGTTTGCACTAAACGCTCACATCGCTATATTTATCAAAGCGCAAACGATTGTACTGTTATTTTGTGGATTACAAGAAAGCATTTGATTGTGTAAATTGGTCATATTTATGGATGAAACTGCTGTCAAATAATATTACCGGAAAGCTGTTTATATTAATATTTAACATGTACAATGAGGCTAAATCATGTATTAAGGAATCTGCAAATTGCTTGATCTCTGCGTTTTCTCGATGTGAAACAGGTGTGAGGCAGGGAACAATGTATCACCATTACTATCTGCATTATTTTAAAATGATCTAGAAAGTACGATATCCTCATATTACAGGGACATTCCCGAAGTATCACAGCCAGCAGAATCAATGCCTAAAAATGAAACGGAACTATTGTTAAAATGGCCCATTCTGCTCTACGCAGATGACACGACATTACTAGCAGAATCACCTCAAGAACTGCAAAACGCTCTAACAGGTCTGCAAGATTATTGCCACCCATGTAAGCTATACGTTGACGCATAAAAAACAAATGCAATGATTTTTTCAATAGGTAAGGTCAGAATTCTACCAACTCTCAGACTTGGCCGCAAAAATGTGGAGATCGTATATGATTACATATATCTAGGTGTAAAATTTACATATAATGGAAGGTATACCAGGGCTATATATGGCAAGGTCTGTAGAGCCATGTTCACATTAATTATAAAGGTTAGAGCTCTCCATTTACCTAATGACATTCAGATAGAGCTTTTCGAAACAATATGTGCCCCTGTAATTTGGGGATATGAAAACACGCTGCAAAAGCTATGAAAAGGCTAAAGATGAGTTTCTATAAAATGATTTCAGATGTAAAAAACACCATCACATCGTGCAATGATTTATGGAGAGCTACGCCAATTACCGCTTAGTATACAAATACATACTATGATGCCAGCATACTGGTCGGAAAGTAATTTTAGCAATGAATAGAACATCAACAAGAGGCTGTACATTTTGCTATTTCATTTGTATACAAGCAATGTGTTTCAATGGCCCTGGCTACAACACGGCAATTCACCTTTCCAAAGTATCCATCCATCATATGACCTCGTATGACGTCATAATCAACTCAACGCGTGTATGATGACGTCACAATCATTACGTCACAAAGGGTTCCATATAGACCGTCATAAAATCTCAAACAGTCCGACAGGTTGTATGAATTGTGTGTCTTTGCAATTCTTTGCTATTTAATAAACATGCTGCTGGCTTAGGCAGCAACACCACCCGGTCAAATTAGTTTCAAAATATTCACCAGCTTACCTGCGTATTTTTTGGAAATTGATAGTTAGGGTGTTCAGAGATCTGTCCCAACACGAGCGAGGTATGGGTGCAACTTAGCTAGAGATGGGCGGGGCATAAGTAAAACGGGAACGGTCTATTAAGCAACACTTGCCTTTCAGATATATTGTCAGAACCCTGCGTATGTTGACTGGTTAAAATATATGATAGAATAACAGCTTTCAGATCAGTACATCCAGAAATGGAGAGGTGCAATCTTCAGTAGCCGCACGTTTATATCTTATAAGATATGTAAAGAAGATTCAAATTTGAAAATTATATAGGATCCCTTCCACCAAATCTTTCTAGAATGCTATGCAAATTCAGGACTGGAAACTACAGAGAGTCAGTGGAATGATGAGATTTGATGGGCGTACTCCAAGAAACGAGCACTTTTGCACTTTGTGTCAATCAAATTCATTAGGAAACAAATTCCTCTACTTATTTGAATGCACGGCCTTAGCAGTGGAAAGAAATATCTACATGGACAAATATTTCAGATTAAGACCCAATACACTAAAAAAGAAGCAAATATCCAATGACCAAAACGCAACAAATTAATAGCGCTGTGTAATTGACTGTTGTTATTATGAAACGCTTCAATGAGAATTGGATTATCGAAATTGATGAAAAATACTGTTGCTATGATTAATAACGATGTAGTCTTGCAGCCAAATTGTGTCCTTGGGAAGCCCGTTGCACCCTTCTGTAAGAGAAGGTTCACTGGTACTAAATGAATTGTCTATATCTGACTAAAAGGAAATTTTATATTCAACCAACAATAAAAATACATAACTTACAATTTATAATGATAATACCTAAAAAAAACTTAAATTTTCAGAAAATATTGCTGCATAGATTTGGTTGTTCGGCCTATTTTATGAGTGGAAACACACTTGTTATACATGTATGTATGTACGTATGTATGCTAATTTATTTATGTGTGCTCAAATCCGCATGCCATGACGTAATTACATTCGGTTTCTTTAATTTGATATGTCCCCCACATCTCCATATGTAATACTATATTAATTACATAATTACAATACAATATCCGACGTGTATGTATACGAGGGCACTGCGCTATAACTATAATGTAAAACTATTATATATAACACTAATTATTACTTCACTTAATATATTAACATATATATTACCAAGCTGACGTAACCCAATTAAAATACAGAAACGAAAATGAAACTGATATGTATATATGATGTCAATCCACAAATTACATTATTCATCAAGATCATATTCATCATCAGTATCTTCACCCTCTGCATCTTGCATGATCTGGTTCTCACACTTGTCATCATTGCCTTCATACAAACACACAGGGCTGTACTTCAACTCAGGTTTGGCACACTTACAATGATGAGAAGAACATATTTATTTGCCATATTTGTGTGCATGTTGTGAAATCTACAAGTTCATCTGATCCTGCAGCTTGACAGTAGTGGCACTGATCTGTCTCCTTCCGTGATTCATCCGTGTTCTCTTGGAGATGGTATATTAGGTCTTGTTTCCAATGCAGTTTGTCATATGGCAACTTGATAATTAACCTTGTTGAGATGTTGAACTAGACTACCATTGCATGGTGGAAGACATTCATTCTGTTTTTTGGTCTTGCAGAACACCTTGTATAGCAAAATGTTAATATATACAACATCTAATTGACGTTTTAGTGAGTGCTTGCCACTTCTCTGGATCAGCGCTGATGATTTTCCAACCAATCTTTTTTCCCAGACCCTTGAAACAAGTTGTACTGTACTGTCGCTTCCAGTCAATGCACGAAGGGGCAACAAACGATGACATATCATGGGACCAAGATTTTCACAGACGCTAATGGAGATAAATCCACTGGCCGTTCTCTTTCCAGTTTTAACCCCATCTTTCCTGAGATAAACTCATTGAAATAAACCCCAATAGCAACACGTCTGTGTCTTGTGACCATATTACGGCTGGTTCATTCCTAACACATTTTTTGAGAATCAAGCACATGAAGAAATAAGCGGCTGTCAGCTTCCTCTTGGGCACTGTAAATGTCATTCAAATGCTGCATATAATTTGAGGAAATGCATCTAACCTTTTCATGGTAACTACACCCACCAGCCAAAACCAGTATTTGATTTAGTTGAAGGTCAAACTTTCTGTTTTCTGTTAATCCAGTGAAAGCAAAGTCATTGGAGATGCCCCTGTTTATGGGACTAGAGACAAAGGATTCACATTCCTCGACAACACCTGATCACTTGAATTGAATCTAACTTCTGGGAACTTATCAGTTTAGCTTCTTCTCCGTTCACCAGCCTTGATTGATTCTTTTACATCATACTTGTCGGCTATGACATGTATACTATCACCTTGGTTAAAGGCACTCTTAACAAACTCTTCTATGAAATCAAGTAAGTGATGATAACTTATGGAGAGACGCCATATAATCCAGGAACACCGCTGTCTTTGATTTTTTGTCAGGTCTGAGTTCAGAGAGAAAGATGTGTTGATATACTGAGGAGGACGGTACCCTTTCCAAGTCTCTAACCGGCTGTGCCTTGCTTCCTTTTGCCAAAGATCCAGCCATGTTCACTATGGCCAGGGGCCTACTAGATAGCTCATAGGTAAAGAGCTGCTCGAAATCAAGCTTGCTCTCTTTTGATGCAATCAATAACCTACCAAACAATCCTCTGTCAGAGTCAAGAGAGCTCATCCTTTCCTTGGATGACTGGTCTGGATCTTTGCTCATATGGCAAGTTTGAGGTTCTTTATGGGCCTCATGAATTATTCTGTATTTCGCTCTGCTGAATGCAAATTATGGTGAATCAGTTGCCACATATGACCTTAAAACATTTCAGAATGACGCTTAGCACGTGAACAGTAAGACACCACCTTAGAGTAGCATTTTCCTGCCTGCTGATGCCTATGATGTCTGCTTGTCTTGATTTGGAATCTCAAGCGACTGCTCAAGGCCTAGTAATTATGACTGTCATCTGCGAAGGTTTATCACCATATCTCGGCTACACACCTTAGGTGATCAGCCCAGTCTGAAGTTTCTTCAACGGTAATATACTCTAAAGCTAATTGTATGTCATCAATATACTGGTTTCACAACTGGAATGTGAGGGATTCTTTAACCCCTAGCTCCTGTAATTGAAGATAGATTGGTTCACATCTCGTCGGGAAATCTTGAACTGAATTCCCGGGAACACTGCCTTTAACCACCTTATGTGATCATCTTCAGCAAGCTCTTCGCATTCAAAAATATGCTACACCTCGCCGTCTAATGTCTGGCAAAGTCCTAATGTGTCAGGTTCCTCCTTCGCCACCTTTGTTTTCTGGAGTCCTGAAACAAGAAAGGCTTCCAGTTGCATATGGCTCATAGCGTCACACATTAGGTTATTTGCCAATGTACATCTCTTGTAGTTCTTACCTTTCAAGACCATATCTGTGGCATTTAGATCAAATGCACCTCCTTCAACAAACACATCCTGCAAGCCACTTTCGGCATCGCTCCAAGGTGTGAAAGCATTCTAATCTGAGGATATGATGGTGGAACTCGTCCTAATTGCGGAGACAGACTTATTGTGGAACAATGTAGAGATGGAGGTCCAACAGGATTTGTCTGATATAAAAATAATATCTGCTTTTCCAGCGATTCTGATGCTGTTTAAATTGTAACATATCCGTTGGCAGACCAGGTACAATGGGATTATATTCAATAAGAGTTCTAGGAGTAATCTCATTATAGCTAATCTCCAAAAATAGCATGGAACCCACCCTATGTCGGAATGCACTGCTGCTGCTCAGGTTTCAATGACTCAATCTTGACAGTAAACATTTTCTTAAGGCATAATCGAACAAATGTCCATGGCTTTTCTAGTGCAAATACAGGATTCGCCGTTCTGAGCCACTCTGTCACACATATTTTACATAAAAGATGGCTTATTTCAGCCTATTTCAGAAATTGATTTGGACAGTGAAACAACTCTAAGTATCTGCGATCATTTAGAGGTTCTTTCTATGGCTATCAAGATCGTTCGTGGGTCCATAAACAGTTGTGTTTGTACCTTCCTCCTAATATATCAAAGTGCCAAGAACGTGAGTTGTACCCTTACCATCCCGTGTCTCCTCGTTAAAGCCAATGTTGTCAACAGTAGCATGTTCAAATCTTCTTGGCATGATATTTGAGGGAAGGAATATATCTTTATCTGTAAGTTGTTTCATGACAATTATGGCAGAAGTAGTGACTATTTGGCGCATATCATCGTAACTCATACTGTGTCCTTGTGAATGTAATGTATCACTCAATTTTCTGTTTCTTGTAAGATGATGGACAGAAACAGCTAAGCCGACATTTGGGGGGGGGGGGTTTGCATCATGTATATGAGGTATTATACATACTGTCCTGTGCTACAGCTAGAAATATTGTATGAGCTGGTGGGTCTGTTCTTACCTCCCCTTCTTGTTTACCAAACATCAGTATTCTTTGGAACAGGAAAAGGTCATCGGGCATCATTGTTTCAACTCTCTGTTGGCATATGTCTTTCAAATCAATACATGGATTTATTGTTGGACGTTGACATTTACGCACTGAGCTGTGCGGAGCTAGACCTGTTTGGAACAGGACTAAGTTTGTTGAATTTCCTTACAGAATGACATGATCAGTTGTTATAGTTCAAACTGGTTGCCAGAGGATTGAGACTGAAATACAAATACAACTGTTTGTCCATAGTGTTTTATAAGGTGGTTCATCTGCGTTTCAGCATGACATTGTTGGTAATCGTCATCATCAGACGTTTCTAGATGCCATCGATAAGCACGTAATAATGAACTCATCATATGCCATACCATTTTCGATGTTTTCCTGAATATCAACAAGAAGTATCTTAACTGCTTTTAAGAATCCGTCTGGGTTTTCTGCTGCAGTATCACCAACAATACCTCTCATGCGGTCGGTCTGCTTTTATGAGTAAATGTGACAAGCAGTTTTTGTGATGATTTTCTTCGAATGCTACAAGAGACCTATGCAAATAATGTTCTGTCACGAATTTCTTCAGCTGATGCGCGTATTTTGTTTTGTAATGAGTGGGTATCGCCGCATTTCTGTGTACAGTTGCAAATGAAACATCTATTCTTCTCGAATGGGATTGCATCTGATCTGCTAGTCATATGATCATCACTAGGACCAGCTTGATGTAGATGGTCCTGCACTGAATTGTTTTAAATAGTTGGAAGCGCATCGGACATAGTTTTGGTAGCAAAAACGATGAAAACACGGAATCCAGCCTCAGCGTGCAAATTTTTATGATTCATCCAGGCTCCCATTCATACAGGTGTACAATGTGTGTACACCTTGCAGGGCACGAGAGACCAGATTGTTAGTACCTCTCTTTAAACAAATAGTACAGATGGTCTAGGCAATTAACTCTGTTAAAGATTTTGTTTTACAGGTGAAGGGCCTATATTTATTCATGGGTTGAGGTGCATTTTTTCAGCAATATGGCACCCCCTACCGGTTGCAAATATGCCAGATGAGATTAATCTTTTATAAAATGTCATCCTTTTGCCGACAAGAATGTAAATATAAGCAATATACACCTTGGTTAGTAACAAGTGTCTTTGATTGGATCTATTGAGGAATAACTGGGACTTACGTATCTGCAGTGTGTTGATGCGTATAGAATAATTAGCTCGTATCTCTCCATATAATTCTCAACATGTCGTCTGCTTTACAGCCTTTCAATTACATTATCATAAACAATAGATTCTGCTCCAAATTGAAATACAGTTTATTTTTTACGTTGTATGAGACTTCGCAAATTTATCACGGGTCAATTGTGTCTGAAGAAACAAATGCTTAATGTATATCAAAACTCATGTATACTTCGTGTATTAATTAATATAAGCATACTAGGGCCTACATTATAGACTACCTTTGTACTTAAGGATATACAGAATACAAGCATGGAGACACAATTTTAACAAATCTAAATAATACTGTGACGTCACAATATTTTAACATCAAAGCAACATTAAAGAACGAATATACGCTGCATCACTAACATATTTAATTAAAATAAATTATCAGTATATTAGATGTCAATTATTAAATATTGGGGGAATTCTTTTTAAAATAATAAGGCTATCGTGACTAATCTGATTATTTCTAGGCGGTTATATTGTGTTTATCTTGCTGACAGGTCGCCATATTCAGAGCTCTGTATCTTTTTAGTTAATCACACACCCACATGTCCAACATATATTTTCTGAAAGGTGAGATATAGGCCTTTAATTTGATACCAATAAGCCTTCTCTTACAGAGGAGCGCAACATAAATCATAATTAGGCTCTGTCCGGAGAATGGCCGCAAGACTAACAGTACCAATACTATATTTATTGATGATATTAGGAAGAACAAAATGAAAACGCAGACTTGATGTATGAGTAAATCTGTGTGTGGCTACCTGTGTTGAGTAATGAGTATCTACTGAAAAGACTTGTATACATATAATTTTGTTAGTAACGGAGGGATCCAATCTGTTAATCAAGTATCCGATGCCAAAATCAATAGGACGTCATTTAAAGTCCGTAAAGTGTGTGAATTGTTTGTCCTTAAAGATTTACAACTAGAAAAGACATTTTGCTTAGCCTTTTGGTGCGAGTTTGAACTGGTGCAGTAAGCTTCTGGCGTTGTTCCTTATGTTCCTGACCAAGTTCGTCAAGCTTCTGACGAAGTTGCGGCACGCTGATGTCTCGTGCGGCATGGTGTAGCCTTCTTTTTCCGGACAACTTGCTGAACCATGGGGCGTTTAAACTGACTTTATATAGGCACTGTAAAGATACCTGAAACATGAAGAAGTATGTACAACATCCGGATGGGGCGGATGAGCCCACGACCTCGCATCATACGGACCCAGAGAAGGCCTGCCTGGCAGTCATTTGTCCTGGTATCCATAATAGGAACCCTCTCTCCACGGCTGGGAAGTACATCCACTTCGCCATCTCTGGACAGATCCATGAAATTAGGAGCATGATGCTCAAGCTCATTCTCCAGAGCACGGAGAAGGTATAGAACTCCCGCAGATTGTGAGCAGGTGCGAATGTGAACGATGAGTATGGAGTCCTGGCTCATCCAGCTCATGAACCTGCCTACTATGCGAATGGGAAGGGATATTATGCTGTGGGTGTAATGAGGGATTCATATGATTCAGCTTACAGCCAAAGGTAGAAATACCTGTTGCGGTGTCTCTCTTCTCCTTCCTCGAGAACACACACGTGAACCCACCCACCTGCAGAATGAGCTGTTCCTTCCGGTGTACACAGAACACCCTGATGGTGTAACGATAGCCTCTCCACGTCTGGCAAGATGAGAATGACCAGGAACTAAAACTTGAGGGGTCTAGACAGCGAATCATGCATGTGGAGCGAGAGTACAAGTAGGTTCAGCAGCAGATAAGCAGTTGACATTACAACGGGGTGTCACATATTACGTAGCTGTAGCCGTCCTGGTTCAGAATGCAGCGGTGGAAATTCATTCCTGCCTTGTTATTTGACAGACACAATTTTCTTCGACAAAGCTTTCACAAGATGGCGTTACTTGACTAAATATCCACACGTAAACAGCGTGAAAGTAATAACACATTTTGCAATACAAACTGTGCCCGAAGATGATGATGATAGTGATGATGATGATGATGATGATGATGATGATGATGATGCTGATGATGATGACATCTACGAGCTGTGATATGCAGTAAATTACAAGGCTCAATGTACGTCCGTTACTGGAGGCGTTTTACTTTTTGCTTTTTCCACTCAGGCCACACACATGGCATTTGAGAGTAGAAGTTATACTGTGTGTTAATAGATCGAATAGAGATACAGTTTATATATAGGCATATGCATAAAAAAGGATCACGTTGTTCCCTTTGAGCCTAAGAGATATTTACATAGTGTTGTTAGTATAGGTTTGTTACATATCAGGAAGGATCCTTTTGCTTTTTCGATTGTATTATTTGTAACATAATAATCAGATAATCGGGGATATATCTTTTTCTTTCAGTATCGTAATTTACAGAGTTAAAGAGAAAGTGCAGTTCGTCATCTAGGCAGCTGCAATTTTACATAACCGTTCTATCTGGTCTTTCAATTCCCACCCACCTCCCCGTTTCAAAGGCTAATTTGTGAGTCAGGGATCGAATATGACAAAGGGTGATAACATCGCGGTAGGACAAAATTGTAAAACACCTTTCGAATATGAAATCATTCTTTATCTCCCTATAAAATGGCAGTCGGCCTGACTAGCTGTTCTCTTCTATACATTTTTCTCTGAATAGGTTTTGTAAAACAGTCTTTATCTGCTCAGTTATACGTATCCTGTGTATGTTTTCAGTGGTCTAAAAATAGCAGGAGACCAAGGACTGAGCCTTGTGGCACTCCTTTCCATATCCATCATTTACAATGTCCGCCCAGAAGCGAATCATATTACATTGCATAGATCTATCTAATGGATATTTTCCTAACTCTAATTCCTAGTTTGGGTGTATATGTCTTGATTTGTAGACTATTTGTAAAAGGTTTTATCTGACAACTTTCTAATAAATCCGTTTTTCCAACGCTCAGATGCATATAACATATCTGGTGAGACCATCGAATAAAGAAAATGTTCGTTGTGAATCCGTTGTTAGGCCTATATCATTTTCTTTGATTATTTTGTATTGGTGCATACATTGAATTTGGGGAACGTGTCCAAAGCAGAGTTCGTCGGGACATTTTTACTTTTTACTGACAGCGGAGCCCGTATTGCATATGTTGTAGTAACCCTTTAACACTCATATCAACCAAACTGGCCTCTGCAGTGGTCTTGAGAAATGTCCATTTGTAGACCAAAACAAGACTATTTTTTGACAATTTTACCACTAGAATGACTGGCTCGATAACCGAGCCAGTCATTCCAGTGGTAAATTCTCAAGAATAGTCTTCTCTTGGTCTGCAAATGGACATTTTAAATGATACCATTTAAATTTTCTTGAACAAATTTGACAGTTAAAGGGCTAAGCGCGTCATTTGTGGTTACACTGTCCAGCCAGAAACATTACCCTACTATAGGCTACTACTCTATTTATATTATTATCGCCGGCTTAGAAGTGACGGAGCTGATGACACAGACGACGACAAATACAACAACCGAAGCTTGGTGTATATATGCCGTCGCTGCTAAAAAGGTGATAATAATATAACTATATCTGCCTATGCATTTACTTATTGATGTATTTTAATGCTCTGTTAGTTACTTATACAACTTACCTTGAGAATATGCACAGTAATTAACTTATCAGCCTACGATAGCAAAATATCGTCCTTATTTCACTGTGCATGTCGTGTGTATGTATTTAATAGCAGGTAGACGCATGCACACTATATAGGACGAACCTAGACTATTCTATGTAAAGTCCTAACATGTATTGCCATATGTTTCAAACCAATGGACAATCAGACAATTACTTCCTTTTTCAAAGATTAATTTTGAAATCATGTGATCTATTATTGATGACATAGTTATAGATAACGTATCTGCATAGACCTAGGGTAAACACACAATGGACGATTAACTCATACACTGCCGGTTACCAGGATCAAAATTACCAATATTCGTACAGCTGTGACTGGCACTCCGCTGGACATATAGAAATGATGTGTTGTTGAAAGGTCTGAGTGTCCATCGCATCACCAGCTTACAGTCAGTTAACAGATATCGAAGTGAGGGTGGGGGGGTGTGTGTGTGTGTGTGAATCCATCAATTTGATTGACACCTCAGTTTGATGGATATCCGTGGATGTATTGAATCATCTATATTAGTTATGCGTGCATTGATGACTCACGTTATCTTAAGCCTCGTCAATCATAGACCCGGAATTCTGAAGATAAATCACACGACTTTCTAGGAAAACAATCTAGTATGACATTTTTATTAATATGCCATATTACTCATACTGGACATGAATTTCATAAAGTGCTAGTGCGTGCTGTTGTTTTAAGCGGTGAACAATCTTAAATAAATCGATATCAGGACGGTGCGCGTCACGGAACGAGTTAATGTTATGTGTCCAAAATTCATTCAAGGGAGGTAACTGTTTTAGGGTTTAAACTCTTCCACCGCCGAGTTACCGCCGCTTACACGAGCAATCCAACAATTTACGGCCATCTCATCATTCATTCAATGATTCCACTCCCAAAGTTTAAGAAATTCGGTTTCAGGACAACCGTACAGTAAGATGTGGAATATTTTGAAACAAGTTTCTTTGAAAACAGTTGCTGTCATAGGGACCACTAACGCCAAAACTACACAACTACGTACAACTACTTTTAAAAAGATAAACTGTTGTAAATTGTACTTATATAGATTTTCCGAATTTGGACGTTCCGATTCAACGAGACAATGTGGAGATAGGAAGGTTGCTTAAACCCTTTAACCCTCGAATTTGTTCAAGAAAGTTTGAATTTTCTTTTAGAAGTTGTCCATTTGCAGCCCAAGAGAAGACTACTTTTGAAAATTTACCATCGTAATTAAAAAAAAAAATCTCTTGGTCTGCAAATGGACATTCCTAAAAGACCAGTGCAGAAGCCGTTTTAGGTTGATATGAGTTTTAAAGGGTTAAGCGTAATCTTATCTGAGACAGTTTCCCATACCCACCCTCAATAAAGTGCCACAGTTGCCCACGCTATAAGAGTCACTTTCCTCTATGTGGCTATGTGTGGCCATGATTAGTTACAATAACTTGGCCAATAACTTGACCAATGCCAAGATGAGCTAAGCAGAACCTAACATTTAAAATCTTCATTTTATACACATGTTACAATTACCATGACCTTTGACCTCTCATTGTGCTTTCTCCGCTTGAAATAGTTAAACATGTGAACAATTCTTGTTTTAAACATAATTTATTTTGTTCAATGGGAGCACAGTAAAACATAAGTCTTACACACGTTTCTCCAATACGTACAAATGCGATACAATAATACATATATCAAGGTGGGGTATAATAAAACATAATTAAATAGTAATTATGTTTAACTATTTAATTGATAATCTATATCAACCACTAAGTACAATTGTTCTATGTAGTTCGCATGCTTGCGTATGTATACGTGAATATGTGCGTGCGCACGTATTGGTGTGCGTATGTGTATGCTGCGAGAGAGAGAGAGAGAGAGAGAGAGAGAGAGAGAGAGAGAGAGAGAGAGAGAGAGACAGAGAGAGAGAGAGGTGTTTGGGGAGGAGAGAGTGTGTGCATATGGGGTGGGGGGGAGTTAGGGAAAGAGAGACAAAAAGAGAGGGAAGGGGAATATAAGAAACAGAGTATAAACTAAGAATCTGACAAGAGTGAGAAAGGTAAGGTGGAGAGGAGCTCTTAAAGCTGTGTTCACCATGCTTGTACATGTTGGGCTGTTTGCATTTAGCTCTTATGGTTGCGAATTTAACAAATAGGAAGTTACTTAAAGCGGTTGGTATTGACTATATATTGACATACGGCGTTACATATTGCAATATTCTTTTCCAAGTCGTCATTGTTAATGCCGTGTAGAAGTTGATTGGCTGTCAGTATGGCAAGCGAAATATTGTTTAGGACGAGCTGATATTGGAGAAAGACTCTTTGGTTGTTAAAAAGAGGGCAGTGGAGGAGATAGTGATTTGAGGATTCATCAGTGTATCCACATGGGCAGCTAGCTGAGTCTGATAGAAGATTTTCAAATAGATACCGATTTAAATTACTACAACCATTACGAAGCCTACATAGGATTACAATAGCAAACCCTTGGCCGACATAATACCAGGGAGGAGGTGGTCGTATGGGCGACATGGCTTTAAGTTTGCTCTTGAATTCCATGTGAGTGGCGGAACACGTAACCGGCGCTAGGGGAGTATTCCATGCGCGGACTGTTGCTGTAAAAAGGATCCACGAAAGAGCGCAATACGGCAACGAAAAGAAGTGAATAAGTTTGCATGATGAATGTTGTAGGCGTTTCGTGCCTAGGATAATGAGGGAAGGTGATTATTCAGAATTTCACACGTATCCCGTTGATAATTTTATATAGCATAACTAATCTGTGAGATTCCCGTCTATGTGAAAGCGTTTCTATTCCTGTTTCTGTGTACAAGTTTTCCGTACGAGCACTACGTGTCATTCCACATACTGTTCTGAGTGCGTCTTTTTGGATGTCCTCCACTCGAGTTACACGATACTGTGGTATGTTATCCCAGACAACGTCTGCGTATTCTACAGATGTCCTAATCAAGCTTTTGCACATACTTTCAAGACATTTCCGGTCTGGGATGTATTTTAGGCCCTTGAGTACAGAACGTTTGTGTTGAGCATTTGTTATTAAGTTTCCACGTGAGTAAGCCAAGTGCCTTTGTTATTGAAGGTAATGCCAATATGTTTATGGTTGTTTGATGTGTTATGGTTGTTTGATGTGAGTATTTAAGAATTTTTGAATTTAACTTGGAAGACAGTGGGCTCATTACGCAGAGAAAGAAACAGACTAGTACCTTTGGAGGCATTAAATTCGACAAGCCATGTGTTAGCCCATTGCGTCATGATCCGAAGATCATGGTCTATTGTTGCAACGTGTGCTTCTAAGTTATCAGACATTACATATAGGCAGGTATCATCAGCAAACCGGCTAATATTGTTTAAAATATCGCTGGGCATGTCATTAATAGACTAAAAATAGCAAGGGACCAAGGACTGAGCCTTGTGGCACTCCAGCGTGTAAGCGAAGTAAGGTGGATTCATTGCCATTCATAACTACTCTCTGATAACGGTTTTCGAGATAGCTTTCAAACCATGCCAGTAAATTTCCACAGATACCGAAATTTCTCAATTTTTGTAGAAGGCCACGATGCCACACTCAATCGAATGCTTTAGAAATATCAAAGAACAAGAACAGTATTTCCTTTTGATCGTCGAGAGCCTGAGCGATATCAGTGTAGATGTCTAACAGTTGGTTTACTGTGGAATTTGAAGGAAGAAATCCGGATTGGTATGGAGTTATATCGTGCCTAATGTAGTTGTAAATATGGTTAAAACCAGTTCTCTCCATAACTTTGCTTAGGGAACTCAAGAGAGATAATGGTCTGTAATTTGAACATAGTTTCCTTCACCATTTTTAAAAATGGGACTTACATTAGCAGTTTTCCATGAGGTCGGAAAATGTGCGCTAATAATCGAATGATTAAAGCACTAAGCTAGTATTGGGACCAAAACCGCCTTACAGTCTCGGGCTTAATCTATCTGGGAAAATGGCTATAGAAGTGTCCAGATTGGAGGGTACATCTGAGACATCGAGATTTATTATTGTGATTGAGTTTAAAGTATTCTCCGTATACAGAGATGGAGGAGGGTAGGTGAGCATTAGTGTCGTCAATTATGGCGATATTAGAAAAGTAAATGTTACGTAGAGCTGCATTTCCAGAAGAATCGTAAGTAAATGAGCCATCTTCACGTTTTAAAGGGGGCAGTTAATTAAAATTAGAGTTAGTGCCAGGTAAGAAGGACTTACATATTTTCCACCACTGTTTGGAGCCTGTGCGTCCGTTTTTAACTTTTTCAGCTAACTTATCTTTAAAGTGTTGTTTAGCTGTCAGAACTAGTGTGTTGGCCAGGTTTCTCTGTTTCTTAAAGTTGGCCACATCTTGCTCTTGTTTAGTTTTCTTTGATTTCCTAAATAGCTTTTCTCTAATTCGCTTCTCATGTTTTATTTTATTGGACATCCAGGCTTTATCATTGGGATGTATAGTGTAGTTTTATTGGGAATACTAGCATTAGCAGCATCAATAATATTTGTGGTGATTGTCTGGCACCAGATGTCAACACCGTTATCATCAGAAATGTTATTCCAGGGTGCGTTGGATAGCTGATCCCTGAATAAGTCCCAATCAGCATGTGCATAGTCCCATATATGGCGTTTGTAGGATTTACGCTTATGGAAGATGTTACAACCAGATATACAGGAGTGTGATCATTACAAAAGGGTGCAAGTATTTCACTGTGTTTTACTACTCTAGCACTGTTGATAATAATTAGGTCGAGTAATGTGTTTGCAACAGGCCAAGTTGGTTCCGTTATTAAATGATAGAAACCCAGTGTAAAAAATAATATCTTGTAAATGGTGCTTGGATGTATTGAGCAGATCATCATTAAGATCCCCTAGTAGGACAAGAGTTTTATTAGGATTTAAGTCACGAACATTCTCTATATTATCAGAAAGAGTCTGCCATTTATCGACATTCGTATTGGGTGGACGATACATGACACACATTAGCAATTCAGGCCGGTCGTGAATCTCTATCCATATCATCTCAATGCTAAGACATTCGTATTCAAAACGACCGGAGGTAGCGCGGTTTTCTGATATGTGGGAACATGCTCCTCCCCACACACACCCCACCCCCCACCCCCACCCCCGCCTGCTGAAGGTCCCTCCGATGCGGCGCCTAGAAGCCTGGCAGTTTAATGGTATTAGTGTTGATATTTGACGTGAGGTGACTTTCAGTAACAGCAATAATATCAAACTGGGACAGATTAGCTTCAATAAGATGGATTTTATCTTTAAGGCCATATACATTGAGGTGAGCGATAGAAATATCACTACTGTTGGTGGGGGCCTGGATTAGTTTCTACATCACCGGACTGAGAAAGGAGCATGCAGATTATTAACACGGCCGGTAAATTGTTTCGATAGTTGATATGAAAGTGTGGTAGCTGGGCTGCATACAGTCCTCGAAAGTTCCTAAATATTTCACGGAAAGAACCTGTGAATTTAGTAGACTAGCGATGAAACAGCCCAATAGCCGTGAGGGTAACTAGTTATATCATTATCCATTGTCAATTAGATAAATCACAGAAGGCCGTGTGCACGTGCACAACAAACAGATAGAGCTCCAAAAGTAACAGTAAGAAGGGTGTAAGAATTAGAGACAGGAGAGAAAAAGAGAAGAACAGGAGACAGAAAAAATAAAGATAAACAAGACAATAAAATGTTCGTGTGGGATAGCTTGGCGTTTTGGATATTAAATAAGAACAGTTTGTAGCTAGCATCCAGAATTTTGAGGTGGTAGGTAAACTGTGAACTAAGATGGATTTTGGGCCGTGGCCTAACCTAGGCCCAGAATAATATAATTTCAAGGAAACAATACAGGTAATGTATTGAACATTCTGAAACGAATCTGACAGGGGCCCGATACTGCCATAAAAAGCAACAGGTTCCAGTCAAATCAGTTCCAAATATCCAACGTAGTATTACTTACATTGCATACGGTATATCCATTTGGTCTTTTGGGGTCAGGGGTTACGAGTTTGGAGCATTTTGGGCGGGTTTTAAAGAAGCAATTGCTAAGACACATGTATGTAATTCAGGACGAGGTGAGTTAGAATCTGTGCGATTCTAAACCCTAACATTAACATGGCAGCAGCTCATGAGTGAATACATTAGGGATTCCTTATGTGACATTGTAACAAATAATAACAGGCTGTAGGCGGCATTCATAATTCTGAGTTGGTGTGCTGGTGAACAAGTCTTGTTTAACTAGAGTGAGCCAATCCTGAGATAATAGCTTTAGGTCAGGGTCACTGTGCCCTTGACCGTTGACCTTATGACCTTAATAGGACTGTGTTGCATTCGGTTGTTTTATGAAAACATGTGTTCAAGCTTAGGACCAATATGGTGAACCAATCATGTGATATAAGATGATATGATGAGGTAAAATAACGTTTTATATCAGGGTCACAGTGATGCTGAGCTTTTGACCTTATGTCATCAATCTCATTGTGATCCATCGACTTGATATAGGGAAGCATGCACCCGAATTTAGGCCCAGGGGTGCACCAAGCCTGAGATATAAGGCGTTGTGTTGCGCTAAGCAAAAAATGTAACCGTAAAAGTAGAGTCTTATACCCAGGTCACAGTAACCTTGACCTTCTAGCTCATGAACTCAATACAATTTTTCTCCACCCCCCACCACCCCACGCCCCACCCCATAACGCTTTAACACGCATATCAGCCAAAAAACAACCTCTGCAGTGGTCTGGAGAAATATCCATTTGCAGACCATGAAAATTTATCACTGGAGTGACTGGCTCGATAACCGGCCAATCATTCCAGTGATAAATTTTCAAAAATAATCTTCTCTTAGTCTGCAAATAGACATTTTAATATGGAAATTAATAATTTCTTGAAAGATTATAAGGGTTAAAGGGTCGTATAACGAAGCATGACTGTGTCAAAGCTGTGTTTCAATAGGGACGAAATATAAGACGATACGTGGAGCTAAAGTAAAAAGCTAACCGAGTTTGCACGTCGACGTACATACGACAGCCATGTAGATGAACTGAGCCAACCGCTATATTAGCGAAATTTTAATTTTCACGAATAGTAATTCAATATATATGCACAACTTACCTTTATATATAAGAAGGGGGAGAAAGATGACACCCCCACCCCCGGTCTCCTCCGTAAGTACTAACTTTGTTGGGAAGCTAAGTCATCAAGAATGGCTGGGCTGGCATCCGTATACAGAGGCAACTCTGATTATGTCTAACATTCTTCAAATAAGAAACTATGGTCGACATCCTCGGACGACGCGATCCTCCCAGGAGCTTACCACAGCTACGTGGAATGTACGTGGTCTGAGTGCAACATCAAAGAGGCAAACCTTACGTGCAGATTGTGAACAGCACTAACATCGATATCACATGCATTAAGAGACTAAAGTTGCTAACGCTACAGACAGGCCATAAGCTAGTACTCATGGAGCAAAGCCAGGCCACATACGGGGGTTTAGGCTTCGTAATCGGACCAAGGGTCCTGGACCATGTCATTAGTTTTGGATACATCAGTGACCGCGTTGCATTCACTGACCTGGCTATGCCTACACGAAAACACACCACCAAGTGTCGATTTGTCAACGCATATGGCCCAACTACCGAAAAGCCAAAGAGAATCCAGCAAAATTAGATTACTTCTATGCAAAACTGAGCTCCGCCATTACTATCCCGGCTAGATGGCAACTGTTCGTATGTGGAGATTTAAACTCTAAGCCGGGTAAACTCGGAATTGCGGACACAAGTTCAGGACTTGGCTTACGCATGGGGTCATATGTAGATGGCACACGCAACAGCAATGGAGATACACTGGTGGCATTCCTTAGTTTCAATGGCCTATTTGCCACAAATACGACTTTCAAACACCCATGCCGCCACCGGACAACATGGATTGGACACATTGCTGATCGCAAAGCCCCAAAAAGTTACAAGACTACAACAGCTGTCTTCACCCAAATAGACTTCATACTATGCAAGACAGAAGCAAACCTCCTAGCTCGAAATGATCGTTCCTATGGAGGCACAGACCGCAATTCCGACTTTAAGTCAGTCATTACACGCCTTCAGATGAACGATCACGACCTAATGTACAAACCCCATACCAGGCAAGAGGGTAGAGTCACCTACACCTACCCAAGCTCATCAGCGATACTGGCACTCAAATGTTATACAAAAAGGCCATCGGGGAGCAGATAGCTAACATCGACGTCAGCTCCGATCCAAACGAAAAAACTGAAATCTATGGAATCATCAACTACCAGCACCATAAGTGTTCATAAAAATAACCTAGCTAGGTATACTGACGACCCTCTAGTATGAAAACTGTCAGAAGAGCAGAAGCTGCGCATCTATCAAAGTGGCCAAAGTGAAGACTGCACCAAATTGCGCCGAGAGGGCAATAACATTCTGCGCCACATTAGCGAACGCTTAAAAGATGTTGCTATTGATCAAGCAGACTCCCTAGCAGATGAAATCACTGCCACGGATGACTGTCACAAATTGATTCGGGCAGCCCGAACCCTGAGAGTTCCTGACTACATACCACCACTAAATATACACAACTCTGATGGACACTTTATAGGGACTGGCCACAGAAAAGCCGAGGCGATTCGAGAATGGTTCAAGGAATAATTCACTGACCAAGGTGATGACCCCTTGCACCCGTTCTCAGAAGACCACAGGCCATTACTAAAACCAATTAAAACAGCAGAAGTTGGGAAAACACTTAAAGCCCTGAAAAATGGACGTGCATCTGGACCTGATGCCATGAGCAAAGAACAATTCAAGTATGCAAGTTACATTATCTCAAAAGCTATCGCGCACCTAATCAATTCAGCTTTTATGAACCACCTTCCAATCAACGCTGTAGGCCAAGGCACCGTTAGCGCACTAACCAAACCCAAGATGCCACCTGCCCTCACACCCCACCCCCAGCCGATCTGTAGCCCATTGTGCTCCACAATAGCATACGGAAAATCATACCCAATGTTACTTTATGCCGCATGCGAGACAAGATCGATGACTTCACTGGATCATGTCAAAGTGGCTTCAAACGCAGGGTTAGGGGCTCAATGCATGCTTGTGCCGGTAGTTATGTCCAAACACTGGTTATGTCCAAACACTAAGATTTCCACAAAATGAGCATTGGCATATCACGAGCTTTCGATACAATTAAACGATCAACGATCCTAGATGTACTACGGCAGGCCAGTTGCAATGAAGTTGAACTACGACTAGTGAGAATACTGCTTGCAGACACCAAGCTGAGAGTACGAGTCAAGTCACTGAATTCTGTAGAGTTCGAAACATCACTCGGCTCCCCACAGGGAGATGATTTATCCTCGGTGATTTTTATCTGCTACTTTGCTGCTGCATTGAAATCCGGGGAAGTTCCATAAGACCAAACCGCCAGTGTCAATACTGGGTATGCCGCTAGAGATGGAATATGCCGACGAGGTTGACTTCATAGACGAGGACAAGAAACTCCTTGACGAACTTCTCCCAATAGCTGCAGGCAAACTAAAAATTAAGAATTTCTTTATGAATGGATCCAAAACAGAGTTCACCCACACATACCTATCTACCAAGCATGAAACTAAAGAAAATGACGATCCACTTCGTAGCGGCGAACCATGGAGGAAACAGCACTATTGATCTAATTGTCACCCGATATGGATATAGATTGGCAATCTCCATTCAAAGTGAAATGTCAAGAATAAACCAACTGTTAGCCGCCGCTGTCGGTCCCCGTTGGTTGTTGTTGTTGGCGTCGTCGTCGTCGTCGTCGTCGTCGTCTTCGTAGTCGTTGTTGTTATGTTAAGAGGTAAGCAATTCTTAAGCAATTCAATGTCTGGAGAGTACACGCCATTGCACGATTTACTACTATGTATGACACTCGTGTCAACATTCATACACGGGAGATAACTGCTTTAGCGTATACATTCTGGCTCACCAGTACAGTCATGCGTATGAGATGGACTATCTCAAAACTAAACTTTTGCTCACAAATTGATATCCATCACTAAGAGATTGTGGGAACATAATGTGTATAATACTGCGACATGCAATAAGACTATTATGACTCTTTTCACACGAAAAGCTATATTGAAATGCAGTGTAAAGTAATGTTGCTGGTGTATACACGCATCTCTGGAAGCCTTCAAGGAACGTGGCCACATATAGCCCGTGTTCGTTGGCACACTGTATACCATGTCATTGATGACTACGTTGTCCGGTCAGTGATATTAACTACTACTGCTGCTGCTACTACTGTCAGTACCACGACAATAATCATTGTTCTATCTATTACAACGAAAACAACCACGCATAATTGTATTCCGATTATGACTTAACCATTTAATGACTAAATTTCTTAGAAAAATTAAAATATTTACTTGTTGAATGTCCATTTGCAGTCGAAGAGAATACTATTTTTGAAAATTTACCGCTGTAATGACTGGCTCGGTAACCGAGCCAGTCATTTCAGTGGTAAAATTTCAAAAAATAGTCTTCTCTTGGCCGGTAAATGGGCATTACTCAAAACCACTACAGAGGCCAGTTTTGGCCGGTTTCGTCATGAAAGGGTTAATAAGTCAATTGAATTGATTTAATTATTAGGACATAAAGATCGTACGGTACTAGTGCGATTACATTAAATCCTTAATCCCATGGTTGGGAGAAAAATATTCCTGACATTATACTTACATAATATATGGTCTGGGGTAATTTTCTAAAGTATGTGGAACAGTGGAAGTATATTATAATTAGATTTTTGTATACAACGAACGTTATCGTCTGCTGAAATTCGAATTCGCTTTAATAGTGATTAATGAATATGGAATATTCAAATTAATGTTGTCCAACATTCGCCAATACTGACCTCGCAGTCAAGTTCTTACGCGCATAGGCCCTGCTCTCGCTAGAGAGTTAATCGGGAATAACGCCATTCGTCAGTATGGAATAATGGATAACGTATGCCGTCATTCCCTATTAAGTCTCTGGAGAGAACACGGCCTATGTCCATCCTTGTAGAGGAAGTTTCGATGATACACACGTTAAGTTTGTTAAAAGTAGAATTAGTATGTTTACCCGAACAAGTGACTAATCCGAAGCCATTACAATTTTCGTATATATAAGTTTATAAGTATTACGTGTCAAAATATATCCTAAATCTTGTCATCTGTATCTAAATAGAAGGGTTCTCAAATAGGAGACACATGTGTGCGATATGACTAAACACGGTATTAACTCCATGCGTCATTTGTCAAGAAAATACCTACCAATGACCTAATGAATTCATGGGATGCTGGAACACAGTGACTTGTTACTGTTGCTACCGAGTGGAGTATTGTCACGATACTTAAGTGGAAAAGTCAAGCCAGATAAAGAGTTTTCCAAAATTTAATAACAATTCATAAATTAACATGACAAATGAAATACTACATAGGCCATGCATACAGCAAATCATTCGCTTACACGTTCTTCCGTATTCATGCACCATTCAGACACAGCCCACACATAATTCATGCATAAATCACACACAGTTCACACAGCTTACACACGATTCACATACAAATCACACAATATGTTCACACACTTCATTTACATACAATACAACCCGTCACGCGATTTTATAAGCAAACGTACGCTAGCACACCACCAGCAACTACCTTAGCATGTACACAGCAGTACTAACGGACGTAAGCACAATATATAATATATAACAGTAGGTATTAAATAGACAACATAATTATATATAAATTAAAAGTAGATTGACAATACTATTCATAATATAAACTACTAATACAATACAAATAATTCTGGAAATGTTCACGGACTTAGGGGGATTGACTGTTACGTTTAACTGTTAATGGATGTTGATGACGATTACGACACTAATAGCATTGCGCAAGAACGGAAGTTGACGATGATAAAGACGATGACGGCAATGATAGTACTGACACGATGATGACGAATGTTTGTCCAACTTGAAGACGACGAAGACGATAACGGCAATGATAGTACCGACACGACAATGACGAATATTTATAGTAATTGACGACGATGAAGACGGTAATGGCAATGATAGCAATGACACAATAATGACGAATGTTTCTTGAAATTGAAGACAGACGAAGACGATAAGGACAATGGTGGTAATGACACGATACTGACGAATGTTTCTGCTCAACTCGCAGGTGGTAATAGGTGACACAGATGTTAACGGTGATGACCACAGCGATGGTGATGACGAAACACTGACATGATTACTGAGAAGGTGACGATAATGGCGACGACGATGTTGACACGACAATACAGGTCTGTGCAACTCGCAGGTGTTAATAGTTGACAGAGAAGATGATAATGGCGACGACGACGACGATGATGAGACGATAGACAAGTCTACGCAACTCGCAGGTGATTTTACCACACACACGTTATACAGGGTCGGCCCTACTCACACGCCAACCAATACACAAGATTTCCGACCAGGAAATCATAGCCTGTCCGGACCCAGACTGGGCAATACGCCGTTTCAAAATTCAATCAGGATGCAAACACTTGAACACCGCACACCTGGCAGAATTTCAAACGACTGTCACAAGCACTAGGAAATGATCATGCCCGCCAACTTGCAGTTCATTCTCAACCCAAGCGCATTCCTTTCAACAAAGACACACACACGCACGCACGCACGCACGCACGCACGCACGCACGCACGCACACACACACACACACACACACACACACACACACAGCTGCTCCAAGCGCCAACACTTCTTACACACACGTAGCTATTTACATAAAATATTGTAGCGTAAATGGAGAAAAAGCCTACTGCAATGATTTTTCGCGAATTTTGAATTCAGATCGTGACAAGTATGTTGCAGGATATTATATCTCGAGTCACTATAGAGCGAGTGATAAATATGTGACGGTGACTTAAAATGCGAATTTCAAATAGAGCAAAGAATGCTACACTAGTTTTACCCATGGGAAAGTATTGCATAGACTCAGAAACACTCAGAATTCCGAAAAAGGATACATATACATCTATGTAGTAGCAACTGCATTCACGACGGAGTTGTCCTGAACATTCCATCAAATGCGACTTGTGCTTTGTCTGTCATGGCGATAGTAATGGTAGCATGCGTAATGTGTCAATAGTGAAAGATCGTGGCTCATGTACTGTTTGATCTCCACGTGCGGGAATAACGTATACATGTGGCTGGTCTAGCTGTAGGTGGAGGAAGGTATGAATTGCCATGGTGCGCGCGCAGTACGAACGCACAGCTTAAACAAATGCATGCTTGAGTGAAAAAGTGGACAGAAAAATGGCACATCTATCGATAGGGATACAGTATTATTCTTGAATGGTTGAAGCATGTCAATACGCATGCCGTGTGTGATGCAGTGGCCCAGTATACGAGGATGTATCAAGACAACAATTTCAGGTATCATTAGGTCACGAGAGTCCAATGGCTTCCAATTTTTGCTTAAGAGTCGACAACATGATATTTTAGTGACTGATAAAGTCTTACTAATTAAAAGACTGTTATGATATTAACATCTTGGAAAGTGTGTGGTACCCACAATATGACGAATCCAAATTTCTTTTACTTCATTCAATGTCGTTACTATGGTAACTGACTAAAGCACATTTTTTTAGAATAGCGGGAAAATGCAATTATGTGTTATTGGAAAAATGATAACATTACATCTCCATAGCCTCGAGAGTAAGACTGCCTACTCTAGATAGCCCATAAAGTGACCTCCACAATGTCCTACACGTTGCTGCATTAAGGGTTTGATTTTGTAACAGATTGTTATCTCAGCTACAGATAAGTATGCGCTGGCCTCGAGGACACTTATTGTGACATATAAAAAGCCCATGATCATTGAAATTAAATATTAAGATAAGCACTTAGCCATTGAAATACAATCTTCATTCTGTGTTCTGCCATTCTGTAAAGTAATTTTCTATCATACGTCACAAAATCCTTTTAACGATACATCTGTTGGTCTTGGATGAAAGCTTCTTAGGGAATCAGAGTAGGCCCGCAGCTAAGGTGTGCATTGGTTTGGTATTTCCGCAAGAGAATATATAATTGTATTCGCGATCACGAAAATGTAGCGACTTGAAAACATGTATAACATTTTGACGATAAATGTAATTGACATATTCCTCATGTTTGGAAAATGGCTTTATCTCTTTCAAATTTCTTGTAATTCTGAATTAAAGACATTGCACTAGGCAACTAGAGTGTAGGCGGTGAGTGGATTACTGTCCGCCAGATGTCCGTCAGACGTCCGTAATAGGATATGCGTAAGTGCTACACATTACCATTCGGGATATTAACCACGAAATAACATATAATAACAGGGCTGTCATACCTTGTCAAGATTGGTATACTGCCCTAGATTCGTCCCCTCAATTAAGCCGGACACGGCAGAATAAAGAGGCTAGATTCCAGCAAACGCAAGTTTCAAGTCTCAAGTAATCTTTATTCTCCCAGTCTACAACGGTACCATGTGAGGTGTGCAGTGAATAGACAGGTACCGTACTATTAATGTCTGGATGGGTGAATTGTGCGCGCGTGCGTCCGTGCGTGCGTGTGAGCGTACGTACGTGCGTGTGCGCGCGCGTGAGTGAGTGAGTGAGTGAGTGAGTGCTTACGTGTTTGTATATATGCGTGTGTGTATTTTGAAAATCATATATATACAAACACGTACGCACTCACTGACTGACTGACTCACTCCCTCACCGACCGACCGACTCACTCACCAACCGACTGACCGACTCACTCACCGACCAACTGACTCACTCACCGTCTGGCTGACCCACTCACTAACTGACCAACTCACTCACTGACTCACTCACTGACTGACTGACTCACTCACCGACTGAATGACTCACTCACCGACCGACCGACTCACTCACCAACCAACCGACTCACTCATTGACTCACCAAATCACTCACTGACCGACCGACTCACGCACCGACCGACTGACTGACTCACCCACCGACCAAATCACTCACTGACCAACTCACTGACCAACGGACTCACTCACCGACCGACCGACTGACCGACTGACCGACTGACTCACTGAGCAACTGACTCACTCACCAACCAACCGACCGACTCAATCACCGACCGTCCAACTCACTCACTGAGTGACTCACTCACTCGCCGACTCACTTACCGACTGATTGACTCACTCACCAACCAACCGACTCACTCACCGACCGGCCGACTCATTCACCGACCGACCGACCGACTCACTCACCGACCGACTCACTCACCGACCAACTGACTCACTCAGTGACTGACGGACTCACTCCCCGACTGATCGACTCACTCACTGACCGACCGACCAACTGACTCACTGACCAACTGACTCACTTACCGACCAACTGACTGACTCAATCACCGATCGTCCAACTCGCTCACCGAATGACCGACTCACTCACCAACTCACTTACCGACCAACTGACCCACTCACCAACTGATCGACTCACTCACCGACAAACCGACTCACTCACTGACCGACCGACTCACTCATCGACCGACTCACTCACTGACCAACTGACTCACTCCGTGACTGACTGACTCACTCACCGACTGATCAACTCACTCACTGATTGATCAACTCACTCACCGACCGACTAACTCAGTCACCAACCGACCGATTCACTCCACCAACTGACCGACTCACTCACTGTCCGACCGACTCACTCACCAACCAAATGACTCACTCACCGACCGAACCGACGAAATCACTCACCGACTGACTGACCGACAGACTCACCGACTGACCAATTCACTCACCGACCGACCGACCGACTGACTGACTGACTGACTGACTGACTCACCGACTGACTGACTCAATCACCAACTGACTGACCAACCGACTCACGGACTGACCAATTCACTCACTGACCAACCGACTCATCGACTGACCGAATCACTGACTGACTGACTGACCGCCCGACCGACCGACCGATGCACTCAGCGACCAACAGACTGACTCACAGACCGACCGACTCACTCACCGACTGACCGACCGCCTCACTCACTGACCGACCGACCGACTGACTGACTCACCGACTGACTGACTCAATCACCGACTGACTGACCAACCGACTCATGGACTGACTGACTCACTCACCGACCGACCGACCAACTCATCAACCAACTGACTCACTCACCGACCGAGCAACTGACCAACCGACCGACTGAGCAACCAACAATCTGACTAACTCACCAAGTGATCGACTGACCAACTCATTCAGCGACTGACCGAATCACTGACTGACTGACTGACTGACCGACCGACCGATGCACTCACTGACCAACAAACTGACTCACCGTCTGATCGACTCACTCACCGACCGACGAACTCATTCACCGACCGACCGACTGACTGACTCACCGTCTGACCGACTCACTCACCGACCGACGGACTCACTCACCGACCGACCGACCGACTGACTGACTGACTGACTCACCGACTGACTGACTCAATCACCAACTGACTGACCAACCGACTCACGGACTGACCAATTCACTCACTGACCAACCGACTCATCGACTGACCGAATCACTGACTGACTGACTGACCGCCCGACCGACCGACCGATGCACTCAGCGACCAACAGACTGACTCACCGACCGACCGACTCACTCACCGACTGACCGACCGCCTCACTCACTGACCGACCAACCGACTGACTCAATCACCGACTGACTGACCAACCGACTCACGGACTGACTGACTCACTCACCGACCGACCGACCAACTCATCAACCAACTGACTCACTCACCGACCGAGCAACTGACCAACCGACCGACTGAGCAACCAACAGTCTGACTAACTCACCGAGTGGTCGACTGACCAACTCATTCACCGACTGACCGAATCACTGACTGGCTGACTGACCGACCGGCCGATGCACTCACTGACCAACAAACTGACTCACCGTCTGACCGACTCACTCACCGACCAACGGACTCACTCACCGACCGACCGACTGACTGAGTGACTCACCGACTGACTGACTCAATCACCGACTGACTGACAAACCGACTCACGGACTGAGCAATTCACTCACTGACCAACCGACTCATCGACTGACCGAATCACTGACGGACTGACTGACCGACCGACCGACCGATGCACTCACCGGCCAACAGACTGACTCACCGACCGACTGACTGATCAACCAACTCACTGACTGACTTACTCACTCACAGACCGCCCGCACAACCGACTCACTCACCGACTGACTGACTCACTCAATGACCAACCGACTGACTCACTCACCGACTAAGAGACTAACTGACTCACTGACAAGGTGACTCACCGACTGACTGACTCACTCACTGACTGAGCGCCTGACTGACTCACTCACTGACTGACCGATTCACTCACCGATCGACCAAATCACTCACAGACTGACTGACCGACTCCCTGGCCGAGCAACTCACTCACGGACTGACTGGCTGACTCACCACCCAACCAACTCACTCACCGACCGACCGCCTCACTCATCAACCGATGGACTCACTCACCAACCGACTCCTTCTCCGACCGACTGACTCACTCAGCGACTGACTGACTCACTCATCGACTGACCGACCCACTCGCCGATCGACAGACTGACAAACCAACCACCCGACTCACTCACCGATTGACCGACTGACTCACCAAAATCTCTCAGCATGAAAATGGAGGAGATGAACTCGTTTTTCTGCCCTGCCTTACGAGATGACGAATTTTTTAAATCGACCAGCATGATAAACCAAATTTGGGCTCATAGCTGCTTAGAAAATTTAATCAAACATTATCGAAGCGAATTGGACAAATTAAAGGCAGAGGTAAAAGTGACCGAATCTAATGTAATTCTTGATCGACACAGAGCCAACGGCATAGCATTGAAATGGGGTAGGCACAATTTTGGAAATAAATTGGCCACAACGACAATCACAAATTTTTGGAAATTTTTGGCAGAAATAGCTAGTGATGAGCAAAATAGAGTGATGTCTGTACAAACACCGGCGACCACACCAAGTACAGGTTCAGGTTCACATTCAACAATGACTAACAAACGACAACGGTCACCAACCACCTTCACACCATCGCCTACCACTTCCAAGCGGACGAATCTGTATACATCACCAACACCAGCACCTGGTGTTGATGATGTAACAGAGTCATGGCCGGCTCCCCCAAAGACAAATTCTCCTCCTGTGCGCCGTTGTCGGGTTGTTACTCACTGTTCCCCCAATCTACCACCTAGCAACTCTTCCTCATCTCTTCCACTATCTTCTCCTCGCCACCTTCTGACTCGATCTTCTCCTCTTCCTCCTTCTCCTCTCTCAATCCCGCCTCCTCCTCTTCCTCCTCAAACTTCTTCTCTTCATGCATCTCCTCTCTCGATCCCGCCTCCTGCTCTTCCTCCTACTCTTCATCTCTCTTCTCCTCACGCACCTTCTTCTGCTCCGCTTCCTCTGTCTCCGCCTCCTCTCCCTCCTATGGAGAATAATAGTAACCTGTCTGATAGGAAGTTTGCTAAGTACCGTCATCAATCGCATAGCAAGGGCCTGTGGAGGATCCCCAGAATCACCAAAAAGATTCTGATGATAGGGTCCTCTAATCTAGCCCGAATTGATTTAGACGTCCGTCCTGACATCCAGGTTGAGTGCTATCCTGGTGCCGCATTATCACATTTCAGAACAATGGCTATGCGACACCAGGATGGCCCTAGCCCGGAGAAGATCATACTGAATATTGGCATCAACTCCAAAAATGAGCATCCAACCAAAGCCTCAAACCATTTACGGTTCATGGCTCGTGAATTTAAGAATAGCTTCCCTAATGCGGAGTTGCACTTTGCTGAGATTAACTTCTCTGATAGCTTGTCAGACAGGCAAAGGTACTGTCTCAAGCGTATCAACGAATCAGCAAGGTCCAACTGCCACGTTGATAAGGTCATCCCCAAAATTTCTGATTCCAATTTTCATGTTGAGAAGGATAGAATCCATTGGACGAAAGAAACAGCTAATTGTATTTATAACCATTGGTTGACGGTACTTAGTTTAAACTAAATGTGGGTCAAGGCAATAGCTCCCCTAACATAGGATTAGGAACAAACATTGTCAATTGCTTCAATTACTTTCTTCATAGCTGACTATGATCTCTCACCATCTGAAAAATTAATTCTCGATCGTAGTCTTACTTTTGTACCAACTCCAAAACCAAAAACAGGATTAGATTTGCTTTTAGACACAGGTCGTATTGAAGTAGCTAATTTGGGGCATTCAGTGAAAATAGCCCATCATTTTCGAAATTTAAATGGAGAGTCAAAACCATTCACTGGAAAATCCGGTTGGGACCCTCCAGATAGGCTAGTTGTTGACAATATTAAAGCAACCATAAAAACGGTTGCTGGTATAGCCAGATCATTGGCAGTTACAAACAATAAGCAAAACCTTTTATTTCTCGAACGACAGGCTATCAACAAATTACGTAGGAATCAGAATATTATTATAAAACCAGCCGATAAAGGTTCAGCAACTGTGATTATGTCTAGAGAAAACTACATCCGCGAGGCCGAAAGGCAGTTAACTAACACCAGGCATTACAGAAAACATTACAGATAATTTAATTTGGCCTCAAAACCGACAAAATTTCATTGAAATACTTAATTCATTGCATACAGATAAGTACATCGATAAGAAACAGCTAAAGTATCTGCTAGGTGAGAATAATCCCCAAAATCGGACATTTTATATCTTGCCTAAAATCCATAAACCTATCAGCACCTGGTTAGATCCATTGACACCACCTGGACGACCCATCATTTCAGACTGTGGCAGTGAGTCTTATGGCATTTCAGAATATATTGATTACTATTTAAAGCCCATTGCTAATAGACACAAGAGCTTTCTCAAGAACACAGAACACTTTCTTTCAAAGTTATCCAAATTGTCAGTTCCGAAAGATGCATATTTAGTCACATTAGACATAGATGCTATGTATACCAATATAGATATTGATGCTGGAGTCAATGCTATTAAGAATTCTTTTGTCAAATTTCCTGATCCAGATCGACCAGACACGGAAATTTTAAAATTACTAGAGCTAAGTCTTAAAGGAAACGATTTCCAATTTAATGGTGAAAATTACCTTCAAATCTGTGGATGCGCAATGGGTAAACGATTCAGCCCAAATTTTGCCACGATTTATTATGCAGAGTGGGAAGAGGAGGCACTGAACAAATCAACAAAAAAGCCTCTTCTTTACCTCAGATATCTAGATGACATCTTCATAATTTGGCAACATTCAGAAGAAGACTTTTGGGAATTTTTTCGCATTTTAAATAACCAAGATTCAAACATCAAGCTAAAAGCTACTATTAGTGGAACATCAGTTGACCTTTTAGATGTCACAATCTATAAGGGTCCTCAATTTGACTCCTCTGGAAAATTAGAATACCTCAGCAGATACGCCAATTGCTCAACATTTCCAACTTCCTGATCATTCAGTTGAACATCATTTTGAAATCATGCCAATAGAACAGATTCCGACCCTCGATAGTGAAGACGAAACGAGTTCATTTCGCAAAATACGAGAAGGCCATTGGATTAGAACACTCCAAACAAAAGCACCATTTGGAATAAATGTAGATTCAGGAATATCACAAAAGAACAAAATTATCCCATTTCAACTCATATACAACAGACGTAATGTTGAATTAGCGAAAACCATGAAAGACGAATATTCACAGTTGCAATCTAAATTAAAGGAACCGACCAAAGCACGACCAGTAATAGCTTACAGTAGAAATCGAAACCTGAAAGATTTGCTAGTAAGATCAAAGTTAGACCTCATGGTTCCTGTTAACAATGACAAGGTTTCCCCCCTCCCTACCTATTCTTAAATAAATCTAATCCCAACCAAAATCAATGGTGGGGAAACATGAAATCATATCCGTAGGACATCTTTTAGTTTTGTGTCTGCAAAAGTGTGTGCGTGCGTGCGTGCGTGCGTGCGTGCGTGCGTGCGTGCGTGCGTGCGTGCGTGCGTGCGTGCGTGCGTGCGTGCGTGCGTGCGTGCGTGCGTGCGTGCGTGCGTGCGTGCGTGCGTGCGTGCGTGCGTGCGTGCGTGCGTGCGTGCGTGCGTGCGCTTGTGTGTGTGTGTGCGTGCGTGCGTGCGTTCGTGCGTGCGTTCGTGCGTTTGTTCGTATGTGTGTGGGTGTGTGCTCGTACATCCGTACGTGCGTGCATCTATACTTGCGTGGGTGTATGTGTGCGTGTGTGTATGTGGGTGTGGGTGCATTAATTCGTGAGTACATTAGGGAGTGGGTGTGTGCGTGCATGCATTCGTGCGTCCGTTCGTGCAAGCGTTCATACATGCATTATTGCGTGCATTTGTGCATGTATTACTGTGTGAATGTATTATTGCATGCATTCGTGCATTCGTTCAGATGTGTGCGTGCGTGCGTGTGCGTTCGTGTGCATTCGTGTGTGTGATTTCTCTATAATGTAGGATCAATCCCAGCCTTTACCTGTTAATGCGAACTACTGATAAGTTCACTTTACCCCATTAATCTCAAGGTGGGACCACTCTAAGTAAATCTAAACTTGGTCTCGATAGGACAAATTTAGGTAAAGACATTTTTAATTAAATTCCTGTGCCAATGCGTTTTTTTCAATGTAAAGAAGGACTGACGCACTTACCGACCGACAGACCGACTCATCGACTCACTGACTCACTGACTCACTGACTCACTCACCGACCAACCGACTGACTGACTCACCGGCTGAATGACGCACTCATCGACCGACAGACTGACTGACTCACTGACCGATCGACTCACTCACCGACCGACAGACCAGCCGACTGACTCACCGACCCAATGACTCACTCATCGACAGACCAAATTACTCGCTGACCGACCGACCGACCGAGTGACTCACCGACCGACCGACTGACCGACCAACTGACTCACTCACCGACCGACTGAAGGACCGACCCACGGACCGACTCACTCACCAACTCACTGACTGTCCGACCGACTGACTCACCAACTGACCAACTCACTCAGCGACCGAGTGACCGACCCACCGACTGATCAACCGACGACCTGACTCACTCACCGAGCGACCGACCGACCGACCAACCGACCGACCGACTCACTCACCGACCGACCGACCGTCTCATTGACCCGCCGACTCAGTCACCGACCACCGACCGAGTGACTCACTGAACCAGCGACTCACCGACTGACCGACTCACTCACCGACCGACTGCCTGACCGACTGACTCACCGACTGAGTGACTAACTCACAGAGCGACCGACCGACCGACTCACCTACTGGCCGACTCACTCAATGACCGACCGACTGACCCACTCACCGACCAACAGACTGACTGACTCACTGACAGAGTGACTCACCGACTGACCGACTCACTCACCGACTGAGCGCCCGACTGACTCACTGACTGGCTGACTGACTGACTCACTCACTGACTCACTGACTGACTGCGTCACTCACCATCAAATTGACTTGCTCACCGACCGACCAAATCACTACCCGACCGACTCTCTCATCGACCGACTGACTCACTCACTGACCGACTCTGCCTCCCTCACTGACCGAATGACTCACCGACCTACCGATTCACTCACTGACTGACCAACCGATGCACTCACCGACCGAACGACTGACCGACTCACCGGTATGTGCTTTTGGGCTTTTAATAATCTGCCGTTTGGAGAGAATAATATTCCTAGATATTAATACTCATCACAGACCTCTATTTCTCTATTTAGACAGAATTTATGTTTACTATGTTAACGTTTTGACGCGCCGACCACCATAATTCTATAATAAGGAAAAATTAGTTACCTCTCCGGGATGTAGAAATTGTTTGAGTGTAGCTTTCGTGACCATCTCGGTCACTTCTTCAGCACTAACTCAAACAATTTCTATATCCCGGAGAGGTAACTAATTTTTCCTTATTATGAATCATCCAGAGATCGTGACCAACTTTTTCGGAAATACCACAATTCTAGTTTTATTTACATCTATGTTTACTCGCCATTTGTCGGCATCATCGCCAAAGGTTTTAAGTAATTGCTGGAATTGCGTTTCCGTGTCCGCTATAAGAATCGTATCGTCTGCAGAGAGGAGCACTAGGATTTTAATAACAAGTACTATGAGATCCATAGTGGAGTTCAATTGGTTTGCAGTTATTTTGCTCGAGATATTGTTCAAGATCGTTAAAAAAAATAAAAGGACAGCGATTTTCATCTTTTCTTACGCCCCACACAAGCCCAAGCCTGGGGGAGAATTCGTTATTTACTGTTCTCTGGGACATAATGTTACTATACTTGCTATACATGAATGACCGTACATACTTTACCGCCTAGTATACTAAGTTGAAGTAATTTTTGTAACAGACTCCAAACTGTGTCAAAGGCTTTGGCAAAATCGATACATGTGAAGAATACTCGCTTGCGTCGGGTTTTTTAGAATTTCTATTATTCTTGATCTTGATTCGGTATGGCGTTAATGTAGAGTGGTCTATTGTTCAATAGCCTTTCCTGAAGCCCGCTTGGCTCTCAAAAAGAAGCTCATCTTCTTCAATGAATTTATTTATTCGCGAACAAATGATAGATGTAAATAATTATTCTAAGCAGCCTAACACTGTTATCGGTCTATAATTTTGGGGTTCTTTGGGATAACCTTTTTGTTTGTAGATAGGGATAATAATTCCGTGTATGCTTGTAGTTAGTATTTCTCCACAATCTACTATAAGACGCGAAACACGCATATGGCGATAATAGCTCAATAATGATGGTGGTGGTGGCGGCGGCGGCGGTGGTATCGGCCGCAGCGAGGATGATGAACAAATGATTTTGATAAGTAGAACTATAGCATTTTTGATATTCCAACTTTCATATCGTTATTTCTTCAAATCCCTATTTACTCTTGAACTCATGTCATGTCACGCGATTTCATTCAGCGTGAAATCGTCAAAGCGTCAATGACAAATAATACTTTTATATAATCAGAGAATATCAAAATCATAGCTATCTTGAAATTGAGATTCTGTGAACTCAGGATTCAAATGCTCCCAGTAAAGGTTACTGAAGGCAAACTGTATTTCCACATGTCCGGCAAAGTGCGTTGACGCGCGGGTGAGTGGCTGTACGAGCAGATGAATGGTCTGTCCAAACATTAAGATGCGTGTTCTACTCCATCTACTCCCTTTACGCTCCTCTATGACCAATATCCAGTTGAAGTTTTATTAATACGCATCAAGTAGAATTTGCGTTATCCAAGACAGATCAATATCGATCAAGGAGCTAAACTCTAAGACATACCCGGGAGCGTCACCAGTTCCCTGCTGAAGTATCGGTAGTCTATGAATAGGGCACACATTTGTGTCTGAGCACGATAAACCGGTGTTTATGTTGTTGCCTTATGAGTTATGCTAAGGTTACAGTTACGCACCACTATTTCAAGATGGGAATAATGAAATTATACCAAACACGAGAGACATAATGCAGTATATAGTTTATATAATCATATATTTGGATTACAATTCATGAATATAGACAACCGGTTTTGATCTCCGTTTCCAGATCCTCGCCATCCCGTTTTTAAAACATTTATATTAAATTCGCTTTCGACAGTTTCGATTTTCTGTAAGGATCACGATCCAATGTTGTGTAATCCGAGTCTTTTACGTATGATACAATATGAGCTAAATCGGGTCAGTAGTTTCCGATATAGCATGTCCAAGTTTGATCCGATCTGTATCCGGGTCTCTTAACGGGATCACATACAATGATTGCAAATCGATTTTGATGTTAACAACATTTGTTGCGATCAATCACCCATTGCGGATAGTCCGTTATACACGTCAAACTGCGATAACCTCCGACCAATATAGGATAACCTCCGACCAATGTAGCGTAGATTCAAATCGAACATTTTATTTTAATGGCTGCCCTTGATCTCGAGATAATTGTGATGTTTAAGTAATGACTTAATGCGTTTCTCTGTCGAGTGTCTCCTGTAGTTCGGATCGACCGGTCGGGTGCTGGCCGTACCAGCTAAGCTGGGTACGCGCCACCCGTCCTGGATTCGTTCCCTGAACACGCCCCCCTGGGTAGAGCTATAAGCATATATGGGCCTATGAGAGAGATCGTGTTGTAAAAACGACTAAGTTCGTTAAAGCGCGTAGCGCGCATGCGCGTGCTTAATACTATTTTTGACAGAGCGTGTATTTCACGATCAAGATAGGATGGCGCTTTTAGTGTACCGAGTAGGTACATTGTAATCCTTTCTAATTTCTTGTTCCTACCAAATCTGGCATCAATCCGGACCAGAATTCGACCGGAATCTGTAAACCATTTCAAAATCGGTTAAGAAATGGCTGAGTTATCCACGGAAACCCCCTTTTTGATTATCTTCAAAGTATTGTCTGACGTCGTAACCACGTGTATGCAGAAATTATAGAATGTTCTAGAACATTCGACTGCGTCATTATTAGCTACGGTCTGATTGGCTAGTGCTCGACCGATGATTGGTTGAAACCTGCGCCTACGACGTCACGGGTAGTATAAAAGGAGATGAAATCCAGAACTCGAGAGCATCCTCAGCCAGGGGCCGAATAGGTTGGATCTGTGCCAGCTACTATCAGCAAGACAGGCATTAAGCAGATTACTTCTGTCTCGAAAAGTTTATCTCCCGTAGCCACAGCAGCAATTCAACCCACCGCACTGAAAGCAAATTTGCATCTCCCGATTGTGCGGGAGCATTTTTGGAACTTTTGAATATTGTTCGCAAATACATCAAGAACTAACTCTGAACACAAACTTGCGGTGAGGTCTTTCCTGGCCTGAATATGTGATTCTACAGATGTATAGGCAGCGATGTTCTTTGGTTGATGACTCGCCGGATCTGCCGGCCACGCCAAAAAGTGGTTATCCAACCTTCCCAGCACTGATCTCGTGCAGGTTTATTTTAACCTTTTGACCGCAGCAAGTGAACTTTGCCGGGTACCTCTGCAGAGCTAACTGACGTACCTCACACCGTTAAGCTTAGTTATATATCTTCATCCGTATTCAACAACCCCGCATATGAACGGGTTGTTATCAACTTCCATCTATACCATCAGTGTACGGGAGCTTTCGTCTTAGCAGTAATGTTATTGTATCTCTTACTGACTACTCGTTAGATATTCTATATTGTGATTACAGTCCTGAGTTCGATCCGCTCCCGTTCTGGACTGCATGTGGAAATCCTGTTTGCGGGAACCAACATGCAGGAACGTTCCAGCTTCCAGAGAACGCGACAACTCACGTCACACCAAGGATGACGTATCAATTTCAGTAACACGATAGCCCATGCTTAAGAATGGCTACCGATTATTCAAGTAATTATACTTTGTTTGTATAAACGGTCCCGATGACTAAAAGGAACAATAACGGTCTTAGGACCGCTAATTATAATTTCTGTATCTGTTTATAGTTATTCTTATTTTCTGTAAGGTGTTTTTACTAGCCGCACCGTGGTAGGTTTCTCAACCTGTACTTTATATATTATTCTGATCATTTCACATTGTATTACGTGTTCTGGTTAGTTTTATATATGGCAAGTAGCGATCAGTTTATATGTTTTGTTTATTTATAGAAAAATATAGGACTGCAGTGCACGTAGGAAACACTATACAGCAACATTTATATATGCAGCAAGTTCTCCCGCCACCAACAATTTTTCACTGAGGTCGCTGTTCGTGCTATAACTCTGTTTAGCCCGGTATGCTACCGACTAAAAGCCTTTCTATTCAGCTCGATAGGTTAGGTTTAATATGATTAGAGATAATTTCTTCATTAGGAGACACATAGTGTACGCCTCTTTTCCGGGAGTTGCGATAATTTAGCCCCGCGCTCCAGCAAGGTTGTGTACAATTGGCCAACATACCTAATGGGCATCATATTTATAAGCTATTGTCTCTCTTCATTTTCCACTAAGCCTTATGGCTTCTTAATTGTTTGGATGTCCCTATCCGCACCATGGACTGATCCGATCCTGGTAAACTATTGGGGTTGCCGAGTGGTGATGACCAGGGTGTGGTGTCACACACATTTCCCGCGTATCTTCTGATACTTAGTAGTTAGTTATCCTTACCAAGGTAAGAAGCACTGCGAAAACATATCTTAATTATTATTTCCCTTTATCTGCTGGACAATCCTCCCGCACCGCAGTCCATAACTGGGCAAACTTGCATCTAAACCTAACGTCAGGTTAAAAAGATAGCTCCGTAGGACCTGGTGACAGGCGAGATGCGCATCCCCATCGAATTCCATAAGAATGTCTAGGCATGATGTCATGGCCTGCCACGCCCTCACGGGAGGGACATTCATGGTGGGTATTCGTCTCTCTTACCCCCACCATAACGATACGTCAGTTGCCTAAATTTGCTTTTGTAAAAAGTGACCAATGTCCCGTGAGGTTTTGTGTGCATTACGGAGCAAGATGTCCGGATTCTGACCCAGTTCGGAGATCTTGCGAGGTAACATGTATGCACGCTGTCTTCAGTATTGATGTCTTAGGGCATCCGTGATCAATGACAGCCGTATCTAAAAGCTAGGTAGACGCCAGCCAATTGCGGCCTAAAATAGTTCTTGTCTCTAAAAACTAAATGTTAGGTTAGGCATAGAAGAAGGCCCGCATAAATAAAAGCGGCAACTGCTAATTCAGCATATTGAGAATTACATAAGACGGTGATGTGGGAATCCTTCGGGAGTTGCTCGTCTCATCCTCACATAAAACAGCACGCAACCTTATATTCATAATTTCACTAGGTATGGTCTTTTCTTTATAGCATTTTGGTTAAATATTGGAGTAGGCCCCGTTTTTGGCCAGTACTCTTCTCCCGCTTTAAGCGATGGCGACATTTTTCTGTGACAGAGGCCTGCGTGAGGCACTTGCCTGTCGCAAGGATTCAGTGGCGACGGCCCATGCGAGGATAATACTCCTCACCCAAACTAGCACTAGGAGTAGTACCCACATGAGGCACATGACTTTTCGACATTATAAAAGATAATTTTCTTTCTTTTCAACTTAGAGGTATAATAGCTTATAGTAAGTTAGTTAGTTATCTCGTGTACGGGAGCCTCCCTTGTAGGGATACCTCTGCAGACCTACGAGTCTGTGTGGTACCGCCGGGAGCCCGACGTTTAAAAGTTCATCAGGCTGTCTCTATGTCTTGTATTTTCGTATGCTCATTTTTATCTAGCATACTTGATGGTCTGTTTTAGGTAAAATCATTGTATAGACTTATTTTAATTAGGTCACCAATCAAATCTTGTAAGTCCATAGATCACGAAATTGCTATGGACAGGCATACTGGTGACACAAACTCTTGGGATGAGACTGTAGTGTTTAATGTTCGTGACGATGGTCGCACGGCCCCACCGGAATGATTGAGTTCCGCCGGCCTTAGGAGCCAGACTTTGTTACCCGTAGGGCAGTATCGCACAGGATCCATAACCCCAAGACTGGAAGCTAACCAGCACCATCACTCGTCATGCACATGTGGCGGCACAGCGAGTCGACACCAGACACCGGAATGGCCAACACTACCCCGCACGCTACAAGTGACGCCCGATGTGGGGCTCGAAGAACATCATTATTAACGCACAGCGAACTCACGCCCACATCGTAAGTGAGCTTAGTTCTATGCCGTCTCCATTCAGCGACGACTCCCTCGACCAAGAGGTGGCGTCATACGATGCATACCCAGCTCACATGCTCGCCGACTATGCCAGAAATTCACAAGCAGGATCAACAACTCTGTTTTACAACCTGTTTTCGCCTATCAGTGAAGGCACCTTCCGCGATGCCTCACAGGCGGGAACAGAGTTTAGAACTATATCGGATGTCCACGATAGGCCAACTCCGTCAGGGCCGAATCGTGGACGATCACGACAAAGACCCGATTATGGGCACACATACAATCCTTCAGACTACTATCGTTCACCCGTGTCATCTACAGAAACTATATGGCAGGGTGACAATCTATATCCTAGACAACTTCCCGCGCCGCCCCCATCAAATACATCACTATATTCTAAGGGAACACCACAGCATCATCGGGAGGAATCAGCACCACCTTTTCACTGGTACCTCAGTCATGCTACACACCATGACCGTCAGCCGACCGCACCACCGCCATATGAGGAATATCAGCCCGCACCATGAGAAGAAAGTCCCCGTAATCTTCACGATATTCTGCCTCCCGTCCATAGACCCATACCGGTTTATGGCTCTACAACGGGGCGGACTTCACTGGATTGGAGTATGCATGTTCTCGCTCCTCGGTATTGGCATTGACGGGAAACACCAACACCGCCCGGATACCACCACCACCCGGATTTCAACCACTTCGTTCTTCCCGTGGTCTTGGCCGAGTCATTCTCCCTCCTGAATTTAGCGGGGAGAGCGACTGTACCAATTATAAAATACAGTTCGAAATTATAAGTCGAACTAACCACTGGTACGATCGGCAGATAGGTGAATATCTTGCCACAAAGCTTTCTGGAAAAGCCCTTCAAGTTCTTGCGGATCTCAGGACTGATTATACGCCCACTTACACCCAATTGGAATGAGCACTAACAGAACAATTTGGCGATACAGCGCTCGGAGAAACAAGCCGCTTACAGCTTAAAAATCTCCGACGACGCTAGTCGAATCAGGAGACTAGTCACCTGCGCGTACCCTAGAACCAATATAGAAGGTGTAATGCATCTCCATTTGGACACTTTCATCGATGCGTTAAGCGGTGAACCCAGAAATAAAAACCCTTTCTTGCCGACCATGGGAGTTTAGCCCAATTGATGGCCACCGTGGTCCACATAGAAAACATTCTGGAGCGGGGAGAAAAATAACCGACGCCAACTTCACCCTATCAATGAGGTAGAAGGTGCAGCTATCACCACATCAACCAACGCTCCCACCACATCATCAACACCTACAGCACAATCACCACCACAGACCACTTCCCAGAATTCCAATCAGAACCAAATTTAGCTTTTACACATACGCCAAAACGCACAGCTTCACATATGTCGATGCCTATGATGCCTCTCACGTCTGCAGCGTCGCCATCCCCCTCTATCTCCGCACATAAAAAGGCCTTCTTTCCTTTGTAAAACGCAAATGGTAGGATTTAGCACCTCTGGATACCTCTCGGACCGGCATCATCATTGTACAACACGTGCGCAGTAATATTATCAGGTACTGCCACAGTTGAGGCGGGACAAGAACAAATCTTGTGGGCCACCGCACCACAGTTAGGAAGCAACACGTACATCGCCATGCTGGAACCCGACCCAGATTATATGATTACCTCGCAATGCGCAAGTCCCTGCATGATTGTAGACACCACTAATAGGGAACATATACCAGTTAGGGTGTTCAATGGCACTGCAGACCCCATAACTCTTGAACCGCAGGTATCCTGCGGCCATTTAGTAGACATTATCTCATTGGAATCACCCACACTTACCGACACACAACAGCATATGACTGATGATTTACCTGAACATTTACATGATTTATATCTACGTGCCACAGTTGGATTACCGCAATCACAGAAACACGAAATTAGGAAACTACTGTACAAATATCGTGATAGTGTTTCCTCCGGAGACATAGATCTCGAAGAAACTCATCTTGTTAAACACTCCATCGACACAGGCAATAATCACCCCGTACATCAACCGGTACGATGTCTTCCCATTCGTAAAGAAGTGGAAGCTCAGCAGCAAGTGAATGACATGTTGCGGACTGGTATTATCAAACCCTGAGCATCTCCATGGGCCAGTCCAATAGTACTAGCAGGCAAAAAGGATGGAACCTTGTGGTTTTAAGATAAGATTGATTTGCAGAACGCAGGCTAAAAAGCCTCTATGTTCTGTTTTGTTTTAGACTGCTATAGAGTTAGGCTGCTATGATAGTTAAATCTTAGTTCTTGGTTTGCCCAGTATGTGTCTAATCTATTCTTGAAGATGTTTAAATTTTTCGATGTTACAATGTGATCAGATAGTGAATTCCAGGCATCGATTATTCTATTGGTAAAGTAATGTTTTCTGAAATCATGTGAAAAGCGATGTTTCTTTAGTTTATATATGTGTCCTCTTGCTATTGAATTGTTTAATGTGAAAAGATGTTTTGTTAGATGTGTGTCGTAATAACCATGTATGATTTTATATAATTCAATCATATCTCCCCGGTGTCGTCTGTATTTTAGAGTTGGAAGATTTAGTCTCTTTAGCCTGTCAGGGTAGCTCAGTCCCTTCAATGACGGAATCTGTCTGGTTGCCCTCCTTTGAACATTTTCGATAGTATTGATATCTTTTTATTTGTATGGGCACCAGACACTGTTAGCATATTCAAGGTGAGGGCGTACTAATGCTTTGTAGAGCAAGGTAAAATTGTCATTATTTAGGTATGTGTAGGTTCTGCGAATTATTCCCATTATCCTGTTGGCTTTATTTACCTGTTCCTGTATATGTTTTCGAAAGTTAAGTTGTCTGTCTATAAATATGCCTAGATCTTTTTCAAACTCAACAGATTCAAGTGGTATTGGTATTGGTTTTGTATTGACTATCACCGCCTTAATGATCTTAGCATCAAGGACGCTTATCCGTTACCTCGGATAGATCAGGCCATGGATTCCTTGTCTGGAGCCAAGTGGTTTTGTACCCTTGACTTAGCTAGCGGTTACTGGCAAGTGGCCATGGATGAAGCTGACATGGAAAAGACCGCATTCGTTTGTAGGGATGGTCTTTTCCAATTCCGCAAGATGCCATACAGTATGTGCAATGCTCCCGGAACCTTTGAACGTCTCATTGAGCAGGTATTAACTACCCTGCAATGGGAAATCTGTCTATGTTACATCGATGACGTAATCGCATTTGGACCAACGTTTGAGCAAACATTAATAAATTTGGACACTATGCTTTCCAGATTCCGCACGGCCAATTTGAAACTCAAACCCAAGAAATGTCATCTCATTAGACAGAGCGTTGAGTTTCTGGGACACGTCATATCCGGTGATGGAGTGGCTACTCAGCCATCACAAACTAAGGCAGTAGCGGAGTGGCCGACGCCCTCTTCAGTCACAGAGATGCAGAGTTTTCTTGGATTATGCCAGTACTATCACCGCTTCATCCCTCCACAAGATCACCGAAAAAGATCGACCATTAAAGTGGACGAGTGAATGTGAAGGTTCCTTCAGGGCGCTGAAGGAACTCTTGATGACTGCCCCGATTCTTGCTCATCCTAATCCAAACATCGATTTCATCTAAGACACTGATGCGTCAGCTTATGCTATCGGCACGGTTCTATCTCAGGTGACGGAAGACGGAACAGAGCAGGTTATTGGGTTATGGTTCACATACTCTGAATAAAACGGAGAGAAAATACGCAACCACCAAGCGAGAACTACTAGCGGCGGTACATTTCATCAAGTACTACAAGCACTTCCTGTATGGGCGCCCCTCTACATTCCGTACAGACCATGCCCAACTGCGCTGACTCAGGAACCTAAAGAATCAGGAGGGCCAGGTAGCGAGATGGCAGGAATCCCTGCAGGCCCATGTCTTCAACGTTGTTCACTGTCCGGGAAAATTGCATGGTAATGCCGATGCCTTCAGTAGAGTTGGCGCAGAGGCTGAACACGAAGAGGCCACCACCTTGACACAGTCAACACAGCCATCTCCGGAGTTCCCCGAGTTGAGGTGCACAGAGTGGAATCCGGAGAAAATCGCACACGACCAAACAACATACGTGCAGACACGAAACATATACGTATGGATCCAGGAGGGGGTACGTCCTCCCAAGGAATCGGTAACACCACTATCCACCATGGCTAAATATTATTACCAATGGTTCGAGGAATGTCACCTGATAAATAACGTTCTCTACATTAATAACCGTCTGGTAGTCCTGGAAAGTTATCGTAACCTCATATTAACACAACTACATGATAACGCTGGGCATCTGGCCGTGGAAAGGACTGTTACCCGTATCAAATCGAGATTCCACTGGATCGGAATTCGCGATAGTGTCAAGGCATGGGTTGGCAAATGTATTCCATGCCAAAGACGTGCTGTTGGCCAGCACTGCATCACACCCTCCCAACTTAAGATTGTTGGTGCACCATGGGAGCGAGTGGCTATTGACGTGCTCGGATCCTTGAACACGACGGATGATGGAAATAAATACATCCTCGTATTACAAGACTATTTCACGAAGTGGGTAGAAGCATTTGCTTTGCCGGATCAAGAGGCATCCACCGTAGAGGAGGTCTTGGAAAGCAATGTGTTCTGCCGGTTTGGTATGCCTTATGAGATACACTCCGATCAAGGAAGTAATTTTGAGAGCCGGCTCTTATCGGAGCTCTGCAAATTGTTTCATATCGTAAAAACAAGGATGATTCCATACCATCCCCGCAGTGATGGGATGGTGGAGAGATTACATCGAACTCTCGCAGAGATGCTTACAAACAAACACGCCTTGATTGTAGAGATTGGGATCTACGGCTCCCATATCTACTCATGGCTTACTGCACTTCAATACATTCCAACATGGGCTACACCCCTTCTCGGTTAAGGCTAGGCCATGAATTAGCCTTACCCCTGGATCTGGCAATGTCCCGGATAGCAGGAGAGAGAAATTCACCATCTCTCTATGTTGACCTCTTGCGGCAGCAGATAGAACAAGCCCATGAGTTAGTGAAAGAAACTGTATCCACTGCACACTGGCGCCAAAAGACATGGCACAACCGGAGGGTGCATGGAGATCCATATGAAGCAGGAAGGATGGTCTGGGTACACGATCTACAATGGTCTGAAAACGTGCCAAGAAAACTGGGTTACCAGTGGAAAGGCCCCTATGTGGTAGTAGGTAAGACGTCGGACGTGACTTACCGTATCCATGCTTCGGATGGCCTGACCTCAGTCATCCACTTCGATCGACTTAAACCATGTGTCAGTGATGACCCAGCACCAGAGCTCGTGCTGGGCGTTTCTCGTGACACCGGTACCCAGACAGCTATTTCTATGGAAAATAGTATTCCCCCAATTAGTCCAGAGCACCGCGGTGCCAGTTCGACCCAACTTCTACCAAGCCTGAATTCTGGTGAACAAGCAGCTAATGCTGACGATGATGACGAGATACGTACTCGCCGTCTCCCTCCTCAACACGGGTCTACTCGATCTGGGAAGCCGTATCTGAAGAACTTTTTGTTTGTGTTGTCCAAGGGACCGGATGGAAAAGCTGTTCCCCCGATCTCTTCCCATTCCCACCCACTTCATGCTATGCCGCCTCCCCCATCATCGGGTTACCACAAGCGGAAGCTGAGGCTGACCCAAGCTATGCATCCTGTGGGGTGGAACATGTGATGAATAGCATGGAAGTGAAGAGGCTGGATGAAGCCTTGGCGTGTCTAGAACCGCAAAACCATACAACGAGGTGTAGCCGACCACGCCCCCAAATCGCCAAACCAATCTCCACCCAAGCGGGACCCCTATCCAATACCGCACCCATGCCCCAGCTCAAATTGGCATCCCTCATCTATGCACCACGTTCGGACATAACCAGCCCAGTCCATTTCACACTCCACTCATCGTCTGTTGACTGTCAATCTTCAGATATGGGAGAGACTGCTGCTACAGAGGAGGAGGCATCCTGCACCGCACCGACCAGCACACCCCGGCGGTGGGCAGGGAAGTAGCCTGTTCAGCAGACTCTCGGCTCGAATTTTCCCGGTGTCTAAAAACTACGACAAGACACCAACCGTCGTGTAATGGGAGATGACCACATCCCCCTGTCCAAAGGCCACCCTCTCCATTAGGCCTACCATACTCCCCCGTGAGCAGTCAGGACATTACACCACTGACAGAACGTCATCACATACCAAATACACTTGCCATCAAGGCTGGATACGTCAATTCGTCATTGCGCGTACATCACATACATACTCGGTTATACTCAGCATAACAGAGACATTCAACACTGGCAACAACATGGTTTAGCAGCACCTATCGGTATTAATTAATTCCCGGTAGTGACATAAAAACTCCCGCAACAGTTCCACCCACACTAGATGCGGGAGAAATAAAATCTCCCGCAACCCCCTACCTCCCGTAATAACAACAGACTTGGTGTTCACCAGCGTGGAAAACTGGAATGTGCCCACTTCACTTTAATATTGGCATCATACAGCAGCCCGGACCTCCCGACAACAACATTATCATCAACAAACAACAGCTAACAAAACTCCCGCACACCACTTCTTATCTAGTTACGGGAGAACTGATCATATGGATAGAAGGATTGCATGACAGCCATCTGCAGTACGCATCACGGGAGAAACGTTTGTCCAACGCCCGCCCTCTCCCACGATGTCGTACGGGAACAGCCAAGACGACATACATAATTTACACGTAATAACAGTTGATATTATTAAGAGAGCAAGATGCCCGCATTGTCGTCAGTCACAAGTAGGATTTTGCTACCGAAAAGTTGAATTCGCTGATGGATTGATCAAAGTTACGACAGCATCCAACAGGTCATCTGCGCTCTAAAGTAACTCTGTCTCGCCCACGGGCTCGGCCATTGCAGAGCGAAATACCATCAATGTTCGATAAAGTTGACATCACGCCCCCCACCCCTTCCCGCAGCTGGTGGCATTAAAAACGTCACCTTCATCACAGCGTAAGTATCATCCACAGATAACCAGCCACGCTTATCAAACTCAAATCACCAACATGTCAGGAACATAGACAGGTTGACTGTATTCACTTTAGCCACCGGAAAGATTGAGTTCCACTGGCCTTAGGAGCCGTCTTTGTTACCCGTAGGGCAGTATCACATGGGATCCGTAACCAGGAGACTGGAAGCTAACCAGCGTCATCATTCGCCATGCACATGCGGCACAGCGAGTTGATACCAGACACTGGAACGGCCGACTCTATCCCACGAGCTACACTACTAAGGGGTGAGTGGGTGGTGGGTGGAGGAGGGGGGGGGGGTGGGGGTGGTGGAATGGCGAGTTAGTTGACACGCTCTACTAATCCACAGAGGTGATACGTGAGGGGTACTCCCGGCTCCAATTGCTTGCTAATTCTTTGCACCTTGACATTTCAGCGTCTTAGTTTCAAGACACGTATGCATGCAAGCCGGTGAATATTTTCAAACTAATTTGACGGGAACTTTTTACCATGGACATCAGCGGCTCGCAGTCAAATTAGTTTTCAAATATTCGACATACTATTCCTTACAACCTAAAGAATGTGATATTTCTAGCGAGTAAGAGTACAAAGAGGTATGAGGTAATAGAAGCACTATTGTTGGTCACCAGTACATTATGACGTCACACATACACAATGGCGGGACTCGAGCTGTATGATGTCATAATCAATTACGCAACAGGTAGAATGACGTCACAATTATTATGACTGTTATAACTCTGTCATGAAGCAGCAATCTGGCATATTTTTAAAGTGTGAAAGAATGATGAATTTACATGTCAATAAACATTCTGCGGAATATTTCGAAATTAATTTGACTAGGGGCTAATGAAGGAATCCAGTTTTAGCCTTGCTCATCCATCTCTAGCCGACCTCCACACATACACCTCACTCGTGTTGGGATCGCTTGATCCCTGGACTGCCAGAATCTCAATTTCCAGAAAACTATAAAGGTAAGACGTCGAATATTTTGAAAGTAATTTAACTGGGTGCTGATGCAGAATCTTTATTAAAGGTGAGTATTCACAGCAGAATGGTTACAGATAAGTTGTTAAAATTATATACTTTGAGAATCTTAAATTGTGTGCCTACATGTAATTAAACGAAGTAAATCTTAACATTTTGTAAAAATTAATATAATACGAGTCTCTAATTCAAATTCACAACTAAACCTACGAAATTTATTTATATGGAATGAAATCATCATATTGAAGATTTTTGGTGTATTTTCCAGATTCGATGCTACGTATAGGTTCTGATCTGATATAATCGATTATGAAGTCTCTTCCGTTTTGGATAAGGCTTGTACGTAAGGTTGCTGCGACAACCTACCTTACCTAGAACGAAAGAGATGGATATCAGCTCGCCTCGTTGATAGATGAATGTCACGATATTTGTATTTGATATCCGGGCCTGATCTGACTGATTACAGAACTTGCAGGTACGCTACGGTGGTCTTCCGTAGATTCCAGAATTAATATTACAACACAACTCTTGCCTTGAGGTTATCAAGGTTCTGATTTTAATAGATCTAACTGTACACTATACTAAGGGTGACTTTTACTGCCACTATTGAAAAGATAAATACTTATAAGAGTTTGACTAAAATTATAACTACTTTCCTAAACTTCTGTTTTCTATCTACCGTTGATATATATTACTCCCTGTCACGACAGGTCTGCTATATTTTATCAACCTAACTAGCTAACTCCTACTCCAATTCAGAGCTAGCTTTTCGATGCAAACCAAGGATACGGACCTGAACAGCACTCGAACTCAACTCCTGATAAAAGGCAAAGTCTCCCTTATATACTCTCCTGAGCTTCTAGTCTATCTTCGCTTGGTAATGCCTAATAATAGAAACTTACATAATGGTTTCACCTCTCCATCATTCGCTCACATGCTATCTTTAGATTATGACGTCCTCCTAACCAATCAAATCTCCGACCCTCCCTCCTCAGGAGGGTGCCTTTTACCTAGCACTTGCGGTTTGGGCTGGTTCTGATTTGATGAGACCTGTCAGCTAACTAACAACATTACTTCATCCGTTGTTGTAGCATGTCACTTGGTGTTTGACATATAGTTGATATACAAATTCGTCTCGATTTAGATATCCTGTTCTTGACTGACAGTTAGTTTATACACAAACTTCGTTGGTGTCAATCACTCCTACAGGACGTTACCTTGTCCATGTCCTGCCTATTGCTTATTGCGAATAAGCCTGTAGGATACTATGGTTAATAGCACATGAGCTGTATGATCTCATTGCCAGCTGGTGTTGTTGTACTTTCTATAGGGAGTTGATAGTTCCCTTGTCAATCAACCTTTTGACCCTGTCCCTCAAGCTTTTAACCATTCCCCCGTCAGTCCTGTCTAAATCTGTCGTTGTACTATTTTCTAAACTATTGGCCAAAATGACTGGTGAATACTCTGAAATTGTGTGCCGATCTCACGCCACCAACATTCATCTTCAACTATTGACAGAAACCATCAACCCAGAACCGTGGGTCCTACTTTATTCTATCCTATTACAATTCCAACTTTTACTCACTATGGTTATCATGTACGCGTCATTTTCTCACTACACTGTGTTGCGGCAGCACCGGTCCATGTCAACCAGTGCAGCAGCCCTTCTACGTACTATAGTATGATGCGTGCTACTCCGTCTAGTAGCTCACCTGGTATTTTCAAATATTAATTTCATCAAGGTCTTACTCATAAATATAAGATGTCCACAGGGTCATGACTCCCCACCGGACAATCCGATATCTACACATGCCCCTCAACCGAAGTTAATTGACCACCTCTTAAGGCCTTAAGAGAGCGTCAATTAACTTGTTGTACCACATCAACAACAAAACCACACTATACCAGCGGCTCCCCGAACGGATAACACTCAACAACCAAACTCATCATTCACACTATTACTACATCCCATAAGTAAAGCATTGTACTCATGAAATAGTTTCTACACCGGTAATGGAATATCATGCACAAAAGACCATTCTCGGCACCACTATACATACATACATGTCCGGGTAACGGAATATCATGCGCAACTGACCGTCCCCGGAAACACATTAATAGCATCATTAATATGGTGATAATTATACAAACATACATGTCCGGGTAACGGAATATCATGCGCAACTGACCGTCCCCGGAAACACATTAATACCACCATTAATAACCTTGACACTCAAGGTGTAATAAACTAAATAACAATAATCCTAATCCTACAGAGCAAATTCATTACAGGTCATATAACAATTCTTACTGATAATACATAGTTCATCACCACTCAATGTTCCACACACGGCAAACGAAGTGAGTCCCAAAACGTCACATGGATATATCCAATCGAGCCACACCCTCGTCAGGATCCACCACGTCGTCATAAAGTTCTACTTCAACCCAGTCGGCAGCCGTCAGTTCGATCCCAGTCCTCGCAGTAGCATTAGGCGATGACCCGGTTGCCCACCCCAGCGGCTCCGGTATCACTGCAGTTTTCCGGGGCTGCTGGGCCTGAATTGCCGGTGCACTAATATGAATGGCGGTGCGTTTGTCACTACTATGGGCCGCACTTGGCTTGCATTTTGCTGCACGTGGCTTGCATTTTAGCCATTTCCACATGCGCGAAATTATTCCACATTTGTATAGCACAATTATCACAACAGGCACACTCACTAAGGAGCCCGTCGAATAAGACACAAAAGATAGTACCCCATGCCCTCGACCATCGCTGGGTCGAGTGCGGACAATGGGGCTAGTGGCACATACTTAGATTTCTGTAAATGATCCCACGGTTGCACCCTCAACTGATCTACTATCATGGATTTATTTAGAACACCGGTCACATCCAAGTGGGGCATTTTAATGGCCAGGCTAACTCGAGTGTACGTCCGACTGTAAGACGCTACTGGCTCGAATTGCCAACCCTTCCCGCTATAACCACATTCTCCCGACATCAACGCATACACACCACTACTTACATCACATCGGTCGGTCAGTTGTCCATCACAATGAATTTCCATAGTCTCACCGAACGTGTGCAAAACCACACCTATTTTCTTATTGGCAAATAATTTACTCGCGGTATTGTTTCATTAGAGGTTTAGTAGAACCCGACAACCTGACCAAGTCAAAAGACTCATATCCTGTCATATAGTTGTCATAGGGATGTTATGGTACCTGGTTCGTACTGCCACTCCCCTCCAGCCCATTTGTGATACTCATCTGAGAATTTCCCATTAACAGGCACCCACCTCGCGTTAGCTATCACCAGCACCCACGGGTAATATAACCATAATTGCATCCTGATCAGTGCTAACGCAGAGGACGTTATGTGTAACATCCTGGTAACAGTTGCAGGTCCCTCAACCTTAAGAGATTTACTTAACACTGTTACCTCTCGCCCCCTAACTCCCACTAACATCATACACACGATTATGGCCACATTGATTCGGAACGTATACATAGTCCTACACGGTTGCGAGGTTTACGGGAACAGATTTATCAGACAGACTTATAGCTCTATTACCTCGAGGTTTTATCGTTACTTTTCTATCTGATACCAAAATTTAATCTCGACTGAATATACTATGCGACACTATTAGGATGCTTACTGGTACAGAGTATAAGTCAGACTGATAATTATCTGTGGCTATGTAGCATTATAACTGCATCGATACGATCGATGAAGTCAGCATATAGCGCATGCCCAAACGCACCGATCCTGAGTCGCTTGGTGTTAGTTTCGACATCAGGTACATGACTGCGCTTGCGCAGAAAGTATGTATGTGCTGGCAGCGTTTCCATTGTCTCCGGCACAGCCTCGGGTACCTCCTCCGATGTGTCCATCATCCCGTCAGGATGAGTCACATGAGTTTCGGTTGGTGACTCATGGTTTCGATCCTCACTCCTATCAGGTTGACTGATGTTATTATCAACCACCTTACCCACCTTGCTCACCCTTGGCTCATCATCAGAAGCTGGTCGCTTCCGACGAGCACCGTTCATGGGTGGCACAGCGGAGTCTCTCCCTGGCAACGGTTCAGACTCGGGTATATTCAGCCTGGGGTGATGACTGGCCTTAGTACCTTTAGCAGGGTTACGAATAGGGCGTGGCCATACCTTGTCCCAGCACATCTCTGAGTCGACTACGCATAACTTGGCTATATTAAGTACACGCACCTTCCCAGACCTCTGATGTCGGACATGAGCCACTGGCCCATTGATCTTAAAGATCTCATATTCGGGGTCACTGCGAGAGGTCAACTTCATCCTCTCCTCAGCTGTTACGACCACCGAATCCCCACCTTGAAGATACCAGCGTTAGCACGCTTATCAACTTGTTCTCGGTGAATCTCACGAGACTTCGCCGTTTCATTACGAGCACGCAGCAAGGCATTATTGAGACACGTCAGTCTCTCACCAAGATCCTGCGAAGCATCTACGGAAATCGCAAACGGAAGTCTTGCTCGTCGACCATACGTCAGATAGAATGGCGTATATCCGGTCGTGGAATGACGAGTACTGCGGTACGCTGTCAACGCTGCACCCAACTCGTCTTCCCATGTACGAGACGCATTATTCACCCCTTTCTGGATTAACTCCTTAAGAGTTCGATTGAACCTCTCGGTACGTCCATTCGTCTGTGGATGGTATGGACTCGATCGCATATGATCTATACCGTATTCCTTACATCGTTCCTCCAGAGATTTAGAACAAAATTATTTTCCCTGATCAGTTATCAATATCTCAGGGACCCCATGACGCGCGGCGTACTCATTGAAGAACTTGTCTTCAACATTCTGAGCCGTCTTAGCTGGAATCGGATATGCTTCTGCCCACGCAGAACAGTGAGCAACGATCGTCATGATGTACACATTACCCTTACTCGATTCCAACAGTGGACCGATCAAATCCATGCCGATTATCTGACTCGGATAATTGGCCATAGGCATCTCACTGTACCTTGGTCGAGTAGTGACAGGTCGATTGACCTGGCACGTCGTACACCTCTCAAGCATACGTACCACGCCTTTCCTTAAAGATATCCAGACAAAAGAATCCCTTACCATACCGATGGTCTTCTGCAGACCTTGGTGACCAACTCGTACATGAGCCATCCGGAGTACTTTCTCATGGAACAGGGTAGGTAAGACAATTCTGGGGTACTCAGCGTCCAACGCTGATGGCGTAACTAAAGAATACAGAATACCGTTCTTGACCATGTACTCCTCCGGGGTGTTCTTGAACCACTCCGGGTATTCCTTGGTCTGTTCGGTACACAACTCGTCGTAGGAAATATCGAATGCCTCCAGAGGGACGTGCGGTAACACACCCTCATCCACATCCGGTATGACAAAATTGCCAGTATCTAATGTGGCGACCTCCATCGGACGACGTAACCTGGACAACATGTCCGCTCGAATATTCTTCGAGCCTTGGATGTATTCTTACATCCGTATTCTTCAATCAGTACTGCCCAGCGCTGCACTTTCGTGTTCTTAACCTCTCCCACAAACAAACTCTTTAGGGGTTTGTGGTCAGTATACACGGTAAACTGCGCACCAAATAGATAAGGTCTAAGCTTCTTTAACGCATATATCACTGCATAAGCTTCCTTTTCTATTACAGGCCAATTCAACTGACTGTCTTTAAGAGTAGAGCTCACATACTGGATTACTCGCTCTACACCCTTATCATCTACCTGTACCAAGATTTCTCCTATCGCATAGCTAGACGCATCAGTATACAATTTATACGGGGCATTCAAATTTGGATATGTGAGAACCGTCTCACTCCACAGCAAGTTCTGTAATTTCTTGAACGCTTGCTGTTCATCCGCACCCCATTCAAAACGTTTATACTTCTTAGTTAATTCTATTAGAGGCTTAGCAATTTCGGCATAGCGTTGCACACAGGATCGGTAATAACCTGTAGCTCCAAGGAAACTTCTTACGTCGCCCACATCGCGTGGGGGTGACATTTCCCTAATGACCTTGACCTTCTGGGCCTGAGGAGCTACTCCGTGGGCGGAAATGCGATACCCTAACATATCAACTGATGGTTTAGCAAAATCGCACTTCTTTTTCTTAACTTGCAAATTATACTCTCGTATCCTACGCATGACCTTACGCAAGTGCTGTGCATGTTCCGTCGGATTTCTCGAATATACGACTATATCGTCGACGAAAACATGCAAATATTTTCCCACGAATTCTCGGAAAATATCATTCATTGCCCTCTGAAATACGGCACCTGAGTTCGCAAAACCGAACGTCATCCGAATCCATTCGAACAAACCTTCACTGCAGACGAACGCTGTCTTCTCTATGTCTTGGCTGTCGATTGGTATCTGCCAATAGCCAGACTTCAAGTCCATAGTAGAAAATATCGTTGCGCTGCCCATAGAATAAAAAATGTCCGATATATTCGGTAAAGGATAACTATCCTTACGACATACAGAATTCAATTTCCTGTAGTCTATACAAAACCTGGTGTCCCGTCCTTCTTAGGGACCAATGTAATGGGTGACGCCCATGGTGATGACGATGGTCTTATGACACCCGCGGCCAGCATCTCAGCCACTTGGTTTTTTACTATATACTGCTTGGCTAGCGGTAGACGGTAGGCCTTCTGCCTTATAGGAAATGCATCTCCTGTTAGTACCATACACTTCACCTTGGGAACCAATCCTAGCGTTTTTGGACGAGCCGTATCAAAGATATCCGCAAAATCACCCAAGACTTTGTCGATATCTTTATATCCGGTCGTTTCCTTACAACTCTCATAGACATAATTCGTCTGTTCCCTATAGGGATACCTAAAGGGATATACCCGGCCAAACCATACTATTACTTTGGCCTGATAATCAGTCTTTGCATTTCCCAAGTGCAAAGCATCCGCTCCAAGCAAACATTCATGCCTTATTCGTGCTACTACCGTACTAGGAATAGGCCGGGCGTTCTTGAAATTTACTTGGGTCTCTCCCAACAATTCCATCGGGGATCCATTAACCGCTAAGAGCCTCTTTGCCCTTTTCAATGGCCTAGCATTTAACATGCTATGCCATATATCCTTACGAATCAAAGATGTGCTAGCACCAGTATCCACTAAGGCATGCAGGTACTCACCCTGATCCGTTGGACCATTAGAATCCACTTGTAGACGGATTAAAAACCGCTCGGTCGGTGCTTCCACCAACGGTTTCCTCCATCTTAGTGTAACGGGCTCCTTCGCCCGCTGACTGCCTCAGCATAACTGTCGCGACGGTTCGATGCCTCTCCTCAACCATAACGCCCATATGCATCCGTATTCGCGTCAGTTAGCACAAAACCATCCCGATCCTCATACTCGTTATCTTCCCGCATTTGGTTACCTAACACTTTGCACATATTTCGCGAACACTCCCTAGGGGTAATGCGTTGTTCTCCCCGGCGATGATCAGCTACTTCATCTCTGTCCATGTTATCACTAGCAGCACGTTTTGCCGCTCTGCGCACTGTCTGATGCTCCGGTTGTCTGATTGTTCGTACCACCGGCTGTTGTCTATGCTGATCCTGCGCCCCGTGCGGACAATCCTTCACGAAGTGTCCATCTTGCCCACACCCATAACATCTTACTACTGTAGGTGTGTCTCTGATATTACCGAACATGTACATTTGATTTCCGCAATCCCGTGCCATATGACCTTCCCCGCCACATTTAAAACAAGTCATCGGTAGTCTCGGGGATCGCGGTTGCACTGTACTTTTGTGTGTCGGGTTACGTACTGGTCGGATTGGCCGTGGACAATTGCTTTTATAATGTCCTGTTTTATCACAATTGTAGCACGTAATGTGTGTCAGGTCTCGTGGAGATGCCGTTTTCGCCACTGGTCTAGGTACTCTGGGTGGCTGTTTTGTCACCCTATTCCCCTCTTGCATCTGCCGATGTGCGGTTCTTGTGGCGCTTCCATTCATCTGGAAATCTTTGACCAGCCCACTCAGCTGCTCTATCATCTTCGAGTGTGCCACAATCTGTTGCTTTAACTTTTTCACCACACTCCATATCTCCCTTTCTTCCTCCTCTTCCAACATATTCACCTCCATCCTTTCTTCATGTCTTCCCTCTATCTGCATAGCCCGTAACAGATCGTTACACGTTTCCTCCTCCTCGGCTATTTCTATGGCTCGGCCCAGGGTTGTGGCTTTCTTACGCATAATGCGCTTACTTAACCCTTGGTCTCCCAGAGCCCGTAAATAAATGCCGAGACTGGTCCGGCGAGTATCTTCGTTCTCGTTAGGGTATGCTCTGTTGCTAGCCTCCCCATATCGTCAGTTGAACGCAATCACCGTCTCGTTTCTTCTTTGTTGCACCCTTTCAAGATCGTACTTGATCCGCTCAGTTTCGTTGGTGGAGACAAAGTTTATGGTAATGTAATCATTGAACTCCGCGTACGTCACCTCTTCTCGCACCTTGCCAATCATAAAATTGTCGATCGCTCTTGACAACGGCCCTCGAGCCGCTCGGGTTATCACGTATGCTGGGATCCCCTCTAGCCTTCCTTCATTAGCCACGCATGCCCTCTTGGTTTCTTCCAAGAATGCACGCCCCTCCTCAGGCACGACCCCGTCACACGGCTGTATCCTGTCTATGGTATCTCTTATTTCCCGGCGGTATACACGGGCAGTCTCCCGTCGATCACTGCTCGCTACAATCGCCCCCGCCATGGCCGTACCCATCGCCTGTACGGCGGCCAAAGTCTCGGGCCTAAGTTCTATTGGCGGGTGCCGATCTATCGGCTGTAGCGTTGGGTCTGGGTGTCCTCTTGGCGTTGCCATTCTCGTTGTTAATTGTAATGGATGCTAATGACCACCCTAGCCACTCTTGGATGCTCGAGGCAACTGATAGCAGTCGTTATTTTGCAAATAGAACTATTCCCGTACTCCCGATGCTGCGTCACCTGACAGCTTTCTGACTGCTGTGCTACTTCTAAGAATAATGCTACTCTGTCAGCCACGTCTTTAACCACTATGGTCGTTGGTCGTCCCCCTTGTTCTTGGGCCATATATTCTTACGTACTCACTGTTTGTTTTAATTCCGGATCCTGGCAGTTGAAGCCACTGAAGATTTTTGGTGTATCTTCCAGATTCGATGCTACTTATAGGTTCTTATCTGATATAATCGATTATGAAGTCTCTTCCGTTTTGGATACGGCTTGTACGTAAGGTTGCTGCGACAACCTACCTTACCTAGAACGAAAGAGATGGATATCAGCTCGCCTCGTTGATAGATGAATGTCACGATATTTGTATTTGATATCCGGGCCTGATCTGACTGATTACAGAACTTGCAGGTACGCTACGGTGGTCTTCCGTAGATTCCAGAATTAATATTACAACAAAACTCTTGCCTTGAGGTTATCAAGGTTCTGATTTTAATAGATATAACTGTACACTATGCTAGGGGTGACTTTTACTGCCACTATTGAAAAGATAAATACTTATAAGAGTTTGACTAAAATTATAACTACTTTCCTAAACTTCTGTTTTCTATCTACCGTTGATATATATTACTCCCTGTCACGACACGTCTGCTATATTTTATCAACCTAACTAACTAACTCCTACTCCAATTTATTCAGAGCTAGCTTTTCGATGCGAACCAAGGATACGGACCTGAACAGCACTCGAACTCAACCCCTGATAAAAGGCAAAGTCTCCCATATATACTCTCCTGAGCTTCTATTCTACCTTCGCTTGGCAATGCCTAATAATAGAAACTTACATAATGGTTTCACCTCTCCATCATTCGCTCACATGCTATCTTTAGATTATGACGTCCTCTTAACCAATCAAATCTCAGACCCTCCCTTCTCAGGAGGGTGCCTTTTACCTAGCAGTTGCGGTTTGGGTTGGTTCTGATTTGATGAGACCTGTCAGCTAACTAACAACATTACTTCATCCATTGTTGTAGCATGTCACTTGGTGATTGAAATATAGTTGATATACAAATTCGTCTCGATTTAGATATCCTGTTCTTGACTGACAGTTAGTTTATACACAAACTTCGTTAGTGTCAATCACTCCTACAGGGCGTTACCTTGTCCATGTCCGCCCTATTGCTTATTGCGAATAAGCCTGTATGATACTATGGTTAATAGCACATGAGCTGTATGATCTCATTGCCAGCTGGTGTTGTTGTACTTTCTATAGGGAGTTGATAGTTCCCTTGTCAATCAACATTTTAACCCTGTCCCTCAAGCTTTTAACCATTCCCCCGTCGGTCCTGTATAAATCTGTCGTTGTACTATTTTCTAAACTATTGGCCAAAATGACTGCTGAATACTCTGAAAGTGTGTGCCGATCTCACGCCACCAACTTTCATCTTCAACTATTGACAGAAACCATCAACCCAGAACCGTGGGTCCTACTTTATTCTATCTTATTACAATTCCAACTTTTACTCACTACGGTTATCATGTACGCATCATTTTCTCACTACACTGTGTTGCGGCAGCACCGGTCCATGTCAACCAGTGCAGCAGCCCTTCTACGTACTATAGTATGATGCGTGCTACTCCGTCCAGTAGCTCACCTGGTATTTTCAAATATTAATTTCATCAAGGTCTTACTCATAAATATAAGATGTCCACAGGGTCATGACTCCCCACCGGACAATCCGATATGTACAATATGTTAAAATTTATTTCGTTTAAATACATTGAGGTACACGATTTAACCCTCTAAAAGTATATAATTCCAACAATTTTATTTTCAAGCATTTTGGTATGAATATGCACCTTTAAATAGTAAAGACATACAATTCATAGAGCAACGCTTAGTCCGCCATCAATTAAGCGTTTGTGACGAACTTATCTTCATACCGTCATTGATTATCCATAGATCCAGAATTTGATCCGATACAGTTCTGGTCTCTTTCATCGAGAACCCGTCTAAAGGCTGGAAACCTTCTTTAACGGCAAGTTCATTCGTTGCATAAATATTTGAGCCAAATCGGATCAACAGTTTTATGAGATGCAGCTCCGGATAGACATACGGATGGACGATCGGGCGGGCGGCCTAGCGGGCGTGCTGGCGGGCGGGCTGGTGAGCGGGCGGGCAGGCGAGCAGGGGCCGCGGAAGCATGGGGGCAGCGGGGCAGCTGCCCCATTGCCCTTTGGCCAGTGGGGCAGCGTGGCAAATGGCCCTTAGCCATTCCTGTGCGAAAAATGAGTAAACTTTACTTTAGGACTTTAAAAAAAGATATTTAGAATATTCAGAACAGATTAAGCAGTCGTATTACAGTTCGGTTGTTTTAGCATTAACACAAGCCCACGCGGCCTTAGCGATGATTCAAATCATCAATGTAAATGCTATTTATGTGGTGGCAGTTACATAATGACTATTTTTTTATATCTGTAAACGTTTCACGTATCTTTGCAAGTAAAGGTAAGATACATAGTCATAGGCTATTTTAATTTTGAAGTGATATTGGTCCACGCTCCGTTAATGTTTTGCTTAGTCGGTAGAATAGGAGATATACGCAATGATGGGCGGCTGGATGCAGAAATGTGGGAACACTATAACAAGGGCTATTATAATTAACAGCAACTCGAATTGACGTGTGAAGCATATGCAAAGGTAGACATAATTTGTATATTCCTGGCCGAAGGGCGAAGTCGCTGGGGGTATCTGAGGAATGGGTCTAAGATGTGTTGTCGCCCCACCAACCATACATAATGGGGGGGGGGGGGTGAGGGGGGGGGCTGGGGCCTCCCTCTGAATAATTGTAAAAATTAAACGCCCTTACATGCCATCTCCTTTATCTCCCACATCTCTAAGAAATAAATATCATCCTTTTGGATTTTTTAATATTGTACTCTTTATATGAGTATGAGCTCCCCACCCCCACACCCAACCCCTCACTACCAACTCGTACGGTCGTGATACACGTGTTCAGCCATGTCAAGCCATTTGAAGGCCTCTTAAATAGTCTGTGTCAACTGTCCCTCCGACACACCTACGCCAATATGGCTAGGTAAGAGGATGCGATATAATAATTTAAATTGCTTATTTTATACACAGTAGCTGTTGAATAATTTGTTACAAATTTTAACGTAACGGTGTTGCTACCTCATCTGTCTATTCATCAAGCATCTGTCCATCGTATTCTTTAAGCGAGTCCTTAAAAATGCTGGTCAGGAAGGATCCACAGGGTCAGATCCAGGATAGATTCCGGGAAGTTGTTTGGTCGATTTAGTTGGTGGCCAACTTAGAATTTGCACTACTTAAGACCTTCTGTGAAACTGCTTGACATGAAACTCAATAAACTTCATGGTCTTCATCTAAGGCAAGAGCTGAACAAACCTTGTTCACATGCTGAACATGATTGGTAGATTTCTCTTAGATAACCTAGTTTTCTAAAAACCCATTTTTCCTATGACTCCCGCTGAACGAATTGGGCCACACTTGAGCAAATATAATTAGGAACTAAGACCCGATCAAATAGTTTTCAAGGTAAGCTGCGCAGGTCCACCATGCAGACACATACACAAATGCGCGCACACTCAATGTGTGCGTCAGACACATCAAGCCGTCCGGCCGCTCGATCACAATGTGAATTGGGAATAGGTTCAATTGACCATACATAAGTTCTTCGCTTAACATTGCTCTAGTATTTATACGTAATCATAAGAAGCTCAGAATGCAAGAAATCGATTCTTAGAGCCTGAACCTTTCAATGGTTTTTCTTGTGGTGGTTAGGTGGGTGGATATCCCCGAAAACCCTTCTATGAGAGGTGGGACACCCATTTAATATCTTCCTCCAGACGATGCCATCCGGCGTGCCCTTTTTGTGGAACCTGCCACCGCCCCTAAAATTTGCTTCCGGTGCCCCTGCAGGCAAGCGGGCTGGTGGGCGGGCTCGTGGGTGGGCACGTGGGTAGATAGACGGATGAACAGACAAATAAACAGACAGACATGCGTTCCCAAAGGCGTGTAGTCATTTAATCAGTAGACGATGTAAACATAAATACGGCATTTGAACACTAAATTCCCAGAATCTCAATTTCAAGATAAATATGGATGTTAGTGACTATCTCCAAAATAATTAGACCAGAACATGTTGCTGCCGTAGATAACAGCTTCCTGTCGAATTAGTTCCAATATATTCAGCATAATACTTACTAAACAGTACGTGAGTTTTCGAATTTGCTCTTTCGGTTTCAAAGGGGTAACGTCTATGCTCTTAAACTACCCTAATAACGCGGGCTACAGGGCCAATGGGACCCCGGTCTTGGTGCAGTAACCCGCGTTATCAAGGCAATTTATATGTTTAATAGCCGTATCCTTGTGACACGCTTTAGAATATTACATGGAATAGTTTTTTTATTTGGCAATTTGTATTTCGCTATTGTTTAATGCAGCGATTACATGCCACTATTAACCTAGTAATAAAACGCACATCTTAGTAATCCTGAAATATTAGAATAATCCTTGTTTCTTTATGTGATGTGAATGTACGGCATACAGCCATAAATAAAGCACATGCGATGGAGATGGCGTAGTCAAGCGGGAAGAAAAAGCTATAGCGCAAATGATAAACATAATTAAGACCAACAGATGAAACGTTCAGTCGGTGCATGTGGTATAGGATGCGGAATATTCCATCTCTCACGCGCACACGCACGCACTCACACACGCACGTCAACAGCATTAAAATGGTTAACGATAGTAGAGTCTTAGCACCATTCTGTAGCGACCATACATCTATTTCCGCTCCAATTACCGTCCAATCTCTCTTCTTAGTAGGTCTTCGAGAGAACTATCTACAGACACCTATGCAACTGCATTAGAGACGAAATCACACATCACCAGTCTGGAGTCCTCCCATCACAGTTCGACATAAACCAACTGCTCGACATCTACACCGCCATTACCCAGGTCACGAATACTCGTAGAGATATTCTTCATTTTCCTCGATATCCCCTAAACCTTCGATTGGTTTTGGCACCGCTGCATTCTACAGGAGGCAGACCAGATAGATAAACCGGTAGGCCTGTTATCCTCGCCTAAAATGTATCTCCTACGCCGTTGCCAATGTGTGGTTGTTAGCGGATTATTATCTAACTTAGTCTGTGAGAATGTCGGAGTGCTCCAAAGGATCTGTTCTGGGACCTCTACTATGTTCGATCCTCATCAATGATATGACAAGTGTTATTCTTAAAAATATTAAACTGTTTGCTGACGGCCCTTGCCTCTATGTCAGATCTGACAATCTTCAAGCACAGAGTCCAACCATAGAACACGATCTACTGGTTATATCACAATGGACAATCTCCTGGTCAATTGAAATTAGTGCTTCTAAACTAAACTGAAAACTGAAACTGGAGCGAAACATATCTGTGTCAGTACATTGACTCAACAAGTGGCTTTAAATTATGCCTCAGCTTTAATCCGAAGCAATCTGATTACGAAGCACTATCGTGTTAACAGCACCTGGACTAAATTTCCAAACTCCTCCATGTATTACCTTCTTCCAGTGCTTCTGCTTAGTACACTGACCGGCTTGAGTGTTAAAGGACTATTGGTCACGGCGGCTGAAGGCGACTTCTGCAGTGGTTTAGGGATGTGTTCATTTGCAGACCGGACTGATCCCATTGAAAACCTAAATATTGAAAAGTTTATGCTTTCATGTTCCCAGGATACTTTCTTAACCACGTAACTCTTGAATTCCTATTGTCTCCATTTCTATAAAACTATGCAGTAATGCTGTTGAATAGTTTTGTTTCAAAGCACAAAACATATTTTTACCCTTTGCGTCTATCATATGTTGGCATATTTATGAATGCTTGTGTCATTCCGTAGATGTTAGTTATTTACACTGAACAGTTGTTCTACAAAATCAATACTAATATTTGTTCAAGAAGCTTTCTATTTCTCATTGAGAATGTACATTTGTGGACCAAGAGGGTACTCTACTTGAAAATGTATCGGTGAAGTGAGGGGAACGGTTATTGGATTTTCGCGAAAGTATTCTCTTAGTCTGCAAATGGGAGATTCTAGGGACCCGTTTGAATGTCATTTTGGCGAGCTGGAGCTTTACACATGAATCACATGATATACCTTATATCAAGCATCAACAACTAATTTTCAAAAGGATTTAACAGAATTCCTTATAAAATTGGTCCACGGCCCCTCCCTCACACATCTATTCACGAATTATTTACGACAATGGAATGCAATGCGTCTCACCTTATTGCATGCACATACAGGAGAAGCGCACACTGAAAAAGGCAATTGTATATTATATATGGCAGGTGTACTGTAAGTGAAGAATTTATAACGCTAACTATATGCTACAGGACCATATGCTCTCATCTTATGTATCATAATTATGTATCAATTTCTCGTCACCCCATGATTTACAAAAGATACATTCTCTTTAAACCTGCGTAGTATGTGATTTATAATATAAAATAAAGATTAGAAAAAAAGCGTGATCATGTACACTGACTGCCGATCTAACAGATCATAATACAACTAAGAGTTAATCGCTTTTCTGCATTGTTCTTAATGGAGAAGTCCAGTTTTAGCCATGCCCCGCCCATCTCTAACTAAGCGCCATCCACGCTTTGTCCGTGTTAGGGTCGATCGACCCATGCCCTCTCTGAATATCAATTTCCAGAAAGCTATACAGGTAAGCTGTTGAATATTTGGAAACTAATTTGACTGGGTGCTGTTTACGCCTACAGCATGTTTATTAAATAGTAAATACATACAATTCGTACAACCTGAGGGACTTTTAAGCGCTTAAGTGGGACAAAATGGAGTCATTCATTAATTAATTATGAAGTTAGCCTACACGTCGCGTACTTGTTTATGACGTCATATGATTGACGGAGGGGCTGGTATTCTCCATTGTTAAACCTTTCAACGCGGAATACCATAGGGGGTCACTTTCTAATCAAGCTTCATTTTACGCATTTTGAATTCGATTTATATAGGCCCTACTTTGAATCCGGAATTCCCAGAATCCCAATTTCAAGGTGATTATACAGGGAGACTGTTGGATATTGTGAAACTAATTTGACTGTGTGCTGTTGCTGGTGCCTATGCCTAGACAAATTACTTTCTAAATATTCAACATGTTTATTATATTGTGACTCCAGTTGATGGACTTTTAGAGCTTCTGGATGGAACTATAACACGTCATTGTGAGTGTGACGTCGATCTACATGTGATGTAATTCACTATGACGGCAAATAATTGTACGTGATTGACATATCTTATCCCTCTATTACGAAAGAGTAGCATATACATCGAACAAATGTGTAGAATGTTTGGAAGCTACTTTGATTGGAAGTTGTTTCTGCTTATGACAGCAACACGCCCGTGTCAAATTAGATTCGAGCATCTTACCTGTATGATTGTCTTAAAATGAGATTATGAGTCCAAGAATTTCAATTTAATTTTTTTCATTAATTTTCATTTCATAGGCAACAACAGCTCCCAGTGATATTAATTTCAAAATCTTCAACGTCGTTCCCGTATGCTGTCCTGAGCTTGGGAATGTATCGATGAAAGGATTAACTCTTTCAAGACTACATTGCAGATAGAGCGACCTTGATAACATGCAAGATATACAATGTTGGTAATTTTGAAAAAATAATATTAAAGCTTAACAAAGTTAAACTAGTTTCAAAATAGTCAAGCGCTTGCCTTCAAAGGTTGGTTTGGAATTAAGAAATTGTGACTTCTGTGGTAAGTGTGTTAAGATTTGTTATACTGGAAATAGCTCTAGGCCATGTCTCTTCTTGATATTCCAGTTCAAAGGCACCCTCATGTCTGAAAATCTGTATGCAAATGCATGTCCAGTCGTGGTTACTGATGCTTTCCGGCAAGCTTCGCAAGCTCTTCAACCCCCGGAAAGTACCAATATGTACCCTTGGTATTTTTTGAGAGGCGCATAATATCATCCGACTGTTTGTCCTTAGCCGATCCCACCATCCGGTCCAACATGAAGTTGAAGTTTTCGGGTGACGCAGCATAAGCGATAAAAAACAAACCACATCCACCATTTAATGTGCCAAATGGCATCGATTGCCGAACAATCTGATGAACCTTGTTTTGTTCAAAGCTTTCACCTGGTAGAATAGAAAGAGGGAATTTCAGTCACTAGACCAGATTAGATGCTGCTAACAACCTATGTAACGGGACTCAAATTATATTCGTTACAAATAACACATATTACCGATACCAATGTAACTATATTCAGTGCCAATACCATCAGGGCATGCTATTTTAACTTCTCTTTAAACCGCTAAAGAATTCGAGGCTATTTCAAATACTTTTTCTTGTCTCAACGCGGGCTAGCGCGCGTGTGTTTTCGGGCATGCATGCACGTGTGAGTGTGTGAGTGGGTGCATGTATGCGCCGCATCTGCACGCACTTCATGTGAACTGGATGCGTAATGAGTGGCTAAGTGAATATTGAATCTACTGGTGGTTCACTGCTATAAGCGTGTTGTATTAGAACATGCGCCTCTGGATGAATTATGGGATGAGTATGCTACTGACCTTCACTAATAGGCCAGTGGACCTCTATAGGAAGAACATACTAATAGCATCATTCGCTAAAAGAGGAATGTAACTATGCCTGCCATATCTCGCTAAGCAGCGCCCACGTGCAGGTATGTTGGAATCAATTTATATACTTTAAATCTTGAATTCCCAGAATCCCAATTCTAATGCACCTATACAGGTAAGCTGTTAAATATTTTGAACATAATTTGACTGGGTGCTGTTGCTACCTATGGCAGCAACAGTGCCCAATCAAATTGGTTTCAAAGAATTCAATAGAATATTTATTAAATAGTAAATCAATCAAAGACATACAATTCGTATACCTTGCGGACATTTCATGTTCATGACTGAGCTAGATAAGGCACTATGTGTTGTGATGGTAGCTTACTAGGTTGCTTGTGCCGTAATTGAGTATGACGTCATATTCTTGAGTGTTAGAGCAGATTCTTACTGTAGTTTCAATGTAATTGATCAGTGGAAATAGAAGAGATATCTCTTTAGTGCGTTCATCTCTCATAATAAATAAGACCTCGACTACAAGTGTAGGCCTACTGGCAGGCGCGCTTTCAATGTACCAACAACGATATCGCCACCCTTAAACGCCCAAGAGTCAGCCCATGTGAAGGCGCTTTGTCATGTGGGCGTAATCCGTCTCCTTTTCCGTCTCCAACACCCGTCTCCGTCTCCGTCTTTTTCAAATCCATGTATGAGTCAGATAATCATCTGATATATACGTGAAATTAATGTATTAAAGCTGTCATGGCGTGTTAAATTAGCCAACCCTAGCCAACGCCGCTAATATTGTGGTACCAATGCACGCCTGTTTTCGGTAACTCGCCATCAGGATTTCGTGCATTGATGATTTTAAAGTAACGCAACTTTCTTTCATGGCTGGGAATAAGACCATTTTGCAATTTATCGATCTTCTTATTCAATCATTGTTTATGTCTTATGCCGGTAGACACGACACGGCGACGATTAACAACAGATATTGGTTATTGTAACACACCACATCACCTTTTAATTTTGTCATTTAAAAGATACGTGTGCGCATCGGTTTACTATTGGGATGAGGAAATCGCTCCCAGATCGATTTTATCGGACGACGGAGACGTATATATTACAGACGGAAAGGGACGACAACTCGCAGACGTATACATGGAATTCAATAACATCTAAAACATTGATTCCATTTTATAGCAGACGGATCCCGACCACGGAGATGGACAACAGATATGTTTAATGCTGAAATGGAAAAGCGCATTTAACCCTTTAATGACTAAATTTGTTGAAACAATTTTAATATTTACTCATTGAATGTCCATTTGCAGGCCAAACGCAAACTATTTTTGAAAATTTACCTCTGGAATGACTGGCTAGATAACCGAGCCAGTCATTCTAGTGGTAAAATTTCAAAAGTTATCTTCTTTTGGCCTGCAAATGAACATTCCCAATGACCACTGCAGAGGCGGGTTTTGGCCGGCTTCGTCCTTAAAGGGTTAAGGTATGATTCCAACTGGTGTGTTTTGAAACGGATAGCGTTTGCGCTTCAAAACGCAAACGCTGTATGAAAACATAACGCGATAGAATGCATATACTCACGCTGTAGTTATATGCATTCTAGCGCGTTATATGTTTTGATGCGCAAACACTATCCTTTTCAAAACACACCAGGTGTAATCTTACCTTAATCCTTTGTGACGGATCCGGTAACGAATTTAGATATCAGGTAGTCAAACTTGAGAAATGCAAATGGAGCCTGTCGCACACGGCCGCTGCGTTCGTCTGTCTAATATCTATTCTGTTTGATTTCCAATCCATTACAAAAACGCAAAGAATGCGGAGTCGGAGGCATCCACAGAAAAACGCGTTCATCTGATCTGCAGCTGCGTTCGTTCGGCTTGCGTTGAAAAACGGATGAAAAAAACGGTCGTCTGCGCTAGACCTTAATCCTTGTTTCCACATTAGCTAAGCTAAGCTGAACGATACGATAAAAATCGCGCATATGTATTAATATTATCATGTTCTGATATACCCTAAGCTGAAGCGATACTAAACGATATAAAACGATCAAACACGCGCGTATTTTCTCGATAGGATACTGCACGATTTTTCCCGCTTCGCGTGCGATCAGTCAGTGACTCTTGCCTAATTTTGTCCAAGTTTGCACTATATTCCATGTGTTTGAACGTTTCATTAACGTTCTATATTCGAGGCAACTTGGCTCCAATCGAAGAGACGTTGATAATAGAAGTAATAAAGTCTCAAGAATTGTATGATGCAACTCATAAATATTACAAAGATTCTTGAGAGAAGAAATAATATCTGGAAAGCGATTAGCGACGCTCTTGAACGGCCAGGTATCTTGCCATAAATTCAAAATATTAATAATAATTTTGATAAGCATGTTGTTTATCGCAGTCATCCTCGTCGTCGTCGTCGTCGTCGTCGTCGTCGTCGTCGTCGTCGTGTGTCCATGTGTTTGAACGTTTCATTAACTTTCTATATTCGAGGCAACATGGCTCCAATCGAAGAGATGTTGATAATAGAAGTAATAAAGTATCAAGAATTGTATGATGCAACTCATAAATATTACAAAGATTCTTGAGAGAAGAAATAATATCTGGAAAGCGATTGGCGACGCTCTTGAACGGCCAGGTATCTTGCCATAAATTCAAAATATTAATAATAATTTTGATAAGCATGTTGTTTATCTTAGTCGTTGTTGTTGTTTATGACGACGACGACGACGACGACGACGACGATGACGACGAGGAGGAGTAGGATCAGCAGCAGCATAATGAGGAGAAGGAGAAGGAGAGAGGAGGGAGGGGGTGGGAGGGTGGAAGAGGCGGTTACGGACTCTGACTGCAAGAATCATGAAGACGGCGATGACAAATATGATGTAATTTTTGCTAGCGTTACTTGACAATTCAACCAGGCACACACATAGGCAAACACAACATATGTCACAACCAACGAAATTCAATCAAAGATAGAATAATTTAGTTCTTGAATCATTACAACAACGTCGTTCAGGGTTTAAGAAAGACGGGTTCTTGCTAAATGATGTCTTTGTACTACTACTACTACTACTACTACTACTACTACTACTACTACTACTACTACTACTACTACTACTACTACTACTACTACTACTACTACTACTACTACTACTACTACTACTACTACTACTACTAACACTAACACTACCACCACCACCACAAATACCACCATCAACACCACAAACACCACCACCATCACCAACTCCTCGTGCATAGTCATATACCCGTCGATTCATCCGTACATCTATCCACCTGTATTCTGTACGGTAATACCGTACGCCTATCCGCCTGTCCGCGCGTGCGTGAGTGCGTGCATGTGTGCGTGCGCGTGCGTGTGTGTAACAATGTCTTCGTATTAAGCGATTTCAGTGAACTGTAGAATGTTCTGCTATTGACTGGTTTGACAAAATGTTATACATCAATGCCACATGCACTGTCACTGAGAAATTCATCTTCGCACCATTTCAGTTTGCCAGGTTACCTCGCCTGCTGCAGAGACGAAATACTCTTTAAGCCTATCACGGAGTTTGTATGCCCCATCAGAAGCACGGCTCCCAGCTACATGATCCAGGTTTTGCACAGCACCTGCATCATTCGCCTCATCTCCCCTTTCTTCCTGCATAGCCCTTGGCGTGGAAGAGTGTGCCAAAAATTATGCAAGATGCCCGTCGCCTTCACAACTTTCTCGACCGTTTCTGGTTTTAGTTGGATCCGTTGCTGGTAGACCCCCCCTCGCGCAGTTAGAATTCCAAACGCATTCTCTACTACCCGTCTTGCTCGTGACAGTCTATAGTTAAAAATTGTCTTATCTTCTGTTAATTGTGTCCCAGGGTAGGGTCTCGTGAGATAGTTTTTTTTAACGGAAATGCTTCGTATCCTACTACTACATGCGGTATTGACACATCTGTTCCTGGTAACACGGACTCTAACGGCACATACAGATTCTCGTTCTCCAACGACTGTCCAAGAAGAGAAAGATCGAATATGCCACCATCACTGTTTCTACCATATCCACCAACGTCGATTGCAATAAATCGATACCGCGCATCGACCGGAGCCAGGAGAACAATTGAAAAGGTACCCTTGTAATTAAAAAACTGCGCACCAGAATGTTTTCCATCAATGGATCCAATGCAATTTGGAAAGTTCCAGATGTTCTTAAAGTCTTCATCCGACTCCATCCATTGTTATTCTGTAGGCATTGGCATGTACTCAGGCTGAAGGCGATTCCAAATAGCACCACACGTCTCACTGAGTATATTAGCAACTGCCGTTTTCCAGACAGGATAGCTAAAAGCTATAGTCTTAGGTGAAACACCAGTTGTAAGGTATCTGAAAACGAATAAAGATAATATTAGTAGTATCGTTATAATTTTTCTATTGACTTGCAACTGAACAATGTCAGAAAAAATGGAAAAACATGCGTGATGCCTTCGTCGCATGGCGAAAGAAAGCTAAAAGCAAGAAAAGCGGTCATGGGGCCAAAAAAGTGAAAGACTACAGATTCGCAAAGGAAATGGAGTTCTTAATACCATCTACGAATACCCGAAAGTAAGTAAAGTGTTGCATTTTTTAGCAACTTCTTGCATTTAACCCCATCCCATTCTCCTTCCTAAGATCATTTTTATTAGCCAACCAAGCCCAAAGAGCCAAGTGAGGTATCGTCGTTGCATCTGTTTGTTGTCCGTCCATCGTTTGTCATACATCGTCCACCCGTCCGTCCTCGGGCGTCATACTTTTATTTAAAGGATTTCCTCTCAAGAACTAGTAGTTGAATTTAACCAAACTTATCAGTAATCATTCTTGGAGCATAGGAAACTCAGTAATGAGAAGCTGCCATGTCAATTTGGTACTAATCTAATCTATATTCCCACCAATCTATATCTCCTCACACTTATTGCTTAAAGTTTAGCGCTTATTGTAACCCGTGAAAGATTAACTTTAAGCAATTTAATGAGAAATCATCGTCATTCAAGTTATCCAAAATGTAGGTAGGAGTTAACCGATGTTTGATTAATTACCTATTTATCTTAAGTTCAGGCAATCAGAATACGTGAGTAAAATAATATTATCTTGACAAAAAATAAATCAAATAATCAAATAATCCTCTCGTTAATTAAACCACGCAATTGAGCTCTAAAAATGCTGTTCTGATACCATTATCGCAAGGTCATGTCTTAATTATTTACACATACCCTGTAACTGAACACACAAATGTGCTTTCAGGACGAATTCACCAAGATCTATGGTGTAGATGAGATACGTTGTTTATAGTTTCAAAATATTTCTTTTCCAGAACCTCGTCAAACTTGCCTTCTCCGAATGAGGACATAGATGTGCCGCCTGAAGGCAGTTCGAGTGAGGAGGAAGTTGACGACGAAAAGGTCTCAGAAACAGTATGGACTGGGAATGGCAACAACAACTGCAAGGCCACTGGAAACACCGAGTGCTCCTCAATGGCTACTACACTGTCATTGCCTAGTTGCTCGTCATCTGTTAGTCAGAAGGGTCAATCCGATGCAATCGATGCAATGACAAAAAGGAACAAGAAAGATGACGACATGGGAAGTATTGTGAATATAGTTCGTGAACGGAAAAATGAGCGAGATGAACGCCGAGACAGTCGGATGCAATTTTCCCAAAAATGGATGAGGTCGAGACATTCTTTTTCTCAATGGCCCAAACTGTGAACTGATTGCCGCAGCACATCCAAGCACATATACAACTTAAAGTATGCCAAAACGTTATGACAGCTGACATCGAACACCAGACTAGGCATGTCACACATGGCTCAGAAAACAAAACAACGCATACCTTTCCATCTCCTACACAGACACACTTCACTCCGAATCCGACCTCACAATTTCCGTGTAATGATTATCCTTTCGATAACACTTTTTTTAACAACAGGTTGAATTTATCTTAAAAGCCTTTCAGTGTTGTATAATACAGCACGCTATGCATATGGTATTCGATGTATTAATTATTCAATTCATCAATTAAACTTATGTTTATCTTGTTCAAACGTTAAAATCCTAAATTAATTTTTAATTTAATAGCTTTGGATTAATATTAAAGACAGCTGAACATTGAACATTGCAAAGTGTATGTTGACCTGTTCTGCTTTGAATGCAAACTTGTCTTGTTTATTGTGTATATGCCTCTTCTGCACCAGATACAGGGTGCGGGTAGGCTAGGGTGGCGGGATCAATTGGTAGAGAGATAGACAAAGAGCCACAATGGGTCCAGATGGGAAGAATGGTACAAAGACGCGGCAACAATCAGACAGATTGACTGGCAAGAAGATGGATGGACGGATGGACATATAAATTGACATACAGATAAACAGACAAACGGTCGGACAAAAACGAAAACATGTAATCCTACTTTCACTAGTATGTTTTCTTACCTCAGACACATTGCTAATCTTTCACGCGCCCTATTGGTTCCCGCTAATATGTAGTCTCCTTCTGTATGTTTTCATGCACAGTGTTATAAAGGACTTCAAACTGCTCTCTAGTCAATCTAAAATATTGCTTAAACCTCTCATGGTCAGCATCTAGCTCTCTGACTAGTGTGTGAAATTCACCTAACTGCTTCCTCTTTTGCAACGTGCTGTGCACCCAGAAACGCTTTCTCCTTTTTCCGTAGATGACTAGCCAACAAAAGCAACAGCTCATCTTCTTCAGATGACGATTCATCAGAGTTGCTACCATTAAATATATCTTCAGTTATGCGGTACCTCTTTACGGATTCACAGCAACTTAATGAATGTACAGGCATTCGACGATAGCGACCTATTGCATGATTTCGTAGAATTTACGAAAATCAAGCATTTCAGAATCACCTAAAATACATACGGGCGAGTCTCAATAGACGCTGATTTAATAGGAAAATCTCGCTAATGTCAGGACAGTCGTCTCACGTGGGACATTTTTCGCGAGAGAATTTTAGTGCTTAGCTTAGCTCAGCTTAGCGAATGTGGAAACACGCCGTTAGGCAGGCTTTCCATAAACTTATAACGCGTGCGTGTAAACGCTAGCGATTCAGAACGCGTGTATGTCCATTTCCATGACATGCTTTCACATGCTTTATTGCACGCGTTATCGTGCGAGATATGCGTGTTCTACCCGGTCGATGACCAGCGTGTATGTATTAAGGCACATTTTCTAGTTTGTCATCTGATACTTCTCGTCGGTTTGGATTTTTGTATATCGCTTTCAAATGTCTGAGAAGAGTAATAGCACCATCATAAAGTTAACTACGCAGCAGCAGGAAAGACTAATTGACCTTGTGCAATCTAACCCGCATCTTTATGATGCTACATTAAATGAACATCGTAACAAATTAGTAACCAAAAACACATGGAAGAAAATTGCCAGAGAGATGAATGTCAAAGGACTTGATTGTAAGTAACTAGCCTATTATTCCAAGAACTTATGGAGCTATTCAATTTCAAAGTCAGGCCCTATGTTTCTATGACGTCATGAAGAAGGGGCAACAGTTCCCTGCTTGCTGATTGGTCAATTTCCAGCTGTTAAATGCATAATTTGACTTTCTTTAGATTTGAATAACTTTGGAACCGTTAGCCTGATTTTGATGAAATGTGGTGACCTCTCCCACCTCCCACCTATACCTTTTCTGTTTCCTGATTGGTTGAAAGATACGGCAGCCATCTTGATGATGTCATAAATGACGTAAATAGGTATATCTATAGAACCGCTGAATCGATTAAGCTGAAATTTGGGAAATGTCATTAGCACCAAAGTCTGATTAGATGCTGCTCATGAGACCTTGACATCAGAAAAAATGTGTCTACCCAATCAATAGCGATCATTTTCTGGCTAATGTAACTGTTCTGTTTGATGGATATTGACCCAAAAAATTGTTATATATAGGTTTTTGGGTCTTGTAAATTTGCATATGATACTCAGGAAAGTGTCACATCATTTCCTTAGCATTATTGATGCTGAACCTAGCAACTACTATTCTAGTTGTTATTTTTATTATTCCATTTTTTTCTCAATGCATCTCCTACAATTTTCATGCCAGCATTAGCAAACTTGGCCAACTTGTAGGTTTCCATGAGATGCGTATTGCTTTCATTTATCTTTTGGTTTTGACCAATTGTCTTCGAGCAAACACATTTTTGTGACCCAAAAATCGCTTAGGAAATGTATGGAAAATTTCTGTATGGATCTTTGAACTGTGACTGTTCCTACAGATTGCATCCTATCATCACCAAACTTACAAGTAGATAGGATCTTGCACTTGGGGCCCTGATGTGTCCATTTGATTTTGGGGTCAAAGGTCAAAGGTCAAGGTCACCCCATATAGGTCAAAATTACCGGTTATCATTCTTTGCCGGAAATGAACTCTCTTTGAGCAGACATGATCAATGGGCATAGTAGAAGATACCTCATCATGACATTCCTTAAGGTCAAGGTCACCTCTAAGGGTCAAGGTCACCCCCTTTGAGGTCAAACTTTAAACTGCCACTACTCCTAAAGTTTTTTTTATCTGATCATCAACAAACCTAGTCAAAGCGTTGTCCTTGTGATCCCAAAGGAGCTCTGTGACTTTGGTGTCAAAATGTCAAAGGTCAAGGTCATACCCCTCAGAGCTCAAAGTTACCAGTTTTTGTGTGTTTTTTTCAATAAATGAACTCCCCATTAAGCACACTTTATCAATGGGTGTAGTAGAAGATAGAACATGGCATCCCTTAAGTTCAAGGTCATCCCATAAGGTCACGGCTAACTTACTAATGGTGACTAATGAACGCCTGTGACCTATTAATGACTGGCCATGACTGTCCATGACCTAGTAATCGCCAACTGGGACTGAACACAACCTACTAATGATGGCTCAAGACCTCCCAGGACATAATAATGACTGCCCATGATGTCCCAGGACATAACAATGACTGCCTTTACTGCAGACGACCTTCTAATGACCACCCATGACCAACCAGGATTGACTGGACCTAATAGTGACTGTCCAGGACCGAGCAGACCTACTAATGTGTGCTGGTGAATTTCGCACCAAAACTTTCATTGTTTGGACCAAATATGTGAGATTCTGGTCTAAACATGTACGTTTATGGCCCAAATTGTCTCATTTCCTCAACCAATTTTCATATTTTCATCCTAAATTTTTGCATTTTGAAACAATTCTGGCCCAATGTTCTCATTTTTGTGTGAAATATTCAAATTTCTGACAAAGATTTTCACATTGATGACCAAAACTACATGTTTCCATAGCAAAGTTATTTCTGTCAACACGTTTTCATCTATAGCAATTGAACAGTCGAAGCAACCAGAAATCTACACTTCTGTATATAGACCACAGTATTCCAGTCCCAAAAGCAAGAAAGCAATACATTCGACCCTCGATAAAGAGACCACCTGTCTAGCATCCACTTTTCTTTGGTCAGCTGGGTGATCTCTATTGATAGGTTTAACTGTAAATGTACCAATAGTCAGTCACCTATTAGTATGGTAACAATTAAATCGCATTAATTATGTTATCTTCTTTTCACTAGCTGATCAGTGTAAATCAAAATGGAAGAACATCAAAGACAGTTTCAACGCAAAGCGAAAGAAAGTAAAGGACAGCAACAGGAGGGGCTCAGCTGCCCAAGTGATAAACACGGGTCAATTTTACCAGAGGCTTCAGTTTTTACTGGCACACGTTGCAGAGGCAAGGTATCGTATACGTGTTTTACAGCTTGATTGATTCTACAATTAGCCTTTCTCAAACTGTTCCTTGTGCCAGGGCAGAAAAATAATGAGATACACTTATCCAAGCAAAAAACATTCTCAGGTTGCCAAATATCGGCCTCACAGACTCCCTAATGTTAACACGCCATTTAATGAGTGTAAATCTAGTGATCATTGGACATCGATATCCAACTACATTCCCTCCCTCCAGTCACTCTGTTATAGAAGAAATGTTGTCAATTAACCTTCTAATTATCTCATCGATCATCCATTTGCATACCCATAGACGTCGATTTTTGCACTGAAATAATTGACCCGTCTATTTAACCAATCATTGTAGTAATAACATACAAATAGGCTTCTCCGGGCCTGTATTATGACATTTCACCAGGCCATGTCGGTTGCAACAAGCGCATGAAAAAGTTGATTAAATAAAACATTTTATTATGTAATTTTGTAGAATAATTTTGGAATGACACAAAAAATTAAAAGGCACATCATCCGCACAGGACGTTATCTCAACGTTGAACCAACAATGGAAATGAATGACGTAATTCCAATGTTGATTCAATGCTGTAACATTGTCATGTACCTGATGAGTAGAAGCGGCCAACCTATCAAGTACAAATTTAGTTCCATGAAGCTCATGGTTATCCATTAAAATAAGACTTAGTTACCTCACCAATCCATGAGATGCGTATCCAATCTCGTAAGCAACCAAGATGGGTGCGAAAGCTCTGGCAGCTTATCACATCAGCTCAGTGATGTAACTAAGTTTTATTTTAATACAAATTTTGTGTTCGGGAAAAAGCCATCTAGGAAACGTGTAACACGTTGACTGGCAAGGTTCGGCAGACGATATTTTCCATATGCCATATCTCTGGTATGTTAAATATTTTGAAAACAATTTGACTGAAAGTTTTTTGTGCCTCAGCCACCAACAACTTTCAGTCAAATTGTTTTCAACATATTCAACCTGTTCCGAGATATATAAGCTGGAAAATTTCATTAACATGTTAAGTAAATTTTCATAATATTTTGACGACGACAACAAAAACAATGATGACATGACAGACAAACAGAAGAAATATAGGCAGACAAACAGCTTTTTAATGTACACTTTTAAACTGCAACTCTATTATAGCACAGTCAGCAACATTCCAGCTCCAGTCGCGGATACAACAAACAATCCTATTCACGTTGATGAACATCGGGCTGAACAGGAAAATGATCACAATAATGCTAATAATGATGATGATGATGATGATGTGGGCGATGACGACGATGATAATAATGGTGATTATGACGATAATGTTTGTGAAAGCAGATCGGCACAGGGCTGTGAATTAGACGGGCCAAGCTCCTTGCAGAATTCCCACGCACACCAGTAAGTACAGCAGAATAGTCAATGAGTATATGATTATTAAATGATGAATTTTACTTGATAGTATTCTGTATTTGTTTCAATATTTGGATGGTCTCTATCTAATTCAGGCCTCTCTGGATGTGTGCATTTTGCCATGGCAGAGGGTTCTCTACAAACAATCTTTTAAATCTATTTCTCACATTTACCGCATCTGCTGACCCTCTAGTACCAAGATGAGCAAGGTTCTCAACACCCTGAACATCTTCTACTCTGAAGTCTGACAATAGCTCATATGTGCTCACTACTGGTGTAATGTCGGTTTGTAGCATATTGTGAAGTACTATTGCCCCTTGCACGACTTTAACAACATTTCCAGGTTGTATGGATAATCGTGTGTAAAATACACGCCACCGTGTCGCAAGAATCCCGAAGGAACATTCCACTATTCGTCTCGCTCTGGAGTGCCTATAATTATATGCATCTTCGTCAAGACTGGAATGTCGGCCAGGATATGGTCTCATTATATGGTGTTGAAGGGGAAAGGCCTCATCCCCAACAGCAACATACGGCATTGGTCCAAGGTATTCGGCGCCATGTATGGGTTCTGCATTTGGCAGGTTAAGCGTATTGTGATTCACAAAGGCATGTCCCATCGCACTATTTGAAAAAACACCTGCATCCGACTGTCGACCATAGGCCCCGATGTCAACACAGAGGAACCTATTAGAAGCATCAGTTAAAGCCATCAATACAACGGAGAATGATGACTTATAATTGTAACATAGTGATCCACTATTCATTGGAGCCTTTATTACCACGTGTTTCCCGTCGAGTGCTCCCACGCAATGGGGAAAGTTCCACTTCCCCTCAAAATCTAAAGCAATCACTTTCCATTCATCTGGAGTCTGTGGCATTTTGAGGAAAGTCCCTCGCATTGTCTCCCAAATTGCTTCACATACCTCCGGTACCAATCTGCTAACTGTTGTTAGCCCCACACGATACTGTGTCGCGAGTGATGTATATGATTCTCCCGTGGCGAGAAATCTGAAAAATCAATTAAATTATCATTCAAGTTAACTAAATTGCAGAAGTTGAAGTAGAACTACTAATAGTATTGCCAGTAGTAATAGTGCCAGTAGTAGTAGTAGTAGTAGTAGTAGTAGTAGTAGTAGCAGCAGCAGTAGTAGCAGCAGCAGCAGCAGCAGCAGCAGCAGCAGCAGCAGCATTGAAATTTAACATTTTATTTTGAAACTTGTATATTTCCAAAATATTTCAGGTCTACAATTGAGCCAAGAAAAAAAAGGACCCTAGAGATACCAACAACTTCTCAGCCTTATCAGAAAAAGGGTACAAACAAAATGGAGGTTTTATTCGAGAGAATGAACAATGATTATATGGCTGACGCCAAAAAGCTGGAGCAGATTGAGAGAAATAGCAAAAGTGACATCAGTAGCTTTTACATGATGATTGGAGAGAAAATGTCCAAATTCCCGCGACAGCAGCAAGTCTGGATGGAGGGCCAGATTTGGAACATGTATATGCAGTTAGAGCAAATGCAGGCTGCTCAAAATCCAACACTGTCTCCATCACAATCACAACAAACATGCATGCAAGCGACATATCAACATCAATGATATTGTGATCAAATCTACCAAAATCAGCTTCTAAGGTGGTCTTGAGCGATGCACATTTGCAGGCCAAGAGATGACTATTTTGGAAAATTAAAATTGAAATGACTGGTACGATAAGCGAACCAGTCATTCCAGTCTTGTGTTTTCTATAAAGCTTTCTATTGACCTTCAAGTGGACATTCCTTGAACAAAGAGTTCAATTATCTTGATGAATCCTGACCAATACAGTTATAAATATGCTATATTACATTATCATTATGTATTTCCCTACCGTATACAAATTGCCAGTCTTTGCTTCGCTTCAAGGGGGTCTCTGGCCCGTCTCTGCTTTTGGATTACTGGCCCAACAAAACTTATTACGAATTCAAATTTTTCAGCTGACATTCTGTAGTACTGATGGTGTTTCGCACAGTCCAATTGTAGCTCTTGAACGAGTTGCCGATATGATCCGCATTCATCTCGCTTCCGTATAATTTCATGAATCCAAAATCTATGCTTTCTTTTTTGCTGGCTCTGCATCATATATTGCATCATGCGGATGCGATGTCTTTGCCTTCAGTACAAATAAGCCATCATTCTAAAATGATCATTATAGAAAGACATCGTGCTCAAGCTAGTTATGTTGACTGGTCAAATGACCACAGAATATTGCTCCATGCACTGCATGTATCATAGACATGACATGTATTGTGTCTTTTTTGATTGATAGCTTAACAGACGCGCGGTTAACAGCTCTCGTACGCGAAAAAGTCGATCATCGACCGACTTTTTTTACGCTCGCTGGACATTCGCGCACGTTATATGTACTTGGAAACTCCCTCATAGATTTCCTATTATATCGACTTTAACGTACGCGCTTTCGCGCACGTTATTGAGTTTATGGAAATTGCGCCTTAGGCCCGCTTTCCATGTATGCGATATTGTACGTGGAAACGCGTGAACTAAAGTCAAAATAAGAGGAAAACTCGAAGTGCATTTGCCTGTACGTGATAGCTTGAGAGAGGTTCATCGCGCTTGAAAAAAATCGATCGTGACCGATTTTCTTTCGCGTGTGAGTGAAGGTTATCGGGAACCGAACCTTCACGCGGGCTCACTCGCGAACATTTAAACGCGACTATATCGCTTACATGCAAAGCGGGCCCAAGGTTCTTTAAAAAAAAAAGTTTCAAGTTTGTTTTAATACTCCCAGGTCACAATGTGGCATATGGGGAACATTTACATACAGTTGTATTGAGTAGGAATCAGTACACAGCTATACATTATTCTCAGTATTATAACTCTTATTTTCATATATCATCATCATTGTAAATATTATAGATATTAACGACAATTACAGTCTGTGTTGGAATATATGTCCTCATGGCACAAATAGGTTATTTTACTAAATCAATATGTTTCAACATATTTTGGACGTTAGTGTGCACCAATTAGGACATGGTAGCTTTCAATATTCTCATCATTATTATGGTGGTGATTAGCAGCAGCAGCAGCAGCAGCAGCAGCAGCAGCAGCAGCAGCAGCAGTAGCAGCAGCAGCAGCAGCAGTAGTAGTAGTAGTAGTAGTAGAAGTAGTCAGCAGCAGCAGCAGTAGTAATCAGCAGCAGCAGTAATAGTCAGCAGCAGTAGCAGTCGGCAGCAGTAGTAGTCAGCAGCAGTAGTAGTTAGCAGCAGTGGTAGTAGTCATCAGCAGCAACAGTAGAAGTAGTAGTAGTAGTAGTAGTAGTAGTAGTAGTAGTAGTAGTAGTAGTAGTAGTAGTAGTAGTAGTAGTAGTAGTAGTAGTAGTAGTAGTAGTAGTAGTAGTGAACGCACGCGTTTATTTAGCTCTGCAATTGCTGCCCGAATTTACTAGTTTCTAGCGCGATTTTGTAGATAAATTTTGTACACATATTTCGTATTAGTATTTCCTTTCAAACTTTATGTTTAATTTGTAAATTCTTGTCTTGTTTGGAGCGGATTTTGTGTCTCCATTTTCCTAAGACACTCCTTTTAGCTGGCGGTTTCCGCCATTTAATAGGTCTCCTCTTACTGTGGTCAATGCAATACATTTCTCCCCGCACCAGAATGTTATTTGTATAGTTTGTTGGCTAGCTCATTATATTTGGCAAGATTGCTTGAGTGAGTAGATTTAATTCCTTTGTCATTTGTAAGAGCAAGCCTAGTACTTTGATTATATAAATCTTGATAGTCAGTTGGCTGTTCCCGGTCAACTCGAACAGACTAACAAATATATGACTGTACTATGTTAGTATGCATTAGGAAACCACTTTAATTGGTTAGGTGTTAGTGAACCACTTAATAAGTGGTTCAAACTAACAAATATACGACTGTACTCTCTATTCGTATATTTGTTGGTAGACCTCAAGGTTTCAAAAGGGGACACTGTTTTTTTAGTGTTTAGCGCTTTCCCCGACGTCTTGGTGTTATATATTTGTTTTATAGATTGTAGTAGCCTGGGTTTCCTCTTTTTATAAAACACCATGGCAACCTATAAGCGTATCATAAGCCTTAAAATAACAAGTAAGGGGTGGGATGTCACGGCTATCGACGTGTATCATGGGTTAAAGGCCGTCGGCTTATCAATGTTACAAAAACTGTATGGAATGTAACAGTGTCCAATGAGGGGGTCAAGGAAAAGCTTCTAGAAGATCATCTTATTGTAAAAGGCGAAGTTTGTAACGTAGAAAAATCGAGGCAGATAGGATGCTAGTGAAGATGAAAGTTCCACTAGAAATACCAGATGACAGAATCATGAATTAACTCAAGAAGTATGGCAAAGTGCAAAAGATTGAACGGGAAACGTATCCATTTGACAGAACGTTAGAAAACGGTGTAATACGCATCTGGATTGATAAAGTGGATAGCCATTTACCAAGCAGATTGACGCTTGATGGCAGCTTTGTCCTGCCCTTATGGTATAGAGGGCAAATTAAAGAATGCTGGATCTGCCTAAGTACTGACCATTTGGCAACAGATTGTCCCAATCGAAACAAATGTTTGCTCTATGGTTCAGTTGACCATTTTAAATGGTGCTGTCGAAAGTGTCAAAACAAGCCCTCAGTATCAGGAGATAATCGCCCATTAAATGATGCAACTGAGTCAAATGCTTCTGTAGCAATCGCTACGGAAGTTATTGTTGTGGTTCATGCCACTGAAAATAATACAAACAAATCATCAAATCCTGTTAAAGTAACTGCAGTTGATGAAATGCAAGTGTTAGAGGAGGGTATAACCTTAAGTCCAGAAAATACTCAAAATGCAGTGGAGCCAAACGTGGCTGTAAAAGACATGCAGAAAAATGATGATCTTACAGGAGAGCCAGTTTACAATTCCTTAGAAGATGAATTAAAATTAGGACAGGATAAGTTTAGGACTCAGAAGACGGGAAGCTCAGTCGATTTTCCGCTAAGCCCACTTGATTTAGGTCAGCTGGAAGATATGGTAAATGACGCTCCTGCCAAATGTAACTTAAGTAGCAATAAGCGTCATAAAGAAGACAATAGCTCAGAATCTGAGATTGAAGTAAATGATATGGATGATGATACAATGTCAGTTGCAGAATAAGACGTGTCCATTCAAGTTCACAGATGAAACATGAAATGGTAATGTACCGATCAGAAGGGGTTGAAGTGTTAGCGCCATATTTAACGGGGAGAGACGTGAAATATTGTCTACTGCGCCATGATTCTGATATTTCCAAATATGAATATTTGTCTGTGGTAGAACTAGGAAACATTGAATTCGCAGGAAAATTAGGTAAATGGTCTAAGAAACGAGCTAAAAGACAAAATCAAGTTAATCTAATTATGGCGGTTGTAGACATCATTTTACAAATTATGATTATCTGCACCATCAATTGCAGAGAATTAAATACCGAATTAAAGCAGCGCCACTTGCTTGAAGAATCAGCAAATGAGAGAGTTGATATTGCTTTTCTCCAAGAGACCTAAATTAAAAAACCTGAAGTGTATGAATCTCTCAAAGATATTTCAAAAGGGCAGAATCTTTTATTCTTTATCACAAGATAATAGTGCGGGAGTGGCCATTCTTATCCTGCCTCGCTGTCTCAACTATGTTGACGTTATATCGTCGTCATCAGATACAAATGTACGATGGATGTGTGTATCAATTGATGTACTAAACACAAGTTTAAATTTGATGTGCCTTTATGCACCTACCTCTCATCAATTGCGCCGTGAATTTCTAAATGATGTTTCCACAATAATTCAAGACAGAACGCCTGAAAACCTAATTATGGGCGGTGACTTTAATTGCATATTAGATGAGGCTAAAGACACAAACTCTAGGTCTAATTTTAATGACACATCGCATAATATTTTGAAACTCATTTGTGAAAATAAAAGCTTGGTAGTCACTTATCTGATTGATAATCCAGATGGCCGGGAATTTACTTGGTTTTCAACCGATGGAAGGTTAGCTTAAAGGTTAAATAGGATCTATGTAGAACGTTCATTGAAAGGTTACATGTGTAAAACTAACATAAAACCAGTAACTTTCTCTGATCACAATATGTTTTCCATCACATTAGACAATGCTGACTGGGTCAAACGAGGAGATGGATTTTGGAAACTTAATGTAGCATTGTAAGAGATAGTTGCTATCGCAAATGTGTGGACAGTTGTTGGAGGCATTGGGATGAAAGAAGCGGTTCGTATGAATGTATAACAGACTGGTGGGAAGATGCGAAATCAGACCTGAAATATATTTCAAGGTAGTAGTCCATCAGGAAAGCACGAGAAATACGAAAGCGTAAAAAGGCGCTTCAGAAGTCGTTGTGTAAAATTAATAAGAAAATTAATGATGGGGAATATAATTATTACGAACTATTAGTTAAGTTAAAAGGTAGACTAAAAGAGCAATATCAGTTTAATGGCGCCAAAATAAGGTCAAGAGCATAAATGCACACCGAGAGCGAAAAGCCTACACGTTACTTTTGTAACTTGGAAAAAGCAAGAGGTATAGAGAAATTAATGCGCTCACTGAAGACTAATGATGGAGTATCAGTGTGCTCAAATGCAGAAATGATGGAAACAGTATCCGAATTTTACAAATCATTGTATCCAAGGGAAGCGATGAAACTGCAACTAGAGATGTTTTAGCTAATATAACGAAAAGACTTCCAGATTCATGTCGCGAAAGCTGTGACCAATCAATAACAATTGATGATTTGACAAACTCCCTTAAAGATATAAAGTTAGAAAAGTTGGCGCAGTCCAAGGCGAAGTTATTGATGATGATCAAACCTGCTCTGTGCCAGGAAGATCAATATTAAACAACCCTTTGCTTATACGGGACCTTATTCAATTAGCTGAAAAGGACTGTATCCCAGCAGCAAGAATAGCACTTGATAACGAGAAGGCGTTTGACAGACTTGAATGGGATTTCTTGTTTAAGTCGTTAGACCATATTGGCTTTGGTTCCAAATTTATTAAATGGGTAAATATTTTATATACTGATATAACAAGTTACTATTTAGTAAACAATCGGCTATCCGAACCTGTAGTGTTGGAACGAGGTGTCAGACAGGGTTGCTCACTGTCCCCGCTTCTATTCGTCATAGCTATGGAATCGGTGGGGGCCACTTTGAGGCAACGCAATGACTTTCAAGGAATATGTATACGTGGCATAGAAAGGCCACTAAAGGTTTCTCAATATGCAGATGATACGACTGTGTTTGCGGGTAAGAATACGGATTTTAGAATTTTAAATGGAGTATTAACAGATTTTGAAAAGGCATCAGGTTTTAAAGTCAATACAGACAAATCTAATGGCTTATTTTTGGGCGATGAAAGGGCAGAACTGACAATGTGATGGATATTAACTGGTCAAATGATGTCATAAACATTTTGGGTATTTACTTTAGTAGAGAAAAAAATGTATTACTAAACTGGGAAGAAAGGCTATCCAAGCTAAAGTGTGAATTACTAAATTGGAAACGACGTCGCCTAACTGTCGTTGGCAGGACTTTTGTCCGTAATAATTTAATTTTATCTGGACTGTGGTATACCGCCTCTGTAATTCATATGCCCAAATCAGTAGAGTCAAAGATCAACACGTTACTTTTATCCTTCTTATGGGAGGACAAAGCCCATTTAGTATCACAGTCAATCCTCACCAATGAAAAGAATGCCGGAGGCCTGGATTTGTTTAATGTTTCAGCAAAGTGTGCTTCTTTAAAATTGAAATTCTTGAATAAGTTACTCACTTCAAACTCATCTTGGTCAAGTGTTTCAAGGGCACTTCTCCAAAGGTACATAGACTCATTTCCAGTAGAATGTTTATTTATGTCCAATAAACTGCCACCTAATCATCAAAAGATACCAAATGTATATAAAGAACAGCTCGAAGCCTTAAAATATTTATAAGATCAATGAAACAACCCAATGGTTGGGAAGATGTCTTAGAGCAACGTCTTTGGGGACAACGAGTTATTTCATGATAATGATGATGTATTATATTTGCCCTCTATGGCCAACAATGGTATTCAATATTTACCTGACTTGGTAAATCCGAAATCTCGTAAATGGATTGCGATGCAAGATGTAGCAAGAATAACATCAATGAGATATATTGATGCTCAGCGCTTATTTGTTAGAATAAAGAATGCAATACCTGCTGTATGGTTCAAATTGACGAAAGCACGTGACAACATTGATATGTTGCAACCAACATTAGTATTTATGTCAGAACATATAAAATACAACATGGCATCTAGAGACTGGTATAGAATTCTAATGCAAAGTCGGAAACAGACTCCTATTGCGGGTAGGCATTGGCACAATTTAGGATGCGCGCCAAAGAACTGGAAACATGCCTGGAAAGCAATACATCTACCATGTATACTTTTGCTTTGTGCATTATAAGACATAAAGGCTACTACACCCTCCCGGTATTTAAGAATCGGCTAACTGGAGTCAATGAGTGACCTTTTGCTACTTATTGACGAGTCACCTCGCCACTTGTTGGCGAGCTGCACTCGCCATTTGGGTCTAATACTATGAGGTGTGCTACGTTAAACTACATATGATATACTGAGCCTGCCGGTCATGAATCTGTTCAATGGCGTCAATGACTAGCAGTAACTTACTGCTAATTATTGATGAGTCGCTTTACCACTTGTTGGGTAACTATGCTCGCCATTTGGGCCTACTACTACACGGTGTGCAAATAGTAATGGCTTTGTTGAATTATATTATATTAACAGCTCTTTATAAAGTTTTTTTCTATGCAGTTATGCCATGAGTGTAGTATATGGTAATAGAGTATTTTAGCTTGCACTGTTTTGATATGTTAAGTTTGTATTGTTATTCATATACTATTAATAAAGCCTGCTATTTCACCCGATTTCTTTATGGGGGTTTGCAAGCCTTTTTTAAAGGAGTTCCTCCGTGAAGTGTGTCCGACTGCATCAGTGTCGGATTTTCACAAAAAAAGAAAAAAAGAAGGTAGTAGTAGTAGTAGTAGTAGTAGTAGTAGTCAGCAGCAGCAGTAGTTACTGTATATTGTATTTACCTAAAATGCCCTACTATTTTTCGCAGAAATGTTCATAATTTGCTTAGCAGGGATATTTTGTTACTTGATAAAAGACAGCCAAACTTATAGTGCACGTCAGCGCGCCAGGTAATAATGTCTTGTGTACCGGATTATGCCTCTTGTACTGGATTGTGAGTTGCGAACTGGTCATCAATCGATTTTTTGGGCGTGCGATGAACCTCGGGCGAACATTATCGCGTACATGGAAATGCACTCTTAGGTTTCATCTTTTTTCGACTTTAATCCGCACGTTTCCACGCGTGGTATCGCTTCCATGGAAAGCGGACTACTTTTTCAGAACTCGACTTGTCAATTATATTATGCCTTTTGTTGTAGATCTGTCCGAGGCAGCCAACAAACAGGACCACAATGGAAGTATACAATCTGCCACTCAATTATCTGACGTCATTATCAAATTTGCCATATGTTAGCTGGCGACACAATGAAAACAAGAGCAATCGGAGATTGAAGCCATTCGCCATTCCAATTTTGCCACATCTGTTAAAGGTTTCGGATTTGTCGGATATTTCAAAATTTCATTTTTTTTATTTTTCGGATTTTGTCAGATCACACTGAAAGCTGGCGAATCCGAGTGCATGGACACCCCCCCACCCCACACCCCCTTCATGTGGTAAATTGTGTGCCAATACGGACAAGTAGTCTCCGAGATACTGGCCCGGACACACACGCGCACGCACGCATGCACGCACGCACGCGCACACACACGCGTGACCGCACATACGCTCGCACAGACAGATGGACGGACGGACGGACGCAGGGGCGGACGTCAGACAGACGGACGGACGGACAGACAGACAGACGGATGGACGGACGGACAGACGGAGGACATACAGACAGACAGACAGACAGACAGACAGACAGACAGACAGACAGACAGACAGACAGACAGACAGACAGACAGACAGACAGACAGACAGACAGACAGACATACAGACAGACAGACAGACAGACAGACAGACAGACAGACAGACAGACAGACAGACAGACAGACAGACAGACAGACAGACAGACAGACATACAGACAGACAGGCAGGCAGGCAGGCAGACAGACAGACAGACAGACAGACAGACAGACAGACAGACAGACAGACAGACAGGCAGGCAGGCAGGCAGGAAGACAGACAGACAGACAGACAGACAGACAGGCAGGCAGGCAGGCAAGCAGGTAGGCAGGCAGGCAGGCAGGCAGGCAGGCAGGCAGGCAGACAGACAGACATACCGGCATGCAAAATGTATCCATTTTTGTGTTATCTGTAAGAAAAGGAGGTATATACAAACACGTGTTAATTATGTATGCCTGCAGACTGAACAAATATAACAAATTCATCTTGAATAAACACATGCTGCCGAACATGCTGGTAATTAAATCATATTGGAAACATTGCTGCTTAAATGTCCATCAAACGGTTTGCAGAGTATTGTGTAAGCATAACTTGATTTGGTAATTTTGAAATTCGATTCTTCAATTGGGCAATCTTTAATTGAACTACAGCTGAACATTCTTTCGCCAGTAAACAGATATGGGTAATGTGGGGTGGGATGTGACGATTTGGTGGTTAAATAATACACACAATCTTAAAGAGCCACACAGACGAGGGCGAGGTTACAGAACGATGAACGAAAGCTTGTGCTAGACTGTCAAATGTTAGGATGTTGCACTTCACCTTGAAATTGAAAGATAAAAAAAGGTCTTTGCACATCAGCAGCATACTATTATTTTCAGAATTGCATTGCAGTTGAATGATGTTCCGAATTACCGCGGTCGTGATATTTACAGCTGTCTATTATTGTTTTCAGAGTCTGTGCGTGGCCATTGCTTGAGCAGAAGAAAGCTGACATATCCTAGTCCGCACAGCTCTTGTTGGCAGAAAGGTCCGGGAAGCTGACGGAAAGTTGAATATTAGCTGACTTTTTAGATGTCACAATCTATAAGGGTCCTCAATTTGACCCCTCTGGAAAATTAGAATATAAAGTATTCTTTAAGCCGACAGACTCCCATCAGCTGCTTCACAAAAAATCATTTCATCCTCCACACACATTTAAAGGTCTGATCAAATCACAAATCATAAGATTCTTTCGAAACTCTAGCAACAGGCAAAATCTGAAAGGTGCATGCTCTACTCTGTTTGATGCTTTGAAAGCACGAGGCTATTCAGCCCGTTTTCTTCGAAAAATTAAAGCAGACACCATCAATAAGCATGAAAATCTAAAACCTCATAGCGGACCCGAGTTTGAACCTGTCCAAATTAAACACAATAAACCTATCATGTGCGATGCATCAGTTTCTAAATGCGACAAAAACAGATGCAAAGTAAACAACTATATTGTAAACCAACAAACATTCCTGAGTTTTCTAACTAAAAATGAATATCATATCCGAACAAATATGCATTGTGATTCTGAAAATGTAGTCTATTTGATCAATTGTGCCCTTTGCCAGAAACAGTATGTTGGTGAAACAAAAAATGCATTTAGAGTGCGTGCTAGACGCCACGTTTCTGATATTAACACCTCAGCAGATACGCCAATTGCTCAACATTTCCAACTTCCTGATCATTCAGTTGAGCATCATTTTGAAATCATGCCAATAGAACAGATTCCGACCTTTGATAGTGAAGAAGAAACGAGTTCGTTTCGCAAAATACGGGAAGGCAATTGGATTAGAACACTCCAAACAAAGGCACCATTTGGAATAAATGTAGATTCAGGAATATCACAAAAGAACAAAATTATCCCATTTCAACTCATATACAATAAACGTAATGTTGAATTAGCGAAAACCATGAAAGACGAATATTCACAGTTGCAATCTAAATTAAAGGAACCGATCAAAGCACGACCAGTAATAGCTTACAATAGAAATCCAAACCTGAAAGATTTGCTAGTAAGATCAAAGTTAGACCTCATAGTCCCTGATAACAATGACAAGGTTTCATCCCTCCCTACCTATTCTTAAATAAATTTAATCCCAACCAAACTCAATGGTGGGGCACCATGAAATCATATCCGTAGGACATCTTTTAGTTTTGTGTCTGCAAAAGTGTGTGCGTGCGTACGTGCGTACGTGCATGTGTGTGCGTGCGTGCGTGCGTGCGTGCGTGCGTGCGTGCGTGCATTCGTGCGTTTGTTCGTATGTGTGTGGGTGTGCGCTCGTACATTCGTACGTGCGTGCATCTATACTTGCGTGGGTGTATGTGGGTGTGTATGTTGGTGTGGGTGCATTAATTCGTGAGTACATTAGTGCGTGGGTGTGTGCGTGCATGCATTCGTGCGTCCGTTCGTGCATGCGTTCATACATGCATTATTGCATGCATTCGTGCATGTATTACTGTGTGCATGTATTATTGCATGTATTCGTGCATTTGTTCAGATGCGTGCGTGCGTGCGTGCGTGCGTGCGTGCGTGCGTGCGTGCGTGCGTGCGTGCGTGCGTGCGTGCGTGTGCATTCGTGTGTGTTATTTCTCTATAATGTAGGATCAATCCCGGCCTTTACCTGTTAAAGCGACCTACTGATAAGTTCACTTTACCCCAACTAATCTCAAGGGGGGACCACTCTAAGTAAATCTAAACTTGGTCTAGATAGGACAAATTTAGGTAAAGAAATTTTTAATTAAATTCCTGTGCCAATGCGTTTTTTTCAATGTAAAGGCAGGCAGGCAGGCAGGCAGGCAGGCAGGCAGGCAGGCAGGCAGGCAGGCAGGCAGGCAGGCAGGCAGGCAGGCAGGCAGGCAGGCAGACAGGCAGGCAGGCAGGCAGGAAGGCAGACAGGCAGGCAGGTAGACAGGCAGACAGGCAGGCAGCCAGGCAGGCAGGCAGGCAGGCAGGCAGGCAGGCAGGCAGGCAGGCAGGCAGGCAGGCAGGCAGGCAGGCAGGCAGGCAGACAGACAGACATACAGACATACCGGCACGCAAGGCAGGCAGGCAGGCAGGCAGGCAGGCAGTGTCTGCCCATCTGTCCATCCTGCGTTCGTCCGTCACGCTGGCAGTATCTCAACAAGTACTGATCAGATTCTTCTGTTTACAGTGAAAGAGGATTTCCAGAATTTGTCCATGATCCGTATTAAAAACCCGGATAGGTTTTACGGATATCTCAGAATCTACTGATCCCATTCTGCTCAAACTTTAACACAGAAAAGGCATGCGCATGCGGCAGGGTTTCACAACGTTGGTCGTCAGCCGAAAAATCTGGATAACCAGAAAATCCTTTTAATATGTGTCTTGTTTAAAAGGTAATTACCTCCTGTCATACGCGCGACGTGCGAAGAGACTGTCTTGTTCTTAAGTTCTGTGCTATCATCGAGTGAACGACCCACCCAACTTTCTTTTCCACTTTCTGAAAAAAGATGGAACATGGCCTTACAGCGTCGTCTACGAAAACGTAGTTCATTATTAAAAAAAGTAAGACTAAGACAATGAGATAAATTGGTGCTAAGTTGAGGCTAGTTAGGCCGTGCAAAGTACTTTCCATGGGAACCGTTGCCGCCTCAGTATGACGGGTGGGCGGGCGGGCGGGCGGGCGGGCGGGCGGGCGGGGCTGACGGGTGGGCTGGCAGGCAGGCAGGCAGGCAGGCAGGCAGGCAGGCAGGCAGGCAGGCAGGCAGGCAGGCAGGCAGGCAGATACATAGACCAACTGGCTGACCGTCCGTACTAGTAATATCGTCTGTCCAAATTAAAACATAGACGGACAGAGGAATGAAGGAAAAATGATATAGCAATGAACAGATTAATCTTTAGTAAGGTGTTACAGCTTGAGTTTAAACAATTTGATAGGAGACTGAAAAAGAAAACCGCATTGTTTTATTTTATCTACTTTAAGTTAACCATACCCTTTTCATTTGCAATGACATCCATTTGATGTATCCATTTTTGTGTTATCTGTAAGAAAATGAAGTATATATAAACACGTGTTAATTATGTATGCCTGCAGACTGAACAAATATAACAAATTCATCGTAAATAAACACATGCTGCCGAACATGCTGGTAATTAAATCATATTGGAAACATTGCTGCTTAAATGTCCATCAAACGGTTTGCAGAGTATTGTGTAAGCATAACTTGATTTGGTAATTTTGAAATTCGATTCTTCAATTGGGAAATCTTTAATTGAAGTACAGCTGAACATTCTTTCGCCAGTAAACAGATATGGGTAATGTGGGGTGGGATGTGACGATTTGGTGGTTAAATAATACACACAATCTTAAAGAGCCACACAGACGAGGGCGAGGTTACAGAACGATGAACGAAAGCTTGTGCTAGATTGTTAAATGTTAGGATGTTGCACTTCAACTTGAAATTGAAAGATAAAAACAAAGGTCTTTGCACATCAGCAGCATAGTATTATTTTCAGAACTGCATTGCAGTTGAATGATGTTCCAAATTACCGCGGTCGTGATATTTACAGCTGTCTATTATTATTTTCAGAGTCTGTGCGTGGCCATTGCTTGAGCAGAAGAAAGCTAACATATCCTAGTCCGCACAGCTCTTGTTGGCAGAAAGGTCCGGGAAGCTGACGGAAAGTTGAATATTAGCGCATCTGCCGATTATAACAATGTCAAGCTGTTCACGATGCATATAAAAATATGCCTGAACCTTACCAAGGATCTGCTGCATCAAATCCATGTATGTTGTTGAAAGTCTGAGTGTGTCACAACCTGTGCACGCATAACGTAAACAATGCTAATTGAACAGTTCTGGGGGACAGGACATCCGCTTGAACACAAACACATCGCGAATCAACCGGAGATCAGGACCACTATCAAAGCTACATAACTAGTTTTGAATGTTAGTATTTATAATCAGTCTCTGGAAAACAACTTCAACTCAGTTACCAATAAACGCGATACGTGAGAATCGCCTAGCAAAAATAAAACCACTTTTCAAATTCCAAGGTGACAATTCATCTAATAAAAATAGCATAGACCATTCAGTATTACCACCACCACGTGACATGTAGGTAAATATCAATGCCGCTCGTGAGAATAGTGACGGAAATGACCCATGACAGACTAAAACAAAGAGATAGATAGTTACTGAGACAGACTCCCCTGAAACCCATATAAATTAATACCATATTATTCGAGACTGCTTATTTGTCAAACTAAATAATTATCATCCATTCCTCCATCCATCCCTGCCCCACCGCCACCCGCACTCCCACCCATCCACCCACCTATCAATCCATCATCCACCAATCCCCATCCATCCATCCACCCACCCACCCTCTCACCCACCGACCCATTCATCCATCCATCTATCTATTCATCCACCCATTAATCCATCCATCCAGCTACCCACCTACACACTCACCATCCCACCGTCACCGTCTGCCACTACGGAGCATTTACTTGGCCTCATATTCATAGTGACGCTAAGATGTTTTACCATTCATACCTAAATTGCTAGCTAGTAGGCAGACCTAATTAACCCATGCTGGTGATGTCAATAAAACTCGACTCCAGCATTTATAACAACATTTCATATGCTATTAATTGATTACATCACACGACTTCTGTTTGAAGATCCAATTATGTTCCCCACCCAACCTCAGATGGAAATTGCTACGCAAGCAGTTACACAGTGAAGGCTGTGTAAAGGTCATTTGGGACCTCGCCACATATTATGACGCACTCTATGCAGGTGCGGCATTGTTAAGGATTGATCAAAATGTCACAGGCTTTATATGACTGTTACTTTCATGGTATATTTAATTGAATTATAAGTTATCTCCCCTTTAATAATAGAGTATATCCCCTTTAATGCATATTGATTCATATTTTTGTATATGACCGTATTTCAATGACATGCCAGTATCACCACACCTTTAATGAGTAACATATCACATGCAATGCTGTTGACCTTTATTTTTTTTACAGGTATCTGGTCACGGCTGATATGCTTAAGGCATGCCGGCTTGTGATAACGGCAATGGGAGTGTTAATGTCTTTGTAATGTTTATCTGTGTTAAGTTAAGTTACCCCTGTGTTTTGTCAATGTTGCGCATGAGGAAGTGAGTAGCTTGGGATGTGTTTGGCTGTCTGTGTGGTAACCACTGCACTCCTATAGCATGGGCATACACTAAGAAACCAGTTTATGCAGATCAGTTTTCAACCTTCAAGGAGTTCTGACGTCAAATCCGATTATATATTTGTGCATTATATATGCGTGTGTATCAGTTTGGCTTGGAGATATTGTGGATTATTGGAAGTAATGGAAACGCTGGTCGCTTATCCTGGTTTGAATCCCCTTGTTATAAATAAAGGCATCGAGACACCGTATACGCGTTTCCTTGTATTGGCACCTCCAACGACCCATGCCAAATGCACCAATAATTTTCAAAAGAGGAAATGACTAGTTACTGAGTAGTAGTATTTACATGATACTCTCGAGTGTTATGGCAGTAGCTTGGGGATACCATAACAATGTTTCTCACTCGTGACACGAATCAATATCGTTTTGCCATGGTAAATCTGCCAATTTGGGTACACACCTATATTCTGATACAATATACCTAGACAATTCACGCTTGCTGTCTCCATCTCTTGTACATAGCGTGATTTGCCACCGGTCCTTTCCCGTTTATCCATCCATCATATGACGTCGTAATCAACTACGTGGCATGTAGGATGACGTCATAATCAATGACGTCATGAAGGAGGTCGATAAGTACGTCACGAACGCTTAATTGAAGATGGACTAAGCGTTGTTGTACGAATTGTATGTTTCCACTATTTAATAAACATACTATTGGATATTTTGAGACTAATTTGACTAATTTGACTAGGCGCTGTTGTTGCCATGTTGTAGCTGGCAGAGATAGAGTTGGGCTGAGCATGGTTAAAACTGGAAAGGTCCATTTGTAATTTTGCAGACTATGCCGAAATCATGAGACTGACAAATGTTTAAATACTGCGTTATGAACAAAATTTAAAAATTGACATCAGATACTATAGCTAAAGATGTTCTGTTCCAAGACTGAGCATCCGTGAGTCAGCCCAGAGTAGCGTACATACCACATAACTACCTCCTGTGCCATTCTCCACTGCTACAAGCCGTCTATCATCATCGTCAGCAGGATTTTCTGTACCTGTTGAATACAAATTGCATAATCGAAGATTAATCAATATATATACGCATTAAATGTTGTTATATCCTTATAAACCACAACTGCAACAACCGCGTCAATAGCTGTAGTAATAACTATAATAAAGAGCACTAGCAGTAGCACCATTGACACCGCGCCACCCCCACCCCCAAATATAACTACAATATAGGCATTCATTCGGAATTTAGAAATTCTAAGAGTGGTCATCACCCCAATGGGTCAACCCGATACAAGCATTTTGCAATATTAGGTATTTGTAGTTCTCCTGAAGACAATGATCGTGTGCACAGACTGGCTAATCTGTTATTCACCTTTCCCATTTGATTAACAATAATAATAATAATAATAATAATAATACTACCGGCCTATTAATATGTATGCCATAATCCATTTACCGTCAATGAATCCTGACAGGTCTCGGCCGTTACGATATATGAAGCTGTATACATCCTCATATTTGGCAACACTATCTTTGGGAAATTCGCTCAAGATCATCTGGCTTAGTTCAAACAATTTACTCATAGTATTGCATTTAGCATGAATGAACAAGTCACCACCTGAAATATGAAGGAGATTGGAGCATTTAAAATGGTTTTATCATACAGATGCCTGGGAAAGTAAACACAACAGGTAATTATAGGATTACCCTCGTCCATAAGGTGAAGATGGTATTGCCTGCCTATCTGTCTTCATGACTGCCTACGTGCCTTCCTGCCTGCCACCTCTGCTTACATACATGCATGCTTTTCTGCGCGTGTGCCTGCGTGCCTTCATGTAAGTGTAAGTGTGTGTGCATGCGACCGCATGCACGTGCGTGTGTGCGTGGTATCCGAATTGACTTAAATTTGAATTCCAGAAAAATATTTCCTGATCGGATCAAATCTTGGATCTACCAATAGAATTTTAGAAGTGTTGAAAAACTCTGGAAAAGCAGAAGGGGGAAGAGCCGAATCTTAGGCTCATTCCTCTGCAGCTCTACCGATAATGGAGCTCGCTGTGAAACAATAAATATTATTGTGGATTCGTGAGACTAATATCCACATGGAAGTCAACATACGACTATACGATGCAACAGGCATGAAAGGACGCCACAACACCAGCGTAGTCGTTTGTGAGCACATTTGAAAGTACGCAATCTAGGACTACTAAAGACGAGAAAGAACCTAAAGCGGAGATAGTTGAACACTGATTCCAACTGAAAGAAGTTTTCACTTCCACAGCTGCAGAACCCATTATTATCATAATCAATCCAGCGTACCGGGGGTCCATACCTTTGATCTTTTGCACGGCGGAAAGTGACATTAAGTGTGTGAACATAGCGTATTTACCTCACCTCTCATGCTTAAATACACATGGTATTTCATTCCATAAGTGCGAGAAATACTATTATTGTATAGACTGTACGCTCCTGTACACACCGCAACGCAATTGTATATGTAATGCTACTTTCGCCTCAGTGAAGTCGCATATCATTAAACTGTTATGTGATTTGTTTAGGTAATCTTTGACATTTCTTTGTCATCGTCATCAGAAGCGACATATATCTTTGTATCTCATGCGGGGATATCAGACAATACAACCGGAGCAGAAACAATATTTTAAAAGCAGTGCCGTCGCATTGTATAACGCACAGCATCTGCTGCTACTACTACTGCTGCGGCTGCTGCTATCTGCTGCTGCTACTGCTGCTGCCGGCGCTGCAGGCGCTGCCGCCGCCGCGGCTACTACTACTACTACTACTACTAATACTACTACTACTACTGCTACTACTACTACCGCTGCCGCTACTCTTACTGCTACTACTACTACTACTACTACTACTACTACTACTACTACTACTACTACTACTACTACTACTACTACTACTACTACTACTACTACTACTACTACTACTACGCATACTACTACTACTACTACTACTACTACTACTACTACTACTACTACTACTACTACTACTACTACTACTACTACTACTACCACCACCACAACCACCAGCACTAGCACCACCACCATCACCACCACCACCACCACCACCACCACCACCACCACCACCACCACCACTACTACCACCACCACCACCACCACCACCACGACCACCACCACCACCACCACCACCACCACTATTACTGATATATTAACGATATCAACCTTCTTCTGGCATATTCCCTAAAGGGCCACTGCGTGTAATGTAGTTAAATTCCTTCTCTGGCTTTCGCCCCAGCGCCTGTTGATAGATAACATAAAGTGTATATGCAGTTTATACAAATTGAGCATGATATATAATTCTCAAGAGGTATAACAATAGAATAGAAATTGTGTGGAATTAATCACCTGCCCCCTCCTCATATCAGAGGTCAAACTCAGGGATGGGTTGCGGACACTGGCAGCAACAGAATCTTGTCAAATTAGCTACAAAATATCCAACAGCGTACTTGTATGGGTCACTTGAAATTGCGATTCCGGGAATTCATTGTTCTAAGGATTAACATTGGTTTCAAAATGTTGTGTTGATGATCTAATATAAGATAATATGACCGTGTCTGTTTTTCGGCCAAGTTCAGCATGCGCTTAACCATTGCTAATTTTTTTTTACCACTACATCAATAGTATCCTTCATTTTTTCATAGCTACAGATACTAGATTACTAGATCGACATGTTTAGTATACATAATAAATAATTCCATTGTCACGGAGTTGCCGTATCTATAGATGGCCAAAACTACACAAAGGATGCATTCGCTTCTACACTCAAGTTGCAAAGCCATACTAAGACTAGCATGGGAACCTTTTCCGCACGGGAAGGCGAAGGGAAACATCACATCGAAGCAGTGATAAAGTGAATCAAAGACATGTGTAAAATGTTAGCACAGAGGCATCTGAGGATGTCGTGCCAGATACATCACGTCGCCACATTACTGAACCAGTTGATACATATCTAGATTCCTTAGGAACCAACAATAGAGAATTGTCGAGCTTGTGGTTGGCCTACTTTGATAAGGTAGAAATTATGGTAGGTGTATTGCGAGCATCCTGAACATGTATTTGGCTATAGCTACTCAGATGGTCATCTGGATGTTCAAATTGTATTTGGGTCATGATGCTTTCCAGGGCATGTTGGTCAAACCAACCCGATTGCCACCCACCCCCAACCACCCCCACCCCGCCCACCCCGCCTCCAGTAGATCAAGCAAATTAATATTTCAACTGTAAAGAAATACATTAAATACTCATGAGGACCCGCGCAAGCGCATTGCTAAGACAGCTACGGGATATGGCAGATCTAAATAGATCTGTCCTCACCCATGCAGATGTGTAGAAGCTGCAATCAGTTTCTTTTCACTCTCATCCACTGTGCCTTGTCAACGGCGAGCGTTCTGAGTTCTTTAGGTTCTTTGTTGCCTTTACATGTTCTAGATTACGTCCGTTGTTTCAAACAGAATTTATTTCGTTCAATGGGAGCACAGTAAGACATAAGTCTTATACACGTGTCTCCCATACATACAAATGCAATACATTAATAAATACATCAAGATGGAGTATAATAAAACATAATTAAATAGTAACGTATGTATAACTAGTTAATTGATAATCTATATCAACCACTGATTACAATTTTTCTAGGTAGTTCGCACGCGTGCGTATGTGTACGTGACTATGTGCGTGCGTGCGTACGTATTGGCGTGCGTATTTGCATGTCGTGTGTGTGAGAGAGAGAGAGAGAGCGAGAGAGAGAGAGAGATAGAGAGAGAGAGAGAGAGAGAGAGAGAGAGAGAGAGAGAGAGAGAGAGAGAGACAGAGAGAGAGAGAGAGGGAGGGATGGAGTGATGGAGGGAGGGAGAGAGAGAGAGGGAGGGAGGGAAAGAGGGAGGGAGGGAGAGAGAGAGAGAGAGAGAGAGAGAGAGAGAGAGAGTGAGAGAGAGAGAGAGAGAGAGAGTGTGAGAGAGAGAGAGAGAGAGAGAGAGAGCGAGAGAGAGAGAGATTACGTCCGTTGATGTCTGATCGCAAAACACGTCCCAGGTTAATGTCGTGGCGTCCTTTACGGACTTGATACCTGTTGGCACATACCACTGCAATTTGCAGAACTTTCTGAGCAGGCGTATTTTCCGGCATACGAAGAACATCCTCGAATTTAGACCGTCGCTGCTGCGCTGTCCTCACAGATAGTGGCTCTGCGTTAAACAGTTTGTAGAGTGCTGCATTTTTATATTAGACTGTGTGGTCAGCAATGCTGTGTAATAGCTCGCGGATGTTTGCGGTGACATGCATCAAGTTTGTTCAAGAGGGCTTTTAGATATGTCCAGTTGTTGCAATTGAATGCCATTATGGAAACACATGTAGCATAATATAGTTGCATCTTGATCTTCATGGACATTTTAGAGCCACGAATCTACAACTTCCAAATAGACTGGAAGGCGATATTTCATGTAACATAGCGAGATCTAATGCCGATATTGTAGCAGAGAATGGGAATTCAGGATTGTTCTCTTCCTGAGTGCCCCGATGCTGGATATGATATGGAGTGGTGGGGGAGGCGTCATTATTAAATTATGTGGTGTTAGTTAGGTATACTTAAGATTTCTGTGTTTTGGCATCATTCACGATGAGGTTTGAAAACTTAAGTTGTTCTGCAGGTATTGCAAACAGGACATCAAGCGGAGCCTTTCCTCATCGATAAAGTCAACATATTGCATACGCTAGTAGTATATCTCTCATTGAGATTGGATGGTTTGGTCTGAGGAATGTTCTCGAACAGATCACATACCGACCCTTGAATACTCGAGTCCTATCAAGATGGCAACACTTATCCATTACCTATCTGGTGACATCGACTCCAAATTGGAGACTTAAGCAAAACAGATAGGTGAATATGGTTTGATTCGTGTATTGGTTCATATGGAATGGGAAAACGTAACAGTACTGGAGATGCATCAGCTGCTTTCATCTGTACTTATAGCTCCAAGGCAACAAACATAATCACTCATGCCATCATCGAACGACATGGAGAAGACATATATCCGACAACAAGACTAAAACACAAACGCAATCTTTAATCAGACTGACTACATACTGTGAAAACTGAAACCAAAGACGTTACTCCGACTGACGATCGTACGCTGGTACAGAGCTTAATAAAGGACACACGCCTGTGATTACTCGACTACGTTGTGCATACAAGGGATCTTCAAAAGAAAATTTCAAGCTCAACCATGGTCTCGCAAAACAACCTAATGATACCATTCACGGACTGCATAGGAAAACAGTAATTGAACAGATGCCCGTGGGTGACCTCAAGGGCGAAACAAACGAAGCCTTATGTAAAGTCCTAAAATGTGTAGAGACGCCAGCTGCTAAAAACATCAGTGTAGCCAGGAATACGAAACAACGGAAATACTATGCTGATACTCCACTGGTTAGAAAGCTATCTGAACAAAAGAACATATACTAACAGCAGCAGAAATGAACACCAAACTGAACTAAAAAAGAATTGCAATAAGATCTTGCGCCAAATCAGTGAACAATTGAAAGAACTCCCCATCAAAAGAGCAGATAAAATGGTAAACGAGATCACGTCCACCGATGTTTGTCGCAAAATGTTCAGAGAAAGCAAAACATTAAAAGTTAGCACCCGCACAACAATAACTTGCTGGACAGAACTATGATGGTCACGTCATCGGCTCTGACCAGAGGAAGACTGATACAATCAAGGAATGGTACACAGATCAGTTCACTGACATGGAACTTTACGCATGTTTGAAGGCGAGGCACGATCCCGGCAAACGTCAATCACGGAGGCAGATGTTAGCTATGTAGACCATTGCAACATGTTACCTACATTTATAAATGAACGAGTCCACAACTCGTGTGTGGGCTCTATTCAAACATTGCCTCCCTCCTCGTACACTGCCAAGCTCGAATTAGTTATAGAACAATGTACGCATGTCCATTCACTTGTCGAGTGCCGTTTCGTGGGCGTAGAGTATATACTGGATGAATGGTGATGCACCAGGCAATGATGTGCTACGATTTAACCCATGATGAAAACATCTTAATTTTAGAAACACGTTAGAGTAACATTAGTTACACCCAATGACCCTGACCGTAAGAAGGCGTGACCAAGTCTCTAGCAAATAGATAGCCTCTGAGAATTTATATATATATATATATATATATATATATATATATATATATATATATATATATATATATATATATATATATATATATATATATATATATATATATACATGCGATTGATTTCTATTATTTTAGAAACGTTGATATTGATTGTTGCTTATTCTGTATTATTATGGTGTTTTATAGTGTTGCCATAGCAATACAAGGGTATCACACTCCCATAGCATTCTATAGAATCATGCAATACTTTATGAATGACAATGTTTTAGCATTTACCTAGCGCGTGATAGAGGTTGCTACATTTTAGAATAGTAGATGAGGGCGTATGTTATTTGTATTCAGTTCTTAAACGATGTGCCTGCCCAGCCAATGACATTGCCCTAGAAATCCAAAGCATTCCATTGAACAGACGGCATCTGATAATGTGATAATCTTGGTATACACAATTAAATTACATTATAATCATACATAGTTGCAGAGGTATTCGACTTTCTGTTTAATTGGCAAACCGTTGATATTTCATGAAATCCATCATGTATTTCAGTAAAGTACATGCTGCCACCTTTAGAATGCTATGTGATCGCATTTGCCACCTTGAATGGTAGTGGTGGGTTCTATTCACCTTTCCAGAGTATCCATCTATCAATCTGATTATCTGACGTTATATGATGCCATAATCCGCTAAGCGGCGTGTTGGATTACGTCATAATCATTACGCCATAACTGATTATATTTGGTCCGTCTTTAACTCTTAATAGTCCGACACGCTGTACGAATTGTATGTCTCTACTATTAGTAGCAAAATATTCGATAGCTTACATGTATAGTTTTCTGGAAATTGATAGTCAGAGAGTTTAGAGATCGATCGATCCAAACCTAAGCGTTGTGTCGGTTGAGCTTAGCTAGAGATGGGCGGGCATAGCTAGAAATGAAAAGGTTCATTGGCGTATTTATTCGATGAATAGAGGCTTCTCTGCGTAATAGCTAAAATCCATGGAAACAAGCAAAACCCGAACAAAAATATTTAACTTTTGTCGCCTTCGTGTTCTCTTTTGCATATGGAGACGTGATAACTATGCCTTGCATTTGCTTTACAACTGAGACGCTGAGACAACAATGTACGTGAGATTTGGAAAATGGTGTGCAAAGATTGTGCACGCATTGTTTAGACATGGCAAGTGCGTACACACAGATGCACAATTACATGCCATTGCTGTTTAGATGAATGACATTAATACAAGAGGTACCGCTTTAATCTCGAGTTTACCTGTAAGTTTATAAAACAAAATATTTTCTGCAGAAAAATAATAATGTTTGGCATACCTTGTAATACTTTGCGCCAAATCCCACGCCTGCCCATATTTCATCCATTTCATCTCTCATAGACGGATCTGTGACCATGTCGACATATTTTTGAAGGTTGGTGGCAACTTTCAAAATACCTCCAGTATCGGCATTCGGTTTAAGATGTATCCACAGATACAGGGCATGGTCTTTTCCTTGTGAATATACCTAAACAGTAGTATATATGTACTCAATGGACCTTTCCAAGTTTATCCTTCTATCGTATGATGTCAAAATCAACTACGTCACGTATATGATGACGTCATAATTATGACGTTATGAATGATTCGATATAGTCCGTCTTTAACGCTTAATAGTCCAACACGTTGTACGAATCTTCACCATTTAATAAACATTATGTTGAATATTTTGAAACTAATATGACTGGGCACTGTTGCACCTAGTCAAATCAGTTTCAAAATGTTTAATAGCTTACCTGTATAGTTCGCTGGAAATTGAGTCAGGGATTTCAGAGATCGATCGATCCCAACACAGACGAGGTGTGGATGGATGTTAGATAGAGATGGGCGAGGCATAGCTAAAACTGGAAAGGTCCATTCCGTTGGATTGTTCAAGTCATATACTACACTATTACTGTGCGTTACTGGGCCGGTACGGGCCCCAGGTGATGGTTTAAGCAGACTCGCAATGTTACTGGGTCGGTGTGGGGCCCGGGCGATGGTTTAAACAGACTCACACTGTTACCGGGTCGGTGCGGGCCCCGGGCGATGGTTTAAACAGACTCACACTGTTATTGGGTCGGTGCGGGGCCCAGGTGATGGTTTAAGCAGACTCGCAATGTTACTGGGTCGGTGCGGGGCCCGGGCGATGATTTAAACAGACTCACACTGTTATTGGGCCGGTGCAGGGCCCGGGCGATGGTTTAAGCAGACTCAGAACGTTGAACATCTTACCTGGTTGTACTGAATTTGAGATGCTGTGGTATTAGGTATGAAAGGTTATGTAGAATTAACGCCTCGTTCTATAATATGCTCAACGAAACAACCCCTCAATGGAATACATTCGTGCATGGATTATTATCGCACTGCAATTTCATTGTGCTGGCTAAAGTTTGCGTTTCGTCCTTCGATAATGGACTCATCATCGCCAATTAAGTAGGTATGCCATATCTGCTCGACAAGCTATACTCTCTCTCTCAATCACAGACGCTTGCGTGCAATCAATAGAAAAAGAAATCAGAAGATTATGTTTATTTTGAATAGCTAGTCAATTCCTACGAAAGATAGATGAGGCTACGCTATTAGACCCTATTGTATACTAGAGAACGCATGCACGTCTGGTTTAGCATCTAGGCCAATTGGTCATATACGCGATGACAATGAGCATAGATAGGTCTTGTGCGATCCACTTTTCAGATACAATTACATTCGCATTATCACGTTCGTTTCACTAGAAGGCACGTGTTCGGCAATGAAATTGAGCCATTGTATAACAACGTAACATAGACCTTCTTGCATTCGGCATAAGACTGCCTATTGCGTGAAAATTATATTATCTCGTATCTAAAACGTGTGAAATCTAATCTCAGCAATTACTCACCGATGGCTGACTTTGAGGAGGGACTCTAGCTGCAGACACAGTATGAATCAGCGATGGTGATATCAATGATAGTTTCCTATGCCCGTACCATCTGTTATGCGAATATACCGTGGCACATGCAACAGTCAGCCCAGTAACTCCGATAGTCAATGGTCGGATAGAGCTATTAGCATTGGACGCTCTGGTACCGAAGAGTCGGCCACCTGCTGAAATGTAAACACACAAAAGGTCACCATGTATCACATATTCTAGTCGGATATATCCGATCTGTTACTCAAGTAGATGACGCCCTAATCATTTACGTCACATGTAGTCTGACGTCACAATCAAAATGCTTAATGATCGGTTCGTCATGAACATGTAAAATTCCGCCAAGTGTACTAATTGTATACATGTCTGCGATGGATATACTACTTAATAATCATCTTATTGAATATTTTAAAACTAATTTGACTGGGTGCTGTTGCTGACATAGCTAGCAACGGCGTCCAGTCAAATTAGTTTCACAATATTTAACTGCTTGCCTGCATTATTACCTTGAAAATGGGATTCTGAGAACTCAGGGCTCAAAGTATCGATCCCAACACGCGGAAAGCAGGTGGGGGGCATGAGTAGAAATGGGTGTGGCATAGTTAGAAATGGATGCAGTTGAGTGCTAATCCAGCACAGAGGAATTTGAATGTGATTGGTGTACCGCACTGCTGGTTATAGAATAAATGCTCGATTCCAAGCTGTGGTAGATGCCCATACCTATAACATAGCTAACCTAGCGCAAAACACCTATGCATTTCACATCCATATTCCATCATATCTGGTCCATATACACAGTACGTTTTTGCGCCCTAACCATTCATATGTGAACGTAACCATTTAATGGACAAGCTGGCTAAAAAGTAAATTGCAGTTGTTTGATTAAATATCCATTTGAAGGCCAATGGAAGAATACTTTTGAAAGTTTACCACTGGAATGACTGGCTCGGTAACCGAGATAGTCATTCTAGTGGTAAATTCTCAAAAATATACTTCTCTTGGCCTGCAAATGGACACTGAATAGGCAAAACAAATTTTCTCGACAATTAACCGCCAAGCCGGCCACAACGGTCGCTGATAAAATAATATCCATCTACATGAAACAGAAAGCTATTCTTTGTCATCTCTAGTTGTACGTTTTAAAAAATTAGTCTTCGCTTGGTCTGCAAATGGATAGTCACTGAGCAAAATTGTATTTTCTTGCAAAGTGTTGACCATTGAAGGGTTAAGTGATAAGAGTGGCACATTAGCGCTTTGAGGCGCAGTTAGAGCAATACGGGTTAAAGATGCAATTTATATACAAGCATCAACTTCAGCACATGTTTCTAAATATTAAAGGGAGTGTGTAATAATGCTGGCGTGTTAACACTTATACCACACTTTAGGCTATCGTGATTCATTTTCTTCTCGAGGAAGAATTACCGATCTCACATATCAATCCAGATTCCATATCCACGCAGTAAATCTCGGAAGCAACGTAACAGTTTTCCAAAACAATATTAAACATACCGCTGACATGTTTAGACTTAATTTGATTGGATGTCATTGCTGCCTAAGGCAGCAATAGCTTCCGATCAAGGTAAATCTAAAATAGTCAACAAGACATTTGTTACATCGTGTTCAAACTTGTAATAACCAACATGGTTGTTTTGGGGGATTTTCTGACATATTTATGAGCTGTACTGTACTAACACGGTATAGTGGGATGATTGTCAGATAATTACATAATTAACATCGTATGCCAATTGAGGCATTACATTCCCGGTAACTTATTCACACGTATATAGTTGTTTTCACACAATTCCGTCTACCAATCCACCAACGACAAGTTGCCCAGATAACCCAATGACGTAACGGTTCTGACACCAAACCAACCAATTAGCTTTCTAACAATGATGGCCACGGTCATTAGTTTCATACCTTGTATATATATATATATATATATATATATATATATATATATATATATATATATATATATCCAAAGGCTGGGATTATACTACAAAACAAAAGGCACTCATATCAGTCAAAAACGACCCATTTTCCTCTGGATAACTATAATTGGCATGACATCATATTGCCCTGAATCCCAGCAAGTGGCTGCGTAACCTCTCTATATTGTCACCCTCTTACAATAACATGTACACACATATCCATAAAGTACACATCAGAAATAACTTATCTCGTTTTCAAAACAAAATAACACGTATGGTCGAACGTTTTGAACATAATTAGATTTATGGCAATTACTGTCTAAGCCATCAATGCCTTACTATCGAATTATGTTCAAAATATTCAACAGAACATTTCTTACATCGTGTTCAATATTATACTAACTAATTAACAATTTTCTCTTTTTGCTCTGCAAACATGTTAAGTTATCTATGAGCTGTACTCTAAATACTTTCCATCACCTATCCCAGATAACGCAGCTTACCGGGCCGATGCTGGAACGATACCGCGCAGTGCAGATACTGAAAGTATCGACCCGGTATCGGCCCAGCATAGGCCCAGTAAGCTGCGTTATCTGGGATATTATGTTTTCAATAAATAAAGTACAATATTCCAACAAGGCCAAGATTTGGGTATCGAGTATGCATAATAATCAAGCTCTCGCAAACGCACATACGCACGCACACACGTCACTCCACGCGGAGAATAGCTAAGTTAATGTTGTGATGTGGGCTAAAATCCCAATAACCTATTCGCTTACCCGGTGATTTAGACACTGCTGATAGCCTCCTGTAAGCACATCGAATTGAAGCCGCCATATTGAGTTATTAACTGAAGTATAAGCCTGACTACAACTTTCCTAGACACTTGTAGAAAACAAAGTTATGTAAGCGTACACAATTATCATCAGAGGTATGCTCTTAGTTTGGGAACACAACACAGACTCATATATAAATCTCTCGTGACATTCTCATAACGTTACATTACAACCTGCGGTGTCATGCTTGATTAGACGGGAGTAAGGACGAAGGGTAATCTATACATATACGCGCTAAGATGAGAGGTTCAAAGGTCAAAATCTAGATCCCATAATAGCTTAAAAAAGCGAGTGAGCGTTTATTTCCGGATGTGTGTAACGGGAAGCCATAACAACAATGTGAGGAGATTGTTTACATTGAAAACATCTCCCGATTAACATCCCGATAACGGGCTAGACAGGTTTATTCTCATAGAATCCAGCTGCACTCTAATAAATGTACTAGTGAATATTTGAAACTAATTTGAATGGTTGCTGTTGGCTGGGATATGTCGCTGCCTACGGGAGAAACGGCTGAACTAGTTGTACAGACGTTTGGTTTCGCGTCGTACAACACAGTGCACACTCTGTCTGATCGTGGAAACCCACCACTGACCTTCTTCAATCAGCTGCAGCGTGCAGACCCATAACGTCAGTGGAGAGTTTCCACGATCAGATAAAGTGTGCACTCTGTTGTACGACATGAAACTAAACGGTCGTGCAACTAATTGTACAATCAATTGTTCGTGGATCCAGCTAAATAACCTGCATTCGTCGCACTGTCAACATTTCTGGACAATCACATACAACATCTGAGGAATATTTTAGATATACCTTTCTAAATGCGGATCCTTGGTCTTTTTCACTTATATCGAATGTGCTCATTGGTACTGTAGCGCACGTCGCGTCGCTTGCTTGCGCTGAGCGGTAATATGTGTATGGTCATTAATCCTGTAGGCCGTGTCGGACCGGCTGCTTGCACTGTGTGGTAGTATGTGTATGGTCATTAATCCTGTATGCCGTGTCGGAACGGCTGCTTGCACTGTGTGGTAGTATGTGTATGGTCATTAATCCTGTAGGCCGTGTCGGAACGGCTGCTTGCACTGTGTGGTAGTATGTGTATGGTCATTAATCCTGTAGGCCGTGTTGGAACGACCGCTTGCACTGTGTGGAAGTATGTGTATGGTCATTAATCCTGTAGGCCGTGTAGGAACGGCTGCTTGCACTGTGTGGTAGTGTGTGTATGGTCATTAATCCTGTAGGCCGTGTCGGAACGGCTGCTTGCACTGTGTGGTAGTATGTGTATGGTCATTAATCCTATAGGCGGTGTCGGAACGGCTGCTTGCACTGTGTGGTAGTATGTGTATGGTCATTAATCCTGTAGGCCGTGTCGGAACGGCTGCTTGCACTGTGTGGTAGTATGTGTATGGTCATTAATCCTGTAGACCGTGTCGGAACGGCTGCTTGCGCTGTGGGTAGTATGTGTATGGTCATTAATCCTGTAGGCCGTGTCGGAACGGCTGCTTGCACTGTGTGGTAGTATGTGTATGGTCATTAATCCTGTAGGCCGTGTCGGAACGGCTGCTTGCACTGTGGGGTAGCGTGTGTATGGTCATTAATCATGTAGGCCGTGTCAGAACGGCTACTTGCACTGTGGAGTAGTGTGTGTATGGTCACTACTACTGTAGGCCGTGTCGGAACGGCTGCTTGCACTGTGGGGGTAGAATGTGTATGGTCATTAATCCTGTAGGCCGTGTCGGAACGGCCGCTTGGACTGTGGGGTAGTATGTGTATGGTCATTAATCCTGTAGGCGGTGTTGGAACGGCCGCTTGCACTGTGGGGTAGTATGTGTATGGTCATTAATCCTGTAGGCCGTGTTGGAACGGCTGCTTGCACTGTGGGGGTAGTGTGTGTATGGTCATTAATCCTGTAGACCGTGTCGGAACGGCTGCTTGCGCTGCGGGTAGTATGTGTATGGTCATTAATCCTGTAGGCCGTGTCGGAACGGCTGCTTGCACTGTGTGGTAGTATGTGTATGGTCATTACTCCATAGGCCGTGTCGGAACGGCTGCTTGCACTGTGTGGTAGTATGTGTATGGTCATTAATCCTGTAGGCCGTGTCGGAACGGCTGCTTGCACTGTGTGGTAGTATGTGTATGGTCATTAATCCTGTAGGCCGTGTTGGAACGACCGCTTGCACTGTGTGGAAGTATGTGTATGGTCATTAATCCTGTAGGCCGTGTCGGAACGGCTGCTTGCACTGTGTGGTAGTGTGTGTATGGTCATTAATCCTGTAGGCCGTGTCGGAACGGCTGCTTGCACTGTGTGGTAGTATGTGTATGGTCATTAATCCTATAGGCGGTGTCGGAACGGCTGCTTGCACTGTGTGGTAGTATGTGTATGGTCATTAATCCTGTAGGCCGTGTCGGAACGGCTGCTTGCACTGTGTGGTAGTATGTGTGTGGTCATTAATCATGTAGACCGTGTCGGAACGGCTGCTTGCGCTGTGGGTAGTATGTGTATGGTCATTAATCCTGTAGGCCGTGTCGGAACGGCTGCTTGCACTGTGTGGTAGTATGTGTATGGTCATTAATCCTGTAGGCCGTGTCGGAACGGCTGCTTGCACTGTGGGGTAGCGTGTGTATTGTCATTAATCATGTAGGCCGTGTCAGAACGGCTACTTGCACTGTGGAGTAGTGTGTGTATGGTCACTACTCCTGTAGGCCGTGTCGGAACGGCTGCTTGCACTGTGGGGGTAGTATGTGTATGGTCATTAATCCTGTAGGCCGTGTCGGAACGGCCGCTTGGACTGTGGGGTAGTATGTGTATGGTCATTAATCCTGTAGGCGGTGTTGGAACGGCCCTTGCACTGTGGGGTAGTATGTGTATGGTCATTAATCCTGTAGGCCGTGTTGGAACGGCTGCTTGCACTGTGGGGGTAGTGTGTGTATGGTCATTAATCATGTAGGCCGTGTCGGAACGGCTGCATGCACTGTGTGGTAGTGTGTGTATGGTCATTAATCCTGTAGGCCGTGTCGGAACGGCCGCTTGGACTGTGGGGTAGTATGTGTATGGTCATTAATCCTGTAGGCGGTGTTGGAACGGCCGCTTGCACTGTGGGGTAGTATGTGTATGGTCATTAATCCTGTAGGCCGTGTTGGAACGGCTGCTTGCACTGTGGGGGTAGTGTGTGTATGGTCATTAATCATGTAGGCCGTGTCGGAACGGCTGCTTGCACTGTGTGGTAGTGTGTGTATGGTCATTAATCCTGTAGGCCGTGTCGGAACGGCTGCTTGCACTGTGTGGTAGTATGTGTATGGTCATTAATCCTGTAGGCCGTGTCGGAATGGCTGCGTGCACTGTGTGGTAGTATGTGTATGGTCATTAATCCTGTAGGCCATGTCGGAACGGCTGCTTGCACTGTGTGGTAGTATGTGTATGGTCATTAATCCTGTAGGCCGTGCCGGAACGGCTGCTTGAACTGTGTGGTAGTATGTGTATGGTCATTAATCCTGTAGGCGGTGGTGGAACGACCGCTTGCACTGTGTGGTAGTATGTGTATGGCCATTAATCCTGTAGGCCATGTCGGAACGGCTGCTTGCACTGTGTGGTAGTGTGTGTATGGTCATTAATCCTGTAGGCCGTGTCGGAACGGCTGCTTGCACTGTGTGGTAGTATGTGTATGGTCATTAATCCTGTAGGCCGTGTCAGAACGGCTGCTTGCACTGTGTGGTAGTATGTGTATGGTCATTAATCCTGTAGGCCATGTCAGAACGGCTGCTTGCGCTGTGGGGTAGTGTGTGTACAGTCATTAATCCTGTAGGCCGTGTCGGAACAGCTGCTTGCACTGTGGGGTAGTATGTGTATGGTCATTAATCATGTGGGCCGTGTCGGAACGGCTGCTGGCACTGTGGGGTAGTGTGTGTATGGTCATTAATCATGTAGGCCGTGTCGGAACGGCTGCTTGCGCTGTGTGGTAGTGTGTGTATGGTCATTAATCCTGTAGGCCGTGTCGGAACGGCTGCTTGCACTGTGTGGTAGTATGTGTATGGTCATTAATCCTGTAGGCCGTGTCGGAACGGCTGCTTGCGCTGTGGGGTAGTATGTGTATGGTCATTAATCCTGTAGGCCGTGTCGGAACGGCTGCTTGCACTGTGTGGTAGTATGTGTATGGTCATTAATCCTGTAGGCCGTGTCGGAACGGCTGCTTGCACTGTGGGGTAGTGTGTGTATGGTCATTAATCATGTAGGCCATGTCGGAACGGCTGCTTGCACTGTGTGGTAGTATGTGTATGGTCATTAATCCTGTAGGTCGTGTCGGAACGGATGCTTGCACTGTGGGGTAGTGTGTGTATGGTCATTAATCCTGTAGGCCGTGTCGGAACGGCTGCTTGCACTGTGGGGTAGTATGTGTATGGTCATTAATCCTGTAAGCCGTGTTGGAATGGCTGCTTGCACTGTGTGGTAGTGTGTGTATGGTCATTAATCATGTAGGCCGTGTCGGAACGGCTGCTTGCACTGTGTGGTAGTATGTGTATGGTCATTAATCCTGTAGGCCGTGTCGGAACGGCCGCTTGCACTGTGTGGTAGAGTGTATATGGTCATTAATCCTGTAGGCAGTGTCGGAACGGCTGCTTGCACTGTGTGGTAGTATGTGTATGGTCATTAATCCTGTGGGCCATGTCGGAACGACCGCTTGCACTGCGGGGTAGTATGTGTATGGTCATTACTCCTTAGGCCGTGTCGGAACGGCTGCTTGCATTGTGTGGTAGTATGTGTATGGTCATTACTCCTGTAGGCCATGTCGGAACGGCTGCTTGCACTGTGTGGTAGTATGTGTATGGTCATTACTCCTTAGACCGTGTCGGAACGGCTGCTTGCACTGTGGGATAGTATGTGTATGGTCATTAATCATGTAGGCCGTGTCGGAACGGCTGCTTGCACTGTGTGGTAGTATATGTATGGTCATTAATCATGTAGGCCGTGTCGGAACGGCCGCTTGCACTGTGGGGTAGTATGTGTATGGTCATTAATCCTGTAGGCCGTGTTGGAACGGCTGCTTGCACTGTGGGGTAGTATGTGTATGGTCATTAATCCTGTAGGCCGTGTTGGAACGGCTGCTTGCACTGTGGCGTAGTGTGTGTGTATGGTCATTAATCATGTAGGCCGTGTCGGAACGGCTGCTTGCACTGTGTGGTAGTAGGTGTATGGTCATTAATCCTGTAGGCCGTGTCGGAACGGCCGCTTGCACTGTGTTGTAGTGTGTGTATGGTCATTAATCCTGTAGGCCGTGTCGGAACGGCTGCTTGCACTGTGTGGTAGTATGTGTATGGTCATTAATCATGTAGGCCGGGTTGGAACGGCCGCTTGCACTGTGGGGTAGTATGTGTATGGTCCTTAATCCTGTAGGCCGTGTCGGAACGGCCGCTTGCACTATGGGGTAGTATGTGTATGGTCATTAATCCTGTAGGCCGTGTCGGAACGGCCGCTTGCACTGTGTTGTAGTGTGTGTATGGTCATTAATCCTGTAGGCCGTGTCGGAACGGCTGCTTGCACTGTGTGGTAGTATGTGTATGGTCATTAATCATGTAGGCCGTGTTGGAACGGCCGCTTGCACTGTGGGGTAGTATGTGTATGGTCCTTAATCCTGTAGGCCGTGTCGGAACGGCCGCTTGCACTGTGGGGTAGTATGTGTATGCCCATTACTCCTGTATGCCATGTCTGAACGGCTGCTTGCACTGTGTGGTAGTATGTGTATGGTCATTACTCATTAGGCCGTGTCGGAACGGCTGCTTGCACTGTGGGATAGTATGTGTATGGTCATTAATCATGTAGGCCGTGTCGGAACGGCTGCTTGCACTGTGTGGTAGTATATGTATGGTCATTAATCATGTAGGCCGTGTTCGAACGGCGGCTTGCACTGTGTGGTAGTGTGTGTATGGTCATTAATCCTGTAGGCCGTGTCGGAACGGCTGCTTGCACTGTGTGGTAGTATGTGTATGGTCATTAATCCTGTAGGCCGTGTCAGAACGGCTGCTTGCACTGTGTGGTAGTATGTGTATGGTCATTAATCCTGTAGGCCATGTCAGAACGGCTGCTTGCGCTGTGGGGTAGTGTGTGTACAGTCATTAATCCTGTAGGCCGTGTCGGAACAGCTGCTTGCACTGTGGGGTAGTATGTGTATGGTCATTAATCATGTGGGCCGTGTCGGAACGGCTGCTGGCACTGTGGGGTAGTGTGTGTATGGTCATTAATCATGTAGGCCGTGTCGGAACGGCTGCTTGCGCTGTGTGGTAGTGTGTGTATGGTCATTAATCCTGTAGGCCGTGTCGGAACGGCTGCTTGCACTGTGTGGTAGTATGTGTATGGTCATTAATCCTGTAGGCCGTGTCGGAACGGCTGCTTGCGCTGTGGGGTAGTATGTGTATGGTCATTAATCCTGTAGGCCGTGTCGGAACGGCTGCTTGCACTGTGTGGTAGTATGTGTATGGTCATTAATCCTGTAGGCCGTGTCGGAACGGCTGCTTGCACTGTGGGGTAGTGTGTGTATGGTCATTAATCATGTAGGCCATGTCGGAACGGCTGCTTGCACTGTGTGGTAGTATGTGTATGGTCATTAATCCTGTGGGCCATGTCGGAACGGCCGCTTGCACTGCGGGGTAGTATGTGTATGGTCATTACTCCTTAGGCCGTGTCGGAACGGCTGCTTGCATTGTGTGGTAGTATGTGTATGGTCATTACTCCTGTAGGCCATGTCGGAACGGCTGCTTGCACTGTGTGGTAGTATGTGTATGGTCATTACTCCTTAGACCGTGTCGGAACGGCTGCTTGCACTGTGGGATAGTATGTGTATGGTCATTAATCATGTAGGCCGTGTCGGAACGGCTGCTTGCACTGTGTGGTAGTATATGTATGGTCATTAATCATGTAGGCCGTGTCGGAACGGCCGCTTGCACTGTGGGGTAGTATGTGTATGGTCATTAATCCTGTAGGCCGTGTTGGAACGGCTGCTTGCACTGTGGGGTAGTATGTGTATGGTCATTAATCCTGTAGGCCGTGTTGGAACGGCTGCTTGCACTGTGGCGTAGTGTGTGTGTATGGTCATTAATCATGTAGGCCGTGTCGGAACGGCTGCTTGCACTGTGTGGTAGTAGGTGTATGGTCATTAATCCTGTAGGCCGTGTCGGAACGGCCGCTTGCACTGTGTTGTAGTGTGTGTATGGTCATTAATCCTGTAGGCCGTGTCGGAACGGCTGCTTGCACTGTGTGGTAGTATGTGTATGGTCATTAATCATGTAGGCCGTGTTGGAACGGCCGCTTGCACTGTGGGGTAGTATGTGTATGGTCCTTAATCCTGTAGGCCGTGTCGGAACGGCCGCTTGCACTATGGGGTAGTATGTGTATGGTCATTAATCCTGTAGGCCGTGTCGGAACGGCCGCTTGCACTGTGTTGTAGTGTGTGTATGGTCATTAATCCTGTAGGCCGTGTCGGAACGGCTGCTTGCACTGTGTGGTAGTATGTGTATGGTCATTAATCATGTAGGCCGTGTTGGAACGGCCGCTTGCACTGTGGGGTAGTATGTGTATGGTCCTTAATCCTGTAGGCCGTGTCGGAACGGCCGCTTGCACTGTGGGGTAGTATGTGTATGCCCATTACTCCTGTATGCCATGTCTGAACGGCTGCTTGCACTGTGTGGTAGTATGTGTATGGTCATTACTCATTAGGCCGTGTCGGAACGGCTGCTTGCACTGTGGGATAGTATGTGTATGGTCATTAATCATGTAGGCCGTGTCGGAACGGCTGCTTGCACTGTGTGGTAGTATATGTATGGTCATTAATCATGTAGGCCGTGTTCGAACGGCGGCTTGCACTGTGTGGTAGTATGTGTATGGTCATTAATCCTGTAGGCCATGTCGGAACGGCTGCTTGCACTGTGGGATAGTATGTGTATGGTCATTAATCATGTAGGCCGTGTCGGAACGGCTGCTTGCACTGTGTGGTAGTATATGTATGGTCATTAATCATGTAGGCCGTATCGGAACGGCCGCTTGCACTGTGGGGTAGTATGTGTATGGTCATTAATCCTGTAGGCCGTGTTGGAACGGCTGCTTGCACTGTGGGGTAGTATGTGTATGGTCATTAATCCTGTAGGCCGTGTTGGAACGGCTGCTTGCACTGTGGCGTAGTGTGTGTGTATTGTCATTAATCATGTAGGCCGTGTCGGAACGGCTGCTTGCACTGTGTGGTAGTATATGTATGGTCATTAATCCTGTAGGCCGTGTCGGAACGGCTGCTTGCAATGTGTGGTAGTGTGTGTATGGTCATTAATCATGTAGGCCATGTCGGAACGGCTGCTTGCACTGTGGGATGGTATGTGTATGGTCATTACCCCTGTAGGCCGTGTCGGAACGGCTGCTTGCACTGTGGGGTAGTATGTGTATGGTCATTAATCCTGTAGGTCGTGTCGGAACGGCTGCTTGCACTGTGGGGTAGTGTGTGTATGGTCATTAATCCTGTAGGCCGTGTCGGAATGGCTGCTTGCACTGTGTGGTAGTATGTGTATGGTCATTAATCCTGTAGGCCGTGTCGGAACGGCCGCTTGCACTGTGTGGTAGTATGTGTATGGTCATTAATCATGTAGGCCGTGTCGGAACGGCTGCTTGCACTGTGGGATGGTATGTGTTTATGTCATTACCCCTGCAGGCCGTGACGGAACGGCTGCTTGCACTGTGGGGTAGTATGTGTATGGTCATTAATCCTGTAGGTCGTGTCGGAACTGCTGCTTGCACTGTGGGGTAGTGTGTGTATGGTCATTAATCATGTAGGCCGTGTCGGATCGGCTGCTTGCACTGTGTGGTAGTATGTGTATGGTCATTAATCCTGTAGGCCGTGTCGGAACGGCCGCTTGCACTGTGTGGTAGTGTGTGTATGGTCATTAATCCTGTAGGCCGTGTCGGAACGGCTGCTTGCACTGTGTGGTAGTATGTGTATGGTCATTAATCATGTAGGCCGTGTTGGAACGGCCGCTTGCACTGTGGGGTAGTATGTGTATGGTCATTAATCATGTAGGCCGTGTCGGAACGGCCGCTTGCACTGTGTGGTAGTATATGTATGGTCATTAATCCTGTAGGCCGTGTCGGAACGGCTGCTTGCACTGTGTGGTAGTATGTGTATGGTCATTAATCCTGTAGGCGGTGGTGGAACGACCGCTTGCACTGTGTGGTAGTATGTGTATGGTCATTAATCCTGTAGGCCGTGTCGGAAAGGCTGCTTGCACTGTGTGGTAGTGTGTGTATGGTCATTAATCCTGTAGGCCGTGTCGGAACGGCTGCTTGCACTGTGTGGTAGTATGTGTATGGTCATTAATCCTGTAGGCCGTGTCAGAACGGCTGCTTGCACTGTGTGGTAGTATGTGTATGGTCATTAATACTGTAGGCCATGTCAGAACGGCTGCTTGCGCTGTGGGGTAGTGTGTGTACGGTCATTAATCCTGTATGCCGTGTCGGAACAGCTGCTTGCACTGTGGGGTAGTATGTGTATGGTCATTAATCCTGTATGCCGTGTCGGAACGGCTGCTTGCACTGTGGGGTAGTGTGTGTATGGTCATTAATCATGTAGGCCGTGTCGGAACGGCTGCTTGCACTCTGTGGTAGTATGTGTATGGTCATTAATCCTGTAGGTCGTGTCGGAACGGCTGCTTGCACTGTGGGGTAGTGTGTGTATGGTCATTAATCCTGTAGGCCGTGTTGGAACGGCTGCTTGCACTGTGGGGTAGTATGTGTATGGTCATTAATCCTTTGGCCGTGTTGGAACGGCTGCTTGCACTGTGGGGTAGTGTGTGTATGGTCATTAATCATGTAGGCCGTGTCGGAACGGCTGCTTGCACTGTGTGGTAGTATGTGTATGGTCATTAATCCTGTAGGCCGTGTCGGAACGGCCGCTTGCCCTGTGTGGTAGTGTGTGTATGGTCATTAATCCTGTAGGCAGTGTCGGAACGGCTGCTTGCACTGTGTGGTAGTATGTGTATGGTCATTAATCATGTAGGCCGTGTTGGAATGGCCGCTTGCACTGTGGGGTAGTATGTGTATGGTCATTAATCCTGTAGGCCGTGTCGGAACGGCCGCTTGCACTGCGGGGTAGTATGTGTATGGTCATTACTCCTTAGGCCGTGTCGGAACGGCTGCTTGCATTGTGTGGTATTATGTGTATGGTCATTACTCCTGTAGGCCGTGTCGGAACGGCTGCTTGCACTGTGGGGTAGTATGTGTATTGTCATTAATCATGTAGGCCGTGTCGGAACGGCTGCTTGCACTGTGTGGTAGTATATGTATGGTCATTAATCCTGTAGGCCGTGTCGGAACGGCTGCTTGCAATGTGTGGTAGTGTGTGTATGGTCATTAATCATGTAGGCCATGTCGGAACGGCTGCTTGCACTGTGGGATGGTATGTGTATGGTCATTACCCCTGTAGGCCGTGTCGGAACGGCTGCTTGCACTGTGGGGTAGTATGTGTATGGTCATTAATCCTGTAGGTCATGTCGGAACGGCTGCTTGCACTGTGGGGTAGTGTGTGTATGGTCATTAATCCTGTAGGCCGTGTCGGAATGGCTGCTTGCACTGTGTGGTAGTATGTGTATGGTCATTAATCCTGTAGGCCGTGTCGGAACGGCCGCTTGCACTATGGGGTAGTGTGTGTATGGTCATTAATCATGTAGGCCGTGTCGGAACGGCTGCTTGCACTGTGGGATGGTATGTGTTTATGTCATTACCCCTGCAGGCCGTGACGGAACGGCTGCTTGCACTGTGGGGTAGTATGTGTATGGTCATTAATCCTGTAGGTCGTGTCGGAACGGCTGCTTGCACTGTGGGGTAGTGTGTGTATGGTCATTAATCATGTAGGCCGTGTCGGATCGGCTGCTTGCACTGTGTGGTAGTATGTGTATGGTCATTAATCCTGTAGGCCGTGTCGGAACGGCCGCTTGCACTGTGTGGTAGTGTGTGTATGGTCATTACTCCTGTAGGCCGTGTCGGAACGGCTGCTTGCACTGTGTGGTAGTATGTGTATGGTCATTAATCATGTAGGCCGTGTTGGAACGGCCGCTTGCACTGTGGGGTAGTATGTGTATGGTCATTAATCATGTAGGCCGTGTCGGAACGGCCGCTTGCACTGTGTGGTAGTATATGTATGGTCATTAATCCTGTAGGCCGTGTCGGAACGGCTGCTTGCACTGTGTGGTAGTATGTGTATGGTCATTAATCCTGTAGACGGTGGTGGAACGACCGCTTGCACTGTGTGGTAGTATGTGTATGGTCATTAATCCTGTAGGCCGTGTCGGAAAGGCTGCTTGCACTGTGTGGTAGTGTGTGTATGGTCATTAATCCTGTAGGCCGTGTCGGAACGGCTGCTTGCACTGTGTGGTAGTATGTGTATGGTCATTAATCCTGTAGGCCGTGTCAGAACGGCTACTTGCACTGTGTGGTAGTATGTGTATGGTCATTAATCCTGTAGGCCATGTCAGAACGGCTGCTTGCGCTGTGGGGTAGTGTGTGTACGGTCATTAATCCTGTAGGCCGTGTCGGAACAGCTGCTTGCACTGTGGGGTAGTATGTGTATGGTCATTAATCCTGTATGCCGTGTCGGAACGGCTGCTTGCACTGTGGGGTAGTGTGTGTATGGTCATTAATCATGTAGGCCGTGTCGGAACGGCTGCTTGCACTCTGTGGTAGTATGTGTATGGTCATTAATCCTGTAGGTCGTGTCGGAACGGCTGCTTGCACTGTGGGGTAGTGTGTGTATGGTCATTAATCCTGTAGGCCGTGTCGGAACGGCTGCTTGCACTGTGGGGTAGTATGTGTATGGTCATTAATCCTTTGGCCGTGTTGGAACGGCTGCTTGCACTGTGGGGTAGTGTGTGAATGGTCATTAATCATGTAGGCCGTGTCGGAACGGCTGCTTGCACTGTGTGGTAGTATGTGTATGGTCATTAATCCTGTAGGCCGTGTCGGAACGGCCGCTTGCCCTGTGTGGTAGTGTGTGTATGGTCATTAATCCTGTAGGCAGTGTCGGAACGGCTGCTTGCACTGTGTGGTAGTATATGTATGGTCATTAATCATGTAGGCCGTGTCGGAACGGCCGCTTGCACTGTGGGGTTGTATGTGTATGGTCATTAATCCTGTAGGCCGTGTTGGAACGGCTGCTAGCACTGTGGGGTAGTATGTGTATGGTCATTAATCATGTAGGCCGTGTTGGAACGGCTGCTTGCACTGTGGCGTAGTGTGTGTATGGTCATTAATCATGTAGGCCGTGTCGGAACGGCTGCTTGCACTGTGTGGTAGTAGGTCTATGGTCATTAATCCTGTAGGCCATGTCGGAACGGCCGCTTGCACTGTGTTGTAGTGTGTGTATGGTCATTAATCCTGTAGGCCGTGTCGGAACGGCTGCTTGCACTGTGTGGTAGTATGTGTATGGTCATTAATCATGTAGGCCGTGTTGGAACGGCCGCTTGCACTGTGGGGTAGTATGTGTATGGTCCTTAATCCTGTAGGCCGTGTCGGAACGGCCGCTTGCACTATGGGGTAGTATGTGTATGGTCATTACTCCTTAGGCCGTGTCGGAACGGCTGCTTGCACTGTGGGGTAGTATGTGTATGCCCATTAATCCTGTATGCCATGTCTGAACGGCTGCTTGCACTGTGTGGTAGTATGTGTATGGTCATTACTCATTAGGCCGTGTCGGAACGGCTGCTTGCACTGTGGGATAGTATGTGTATGGTCATTAATCATGTAGGCCGTGTTGGAACGGCTGCTTGCACTGTGTGGTAGTATATGTATGGTCATTAATCATGTAGGCCGTGTTCGAACGGCGGCTTGCACTGTGTGGTAGTATGTGTATGGTCATTAATCCTGTAGGCCGTGTCGGAACGGCTGCTTGCACTGTGGGATAGTATGTGTATGGTCATTAATCATGTAGGCCGTGTCGGAACGGCTGCTTGCACTGTGTGGTAGTATATGTATGGTCATTAATCATGTAGGCCGTGTCGGAACGGCCGCTTGCACTGTGGGGTAGTATGTGTATGGTCATTAATCCTGTAGGCCGTGTTGGAACGGCTGCTTGCACTGTGGGGTAGTATGTGTATGGTCATTAATCCTGTAGGCCGTGTTGGAACGGCTGCTTGCACTGTGGCGTAGTGTGTGTGTATTGTCATTAATCATGTAGGCCGTGTCGGAACGGCTGCTTGCACTGTGTGGTAGTATATGTATGGTCATTAATCCTGTAGGCCGTGTCGGAACGGCTGCTTGCAATGTGTGGTAGTGTGTGTATGGTCATTAATCATGTAGGCCATGTCGGAACGGCTGCTTGCACTGTGGGATGGTATGTGTATGGTCATTACCCCTGTAGGCCGTGTCGGAACGGCTGCTTGCACTGTGGGGTAGTATGTGTATGGTCATTAATCCTGTAGGTCATGTCGGAACGGCTGCTTGCACTGTGGGGTAGTGTGTGTATGGTCATTAATCCTGTAGGCCGTGTCGGAATGGCTGCTTGCACTGTGTGGTAGTATGTGTATGGTCATTAATCCTGTAGGCCGTGTCGGAACGGCCGCTTGCACTATGGGGTAGTGTGTGTATGGTCATTAATCATGTAGGCCGTGTCGGAACGGCTGCTTGCACTGTGGGATGGTATGTGTTTATGTCATTACCCCTGCAGGCCGTGACGGAACGGCTGCTTGCACTGTGGGGTAGTATGTGTATGGTCATTAATCCTGTAGGTCGTGTCGGAACGGCTGCTTGCACTGTGGGGTAGTGTGTGTATGGTCATTAATCATGTAGGCCGTGTCGGATCGGCTGCTTGCACTGTGTGGTAGTATGTGTATGGTCATTAATCCTGTAGGCCGTGTCGGAACGGCCGCTTGCACTGTGTGGTAGTGTGTGTATGGTCATTACTCCTGTAGGCCGTGTCGGAACGGCTGCTTGCACTGTGTGGTAGTATGTGTATGGTCATTAATCATGTAGGCCGTGTTGGAACGGCCGCTTGCACTGTGGGGTAGTATGTGTATGGTCATTAATCATGTAGGCCGTGTCGGAACGGCCGCTTGCACTGTGTGGTAGTATATGTATGGTCATTAATCCTGTAGGCCGTGTCGGAACGGCTGCTTGCACTGTGTGGTAGTATGTGTATGGTCATTAATCCTGTAGACGGTGGTGGAACGACCGCTTGCACTGTGTGGTAGTATGTGTATGGTCATTAATCCTGTAGGCCGTGTCGGAAAGGCTGCTTGCACTGTGTGGTAGTGTGTGTATGGTCATTAATCCTGTAGGCCGTGTCGGAACGGCTGCTTGCACTGTGTGGTAGTATGTGTATGGTCATTAATCCTGTAGGCCGTGTCAGAACGGCTACTTGCACTGTGTGGTAGTATGTGTATGGTCATTAATCCTGTAGGCCATGTCAGAACGGCTGCTTGCGCTGTGGGGTAGTGTGTGTACGGTCATTAATCCTGTAGGCCGTGTCGGAACAGCTGCTTGCACTGTGGGGTAGTATGTGTATGGTCATTAATCCTGTATGCCGTGTCGGAACGGCTGCTTGCACTGTGGGGTAGTGTGTGTATGGTCATTAATCATGTAGGCCGTGTCGGAACGGCTGCTTGCACTCTGTGGTAGTATGTGTATGGTCATTAATCCTGTAGGTCGTGTCGGAACGGCTGCTTGCACTGTGGGGTAGTGTGTGTATGGTCATTAATCCTGTAGGCCGTGTCGGAACGGCTGCTTGCACTGTGGGGTAGTATGTGTATGGTCATTAATCCTTTGGCCGTGTTGGAACGGCTGCTTGCACTGTGGGGTAGTGTGTGAATGGTCATTAATCATGTAGGCCGTGTCGGAACGGCTGCTTGCACTGTGTGGTAGTATGTGTATGGTCATTAATCCTGTAGGCCGTGTCGGAACGGCCGCTTGCCCTGTGTGGTAGTGTGTGTATGGTCATTAATCCTGTAGGCAGTGTCGGAACGGCTGCTTGCACTGTGTGGTAGTATGTGTATGGTCATTAATCATGTAGGCCGTGTTGGAATGGCCGCTTGCACTGTGGGGTAGTATGTGTATGGTCATTAATCCTGTAGGCCGTGTCGGAACGGCCGCTTGCACTGCGGGGTAGTATGTGTATGGTCATTACTCCTTAGGCCGTGTCGGAACGGCTGCTTGCATTGTGTGGTATTATGTGTATGGTCATTACTCCTGTAGGCCGTGTCGGAACGGCTGCTTGCACTGTGGGGTAGTATGTGTAGGGTCATTAATCCTGTAGGCCATGTCGGAACGGCTGCTTGCACTGTGTGGTAGTATGTGTATGGTCATTACTCCTTAGACCGTGTCGGAACGGCTGCTTGCACTGAGGGATAGTATGTGTATGGTCATTAATCATGTAGGCCGTGTCGGAAAGGCTGCTTGCACTGTGTGGTAGTATATGTATGGTCATTAATCCTGTAGGCCATGTCGGAACGGCTGCTTGCAATGTGTGGTAGTATATGTATGGTCATTAATCATGTAGGCCGTGTCGGAACGGCCGCTTGCACTGTGGGGTAGTATGTGTATGGTCATTAATCCTGTAGGCCGTGTTGGAACGGCTGCTTGCACTGTGGGGTAGTATGTGTATGGTCATTAATCATGTAGGCCGTGTTGGAACGGCTGCTTGCACTGTGGCGTAGTGTGTGTATGGTCATTAATCATGTAGGCCGTGTCGGAACGGCTGCTTGCACTGTGTGGTAGTAGGTCTATGGTCATTAATCCTGTAGGCCATGTCGGAACGGCCGCTTGCACTGTGTGGTAGTGTGTGTATGGTCATTAATCCTGTAGGCCGTGTCGGAACGGCTGCTTGCACTGTGTGGTAGTATGTGTATGGTCATTAATCATCTAGGCCGTGTTGGAACGGCCGCTTGCACTGTGGGGTAGTATGTGTATGGTCATTAATCCTGTAGGCCGTGTTGGAACGGCTGCTTGCACTGTGGGGTAGTATGTGTATGGTCATTAATCCTGTAGGCCGTGTTGGAACGGCTGCTTGCACTGTGGCGTAGTGTGTGTGTATGGTCATTAATCATGTAGGCCGTGTCGGAACGGCTGCTTGCACTGTGTGGTAGTAGGTGTATGGTCATTAATCCTGTAGGCCGTGTCGGAACGGCCGCTTGCACTGTGTTGTAGTGTGTGTATGGTCATTAATCCTGTAGGCCGTGTCGGAACGGCTGCTTGCACTGTGTGGTAGTATGTGTATGGTCATTAATCATGTAGGCCGTGTTGGAACGGCCGCTTGCACTGTGGGGTAGTATGTGTATGGTCCTTAATCCTGTAGGCCGTGTCGGAACGGCCGCTTGCACTATGGGGTAGTATGTGTATGGTCATTAATCCTGTAGGCCGTGTCGGAACGGCCGCTTGCACTGTGTTGTAGTGTGTGTATGGTCATTAATCCTGTAGGCCGTGTCGGAACGGCTGCTTGCACTGTGTGGTAGTATGTGTATGGTCATTAATCATGTAGGCCGTGTTGGAACGGCCGCTTGCACTGTGGGGTAGTATGTGTATGGTCCTTAATCCTGTAGGCCGTGTCGGAACGGCCGCTTGCACTGTGGGGTAGTATGTGTATGCCCATTACTCCTGTATGCCATGTCTGAACGGCTGCTTGCACTGTGTGGTAGTATGTGTATGGTCATTACTCATTAGGCCGTGTCGGAACGGCTGCTTGCACTGTGGGATAGTATGTGTATGGTCATTAATCATGTAGGCCGTGTCGGAACGGCTGCTTGCACTGTGTGGTAGTATATGTATGGTCATTAATCATGTAGGCCGTGTTCGAACGGCGGCTTGCACTGTGTGGTAGTATGTGTATGGTCATTAATCCTGTAGGCCATGTCGGAACGGCTGCTTGCACTGTGGGATAGTATGTGTATGGTCATTAATCATGTAGGCCGTGTCGGAACGGCTGCTTGCACTGTGTGGTAGTATATGTATGGTCATTAATCATGTAGGCCGTATCGGAACGGCCGCTTGCACTGTGGGGTAGTATGTGTATGGTCATTAATCCTGTAGGCCGTGTTGGAACGGCTGCTTGCACTGTGGGGTAGTATGTGTATGGTCATTAATCCTGTAGGCCGTGTTGGAACGGCTGCTTGCACTGTGGCGTAGTGTGTGTGTATTGTCATTAATCATGTAGGCCGTGTCGGAACGGCTGCTTGCACTGTGTGGTAGTATATGTATGGTCATTAATCCTGTAGGCCGTGTCGGAACGGCTGCTTGCAATGTGTGGTAGTGTGTGTATGGTCATTAATCATGTAGGCCATGTCGGAACGGCTGCTTGCACTGTGGGATGGTATGTGTATGGTCATTACCCCTGTAGGCCGTGTCGGAACGGCTGCTTGCACTGTGGGGTAGTATGTGTATGGTCATTAATCCTGTAGGTCGTGTCGGAACGGCTGCTTGCACTGTGGGGTAGTGTGTGTATGGTCATTAATCATGTAGGCCGTGTCGGAATGGCTGCTTGCACTGTGTGGTAGTATGTGTATGGTCATTAATCCTGTAGGCCGTGTCGGAACGGCCGCTTGCACTATGGGGTAGTGTGTGTATGGTCATTAATCATGTAGGCCGTGTCGGAACGGCTGCTTGCACTGTGGGATGGTATGTGTTTATGTCATTACCCCTGCAGGCCGTGACGGAACGGCTGCTTGCACTGTGGGGTAGTATGTGTATGGTCATTAATCCTGTAGGTCGTGTCGGAACTGCTGCTTGCACTGTGGGGTAGTGTGTGTATGGTCATTAATCATGTAGGCCGTGTCGGATCGGCTGCTTGCACTGTGTGGTAGTATGTGTATGGTCATTAATCCTGTAGGCCGTGTCGGAACGGCCGCTTGCACTGTGTGGTAGTGTGTGTATGGTCATTAATCCTGTAGGCCGTGTCGGAACGGCTGCTTGCACTGTGTGGTAGTATGTGTATGGTCATTAATCATGTAGGCCGTGTTGGAACGGCCGCTTGCACTGTGGGGTAGTATGTGTATGGTCATTAATCATGTAGGCCGTGTCGGAACGGCCGCTTGCACTGTGTGGTAGTATATGTATGGTCATTAATCCTGTAGGCCGTGTCGGAACGGCTGCTTGCACTGTGTGGTAGTATGTGTATGGTCATTAATCCTGTAGGCGGTGGTGGAACGACCGCTTGCACTGTGTGGTAGTATGTGTATGGTCATTAATCCTGTAGGCCGTGTCGGAAAGGCTGCTTGCACTGTGTGGTAGTGTGTGTATGGTCATTAATCCTGTAGGCCGTGTCGGAACGGCTGCTTGCACTGTGTGGTAGTATGTGTATGGTCATTAATCCTGTAGGCCGTGTCAGAACGGCTGCTTGCACTGTGTGGTAGTATGTGTATGGTCATTAATACTGTAGGCCATGTCAGAACGGCTGCTTGCGCTGTGGGGTAGTGTGTGTACGGTCATTAATCCTGTATGCCGTGTCGGAACAGCTGCTTGCACTGTGGGGTAGTATGTGTATGGTCATTAATCCTGTATGCCGTGTCGGAACGGCTGCTTGCACTGTGGGGTAGTGTGTGTATGGTCATTAATCATGTAGGCCGTGTCGGAACGGCTGCTTGCACTCTGTGGTAGTATGTGTATGGTCATTAATCCTGTAGGTCGTGTCGGAACGGCTGCTTGCACTGTGGGGTAGTGTGTGTATGGTCATTAATCCTGTAGGCCGTGTTGGAACGGCTGCTTGCACTGTGGGGTAGTATGTGTATGGTCATTAATCCTTTGGCCGTGTTGGAACGGCTGCTTGCACTGTGGGGTAGTGTGTGTATGGTCATTAATCATGTAGGCCGTGTCGGAACGGCTGCTTGCACTGTGTGGTAGTATGTGTATGGTCATTAATCCTGTAGGCCGTGTCGGAACGGCCGCTTGCCCTGTGTGGTAGTGTGTGTATGGTCATTAATCCTGTAGGCAGTGTCGGAACGGCTGCTTGCACTGTGTGGTAGTATGTGTATGGTCATTAATCATGTAGGCCGTGTTGGAATGGCCGCTTGCACTGTGGGGTAGTATGTGTATGGTCATTAATCCTGTAGGCCGTGTCGGAACGGCCGCTTGCACTGCGGGGTAGTATGTGTATGGTCATTACTCCTTAGGCCGTGTCGGAACGGCTGCTTGCATTGTGTGGTATTATGTGTATGGTCATTACTCCTGTAGGCCGTGTCGGAACGGCTGCTTGCACTGTGGGGTAGTATGTGTAGGGTCATTAATCCTGTAGGCCATGTCGGAACGGCTGCTTGCACTGTGTGGTAGTATGTGTATGGTCATTACTCCTTAGACCGTGTCGGAACGGCTGCTTGCACTGAGGGATAGTATGTGTATGGTCATTAATCATGTAGGCCGTGTCGGAAAGGCTGCTTGCACTGTGTGGTAGTATATGTATGGTCATTAATCCTGTAGGCCATGTCGGAACGGCTGCTTGCAATGTGTGGTAGTATATGTATGGTCATTAATCATGTAGGCCGTGTCGGAACGGCCGCTTGCACTGTGGGGTAGTATGTGTATGGTCATTAATCCTGTAGGCCGTGTTGGAACGGCTGCTAGCACTGTGGGGTAGTATGTGTATGGTCATTAATCATGTAGGCCGTGTTGGAACGGCTGCTTGCACTGTGGCGTAGTGTGTGTATGGTCATTAATCATGTAGGCCGTGTCGGAACGGCTGCTTGCACTGTGTGGTAGTAGGTCTATGGTCATTAATCCTGTAGGCCATGTCGGAACGGCCGCTTGCACTGTGTTGTAGTGTGTGTATGGTCATTAATCCTGTAGGCCGTGTCGGAACGGCTGCTTGCACTGTGTGGTAGTATGTGTATGGTCATTAATCATGTAGGCCGTGTTGGAACGGCCGCTTGCACTGTGGGGTAGTATGTGTATGGTCCTTAATCCTGTAGGCCGTGTCGGAACGGCCGCTTGCACTATGGGGTAGTATGTGTATGGTCATTACTCCTTAGGCCGTGTCGGAACGGCTGCTTGCACTGTGGGGTAGTATGTGTATGCCCATTAATCCTGTATGCCATGTCTGAACGGCTGCTTGCACTGTGTGGTAGTATGTGTATGGTCATTACTCATTAGGCCGTGTCGGAACGGCTGCTTGCACTGTGGGATAGTATGTGTATGGTCATTAATCATGTAGGCCGTGTTGGAACGGCTGCTTGCACTGTGTGGTAGTATATGTATGGTCATTAATCATGTAGGCCGTGTTCGAACGGCGGCTTGCACTGTGTGGTAGTATGTGTATGGTCATTAATCCTGTAGGCCGTGTCGGAACGGCTGCTTGCACTGTGGGATAGTATGTGTATGGTCATTAATCATGTAGGCCGTGTCGGAACGGCTGCTTGCACTGTGTGGTAGTATATGTATGGTCATTAATCATGTAGGCCGTGTCGGAACGGCCGCTTGCACTGTGGGGTAGTATGTGTATGGTCATTAATCCTGTAGGCCGTGTTGGAACGGCTGCTTGCACTGTGGGGTAGTATGTGTATGGTCATTAATCCTGTAGGCCGTGTTGGAACGGCTGCTTGCACTGTGGCGTAGTGTGTGTGTATTGTCATTAATCATGTAGGCCGTGTCGGAACGGCTGCTTGCACTGTGTGGTAGTATATGTATGGTCATTAATCCTGTAGGCCGTGTCGGAACGGCTGCTTGCAATGTGTGGTAGTGTGTGTATGGTCATTAATCATGTAGGCCATGTCGGAACGGCTGCTTGCACTGTGGGATGGTATGTGTATGGTCATTACCCCTGTAGGCCGTGTCGGAACGGCTGCTTGCACTGTGGGGTAGTATGTGTATGGTCATTAATCCTGTAGGTCATGTCGGAACGGCTGCTTGCACTGTGGGGTAGTGTGTGTATGGTCATTAATCCTGTAGGCCGTGTCGGAATGGCTGCTTGCACTGTGTGGTAGTATGTGTATGGTCATTAATCCTGTAGGCCGTGTCGGAACGGCCGCTTGCACTATGGGGTAGTGTGTGTATGGTCATTAATCATGTAGGCCGTGTCGGAACGGCTGCTTGCACTGTGGGATGGTATGTGTTTATGTCATTACCCCTGCAGGCCGTGACGGAACGGCTGCTTGCACTGTGGGGTAGTATGTGTATGGTCATTAATCCTGTAGGTCGTGTCGGAACGGCTGCTTGCACTGTGGGGTAGTGTGTGTATGGTCATTAATCATGTAGGCCGTGTCGGATCGGCTGCTTGCACTGTGTGGTAGTATGTGTATGGTCATTAATCCTGTAGGCCGTGTCGGAACGGCCGCTTGCACTGTGTGGTAGTGTGTGTATGGTCATTACTCCTGTAGGCCGTGTCGGAACGGCTGCTTGCACTGTGTGGTAGTATGTGTATGGTCATTAATCATGTAGGCCGTGTTGGAACGGCCGCTTGCACTGTGGGGTAGTATGTGTATGGTCATTAATCATGTAGGCCGTGTCGGAACGGCCGCTTGCACTGTGTGGTAGTATATGTATGGTCATTAATCCTGTAGGCCGTGTCGGAACGGCTGCTTGCACTGTGTGGTAGTATGTGTATGGTCATTAATCCTGTAGACGGTGGTGGAACGACCGCTTGCACTGTGTGGTAGTATGTGTATGGTCATTAATCCTGTAGGCCGTGTCGGAAAGGCTGCTTGCACTGTGTGGTAGTGTGTGTATGGTCATTAATCCTGTAGGCCGTGTCGGAACGGCTGCTTGCACTGTGTGGTAGTATGTGTATGGTCATTAATCCTGTAGGCCGTGTCAGAACGGCTACTTGCACTGTGTGGTAGTATGTGTATGGTCATTAATCCTGTAGGCCATGTCAGAACGGCTGCTTGCGCTGTGGGGTAGTGTGTGTACGGTCATTAATCCTGTAGGCCGTGTCGGAACAGCTGCTTGCACTGTGGGGTAGTATGTGTATGGTCATTAATCCTGTATGCCGTGTCGGAACGGCTGCTTGCACTGTGGGGTAGTGTGTGTATGGTCATTAATCATGTAGGCCGTGTCGGAACGGCTGCTTGCACTCTGTGGTAGTATGTGTATGGTCATTAATCCTGTAGGTCGTGTCGGAACGGCTGCTTGCACTGTGGGGTAGTGTGTGTATGGTCATTAATCCTGTAGGCCGTGTCGGAACGGCTGCTTGCACTGTGGGGTAGTATGTGTATGGTCATTAATCCTTTGGCCGTGTTGGAACGGCTGCTTGCACTGTGGGGTAGTGTGTGAATGGTCATTAATCATGTAGGCCGTGTCGGAACGGCTGCTTGCACTGTGTGGTAGTATGTGTATGGTCATTAATCCTGTAGGCCGTGTCGGAACGGCCGCTTGCCCTGTGTGGTAGTGTGTGTATGGTCATTAATCCTGTAGGCAGTGTCGGAACGGCTGCTTGCACTGTGTGGTAGTATGTGTATGGTCATTAATCATGTAGGCCGTGTTGGAATGGCCGCTTGCACTGTGGGGTAGTATGTGTATGGTCATTAATCCTGTAGGCCGTGTCGGAACGGCCGCTTGCACTGCGGGGTAGTATGTGTATGGTCATTACTCCTTAGGCCGTGTCGGAACGGCTGCTTGCATTGTGTGGTATTATGTGTATGGTCATTACTCCTGTAGGCCGTGTCGGAACGGCTGCTTGCACTGTGGGGTAGTATGTGTAGGGTCATTAATCCTGTAGGCCATGTCGGAACGGCTGCTTGCACTGTGTGGTAGTATGTGTATGGTCATTACTCCTTAGACCGTGTCGGAACGGCTGCTTGCACTGAGGGATAGTATGTGTATGGTCATTAATCATGTAGGCCGTGTCGGAAAGGCTGCTTGCACTGTGTGGTAGTATATGTATGGTCATTAATCCTGTAGGCCATGTCGGAACGGCTGCTTGCAATGTGTGGTAGTATATGTATGGTCATTAATCATGTAGGCCGTGTCGGAACGGCCGCTTGCACTGTGGGGTAGTATGTGTATGGTCATTAATCCTGTAGGCCGTGTTGGAACGGCTGCTTGCACTGTGGGGTAGTATGTGTATGGTCATTAATCATGTAGGCCGTGTTGGAACGGCTGCTTGCACTGTGGCGTAGTGTGTGTATGGTCATTAATCATGTAGGCCGTGTCGGAACGGCTGCTTGCACTGTGTGGTAGTAGGTCTATGGTCATTAATCCTGTAGGCCATGTCGGAACGGCCGCTTGCACTGTGTGGTAGTGTGTGTATGGTCATTAATCCTGTAGGCCGTGTCGGAACGGCTGCTTGCACTGTGTGGTAGTATGTGTATGGTCATTAATCATCTAGGCCGTGTTGGAACGGCCGCTTGCACTGTGGGGTAGTATGTGTATGGTCCTTAATCCTGTAGGCCGTGTCGGAACGGCCGCTTGCACTGTGTGGTAGTATGTGTATGGTCATTAGTCCTGTAGGCCGTGTCGGAACGGCCGCTTACACTGTGGGGTAGTATGTGTATGCCCATTAATCCTGTAGGCCGTGTCGGAACGGCTGCTTGCACTGTGTGGTAGTATGTGTCTGGTCATTACTCATTAGGCCGTGTCGGAACGGCTGCTTGCACTGTGGGATAGTATGTGTATGGTCATTAATCATGTAGGCCGTGTCGGAACGGCTGCTTGCACTGTGTGGTAGTATATGTATGGTCATTAATCATGTAGGCCGTGTTGGAACGGCCGCTTGCACTGTGTGGTAGTATGTGTATGGTCATTAAGCCTGTAGGCCGTGTCGGAACGGCTGCTTGCACTGTGGGGTAGTATATGTATGGTCATTAATCATGTAGGCCGTGTTGGACCGACCGCTTGCACTGTGGGATAGTGTATATATGGTCATTAATCCTGTATGCCATGTCGGAACGGCTGCTTGCAATGTGTGGTAGTGTGTGTATGGTATTTAATCCTGTAGGTCATGTCAGAACGGCTGCTTGCAATGTGTGGTAGTATGTGTAAGGTCATTAATTCTGTAGGCCGTGTTGGAACGGCTGCTTGCACTGTGTGGTAGTATGTGTATGGTCAGTACTCCTTAGACCGTGTCGGAACGGCTGCTTGCACTGTGGGATAGTAAGTGTATGGTCATTAATCATGTAGGCCGTGTCGGAACGGCTGCTTGCACTGTGTGGTAGTATATTTATGGTAATTAATCCTGTAGGCCGTGTCGGAACGGCTGCTTGCACTGTGTGGTAGTATATGTATGGTCATTAATCATGTAGGCCGTGTCGGAACGGCTGCTTGCAATGTGTGGTAGTGTGTGTATGGTCATTAATCATGTAGGCCGTGTCGGAACGGCTGCTTGCACTGTGGGATGGTATGTGTATGGTCATTACCCCTGTAGGCTGTGTCGGAACGGCTGCTTGCACTGTGGGGGTAGTATGTGTATGGTCATTAATCCTGTAGGTCGTGTCGGAACGGCTGCTTGCACTGTGGGGTAGTGTGTGTATGGTCATTAATCCTGTAGGCCGTGTCGGAATGGCCGCTTGCACTGTGGGGTAGTATGTGTATGGTCATTAATCCTGTAGGCCGTGTTGGAACGGCTGCTTGCACTGTGGGGTAGTATGTGTATGGTCATTAATCCTGTAGGCCGTATTGGAACGGCTGCTTGCACTGTGGCGTAGTGTGTGTATGGCCATTGATCATGTAGGCCGTGTCGGAACGGCTGCTTGCACTATGTGGTAGTATGTATATGGTCATTAATCCTGTAGGCCGTGTCGGAACGGCCGCTTGCACTGTGTGGTAGTGTGTGTATGGTCATTAATCCTGTAGGCCGTGTCGGAATGGCTGCTTGCACTGTGTGGTAGTATGTGTATGGTCATTAATCATGTAGGCCGTGTTGGAACGGCCGCTTGTACTGTGGGGTAGTATGTGTATGGTCATTAATCCTGTAGGCCGTGTCGGAACGGCCGCTTGCACTGTGTGGTAGTATATGTATGGTCATTAATCATGTAGGCCGTGTCGGAACGGCTGCTTGCACTGTGTGGTAGTATATGTATGGTCATTAATCCTGTAGGCCGTGTCGGAACGGATGCTTGCAATGTGTGGTAGTGTGTGTATGGTCATTAATCATGTAGGCCGTGTCGGAACGGCTGCTTGCACTGTGGGATGGTATGTGTATGGTCATTACCCCTGTAGGCTGTGTCGGAACGGCTGCTTGCACTGTGGGGGTAGTATGTGTATGGTCATTAATCCTGTAGGTCGTGTCGGAACGGCTGCTTGCACTGTGGGGTAGTGTGTGTATGGTCATTAATCCTGTAGGCCGTGTCGGAACGGCCGCTTGCACTGTGGGGTAGTATGTGTATGGTCATTAATCCTGTAGGCCGTGTTGGAACGGCTGCTTGCACTGTGGGGTAGTATGTGTATGGTCATTAATCCTGTAGGCCGTATTGGAACGGCTGCTTGCACTGTGGCGCAGTGTGTGTATGGCCATTGATCATGTAGGCTGTGTCGGAACGGCTGCTTGCACTATGTGGTAGTATGTGTATGGTCATTAATCATGTAGGCCGTGTTGGAACGGCCCCTTGTACTGTGGGGTAGTATGTGTATGGTCATTAATCCTGTAGGTCGTGTCGGAACGGCTGCTTGCACTGTGGGGTAGTGTGAGTATGGTCATTAATCCTGTAGGCCGTGTCGGAACGGCCGCTTGCACTATGGGGTAGTGTGTATATGGTCATTAATCATGTAGGCCGTGTCGGAACGCTGCTTGCACTGTGGGATGGTATGTGTATGGTCATTACCCCTGCAGGCCGTGACGGAACGGCTGCTTGCACTGTGGGGTAGTATGTGTATGGTCATTAATCCTGTAGGTCGTGTCGGAACGGCTGCTTGCACTGTGTGGTAGTGTGTGTATGGTCATTAATCATGTAGGCCGGGTCGGATCGGCTGCTTGCACTGTGTGGTAGTATGTGTATGGTCATTAATCCTGTAGGCCGTGTCGGAACGGCCGCTTGCACTGTGTGGTAGTGTGTGTATGGTCATTAATCCTGTAGGCCGTGTCGGAACGGCTGCTAGCACTGTGTGGTAGTATGTGTATGGTCATTAATCATGTAGGCCATGTTGGAACGGCCGATTGCACTGTGGGGTAGTATGTGTATGGTCATTAATCATGTAGGCCGTGTCGGAACGCCGCTTGCACTGTGTGGTAGTATATGTATGGTCATTAATCATGTATGCCGTGTCGGAACGGCTGCTTGCACTGTGTGGTAGTATATGTATGGTCATTAATCCTGTAGGCCGTGTCGGAACGGCAGCTTGCAATGTGTGGTAGTGTGTGTATGGTCATTAATCATGTAGGCCGTGTCCGAACGGCTACTTGCACTGTGGGATGGTATGTGTATGGTCATTACCCCTGTAGGCCGTATCGGAACGGCTGCTTGCACTGTGGGGTAGTATGTGTATGGTCATTAATCCTGTAGGCCGTGTTGGAACGGCTGCTTGCACTGTGGCGTAGTGTGTGTATGGCCATTGATCATGTAGGCCGTGTCGGAACGGCTGCTTGCACTATGTGGTAGTATGTGTATGGTCATTAATCCTGTAGGCCGTGTTGGAACGGCTGCTTGCACTGTGGCGTAGTGTGTGTATGGCCATTGATCATGTAGGCCGTGTCGGAACGGCCGCTTGCACTGTGTGGTAGTGTGTGTATGGTCATTAATCCTGTAGGCCGTGTCGGAATGGCTGCTTGCACTGTGTGGTAGTATGTGTATGGTCATTAATCATGTAGGCCGTGTTGGAACGGCCGCTTGTACTGTGGGGTAGTATGTGTATGGTCATTAATCCTGTAGGCCGTGTCGGAACGGCCGATTGCACTGTGTGGTAGTATATGTATGGTCATTAATCATGTAGGCCATGTCGGAACGGCTGCTTGCACTGTGTGGTAGTATATGTATGGTCATTAATCCTGGAGGCCGTGTCGGAACGGCTGCTTGCAATGTGTGGTAGTGTGTGTATGCACATTAATCATGTAGGCCGTGTCGGAACGGCTGCTTGCACTGTGGGATGGTATGTGTATGGTCATTACCCCTGTAGGCCGTGTCGGAACGGCTGCTTGCACTTTGTGGTAGTATGTGTATGGTCATTAATCCTGTAGGCCGTGTCGGAACGGCCGCGTGCACTGTGTGGTAGTGTGTGTATGGTCATTAATCATGTAGGCCGTGTCGGAACGGCTGCTTGCACTGTGGGATGGTATGTGTATTGTCATTACCCCTGCAGGCCGTGTCCGAACGGCTGCTTGCACTGTGGGGTAGTATGTGTATGGTCATTAATCCTGTAGGTCGTGTCGGAACGGCTGCTTGCACTGTGGGGTAGTGTGTGTATGGTCATTAATCCTGTAGGCCATGTCGGAACGGCTGCTTGCACAGTGTGGTAGTATGTGTATGGTCATTAATCCTGTAGGCCGTGTCGGAACGACCGCTTGCACTGTGGGGTAGTATGTGTATGGTCATTAATCCTGTAGGCCGTGTTGGAACGGGTGCTTGCACTGTTTGGTAGTATGTGTATGGTCATTAATCCTGTAGGCCGTGTTAGAACGGCTGCTTGCACTGTGGGGTAGTGTGTGTATGGTCATTAATCATGTAGGCCGTGTAGGATCGGCTGCTTGCACTGTGTGGTAGTATGTGTATGGTCATTAATCCTGTAGGCCGTGTCGGAACGGCCGCTTGCACTGTGTGGTAGTGTGTGTATGGTCATTAATCATGTAGGCCGTGTTGGAACGGCCGCTTGCACTGTGGGGTAGTATGTGTATGGTCATTAATCATGTAGGCCGTGTCGGAACGGCCGCTTGCACTGTGTGGTAGTATATGTATGGTCATTAATCATGTAGGCCGTGTCGGAACGGCTGCTTGCACTGTGTGGTAGTGTATGTATGGTAATTAATCCTGTAGGCCGTGTCGGAACGGCTGCTTGCAATGTGTGGTAGTGTGTGTATGGTCATTAATCATGTAGGCCGTGTCCGAACGGCTACTTGCACTGTGGGATGGTATGTGTATGGTCATTACCCCTGTAGGCCGTGTCGGAACGGCCGCTTGCACTGTGGGGTAGTATGTGTATGGTCATTAATCATGTAGGCCGTGTCGGAACGGCTGCTTGCACTGTGTGGTAGTATGTGTATGGTCATTAATCCTGTAGGCCGTGTCCGAACGGCTGCTTGCACTGTGGGGTAGTATGTGTGTGGCCATTAATCCTTTAGGCCGTGTCGGAACGGATGCTTGCACTGTGTGGTAGTATGTGTATGGCCATTACTCCTTAGGCCGTGTCAGAACGGCTGCTTGCACTGTGGGGTAGTATGTGTATGGTCATTAATCATGTAGGCCGTGTTAGAACGACCGCTTGCACTGTTGGGTAGTGTGTGTATGGTCATTAATCCTGTAGGCCATGTCGGAACGGCTGCTAGCACAGTGGGGTAGTACATGTATGGTCATTAATCATGTAGGGCGTGTTGGACCGACCGCTTGCACTGTGGGGTAGTGTGTGTATGGTCATTAATCCTGTGGGCCATGTTGGAACGGCTGCTTGCAATGTGTCGTAGTGTGTGTATGGTATTTAATCCTGTAGGCCATGTCGGAACGGCTGCTTGCAATGTGTGGTAGTATGTGTATGGTCATTAATTCTGTAGGCCGTGTTGGAACGGCTGCTTGCACTGTGGGGTAGTGTGTGTATGGTCATTAATCATGTAGGCCGTGTAGGATCGGCTGCTTGCACTGTGTGGTAGTATGTGTATGGTCATTAATCCTGTAGGCCGTGTCGGAACGGCCGCTTGCACTGTGTGGTAGTGTGTGTATGGTCATTAATCCTGTAGGCCGTGTCGGAACGGCTGCTTGCACTGTGTGGTAGTATGTGTATGGTCATTAATCATGTAGGCCGTGTTGGAACGGCCGCTTGCACTGTGGGGTAGTATGTGTATGGTCATTAATCATGTAGGCCGTGTCGGAACGGCCGCTTGCACTGTGTGGTAGTATATGTATGGTCATTAATCATGTAGGCCGTGTCGGAACGGCTGCTTGCACTGTGTGGTAGTATATGTATGGTAATTAATCCTGTAGGCCGTGTCGGAACGGCTGCTTGCAATGTGTGGTAGTGTGTGTATGGTCATTAATCATGTAGGCCGTGTCCGAACGGCTACTTGCACTGTGGGATGGTATGTGTATGGTCATTACCCCTGTAGGCCATGTCGGAACGGCTGCTAGCACAGTGGGGTAGTACATGTATGGTCATTAATCATGTAGGGCGTGTTGGACCGACCGCTTGCACTGTGGGGTAGTGTGTGTATGGTCATTAATCCTGTGGGCCATGTTGGAACGGCTGCTTGCAATGCGTCGTAGTGTGTGTATGGTATTTAATCCTGTAGGCCATGTCGGAACGGCTGCTTGCAATGTGTGGTAGTATGTGTATGGTCATTAATTCTGTAGGCCGTGTTGGAACGGCTGCTTGCAATGTGTGGTAGTGTGTGTATGGTCATTAATCATATAGGCCGTGTCCGAACGGCTGCTTGCACTGTGGGATGGTATGTGTATGGTCATTACCCCTGTAGGCCGTGTCGGAACGGCTGCTTGCACTGTGTGGTAGTATGTGTATGGTCAATAATCCCGTAGGCCGTGTCGGAACGGCTGCTTGCACTGTGGGGTAGTATGTGTATGGTCATTAATCCTGTAGGCCGTGTTGGAACGGCTGCTTGCACTGTGGGGTAGTGTGTGTATGGTCATTAATCATGTAGACCGTGTCGGAACGGCTGCTTGCACTGTGGGATAGTATGTGTATGGTCATTAATCATGTAGGCCGTGTCGGAACGGCTGCTTGCACTGTGTGGTAGTATATGTATGGTCATTAATCATGTAGGCCGTGTTGGAACGACCGCTTGCACTGTGGGGTAGTGTGTGTATGGTCATTAATCCTGTAGGCCATGTCGGAACGGCTGCTTGCACAGTGGGGTAGTACATGTATGGTCATTAATCATGTAGGGCGTGTTGGACCGACCGCTTGCACTGTGGGGTAGTGTGTGTATGGTCATTAATCCTGTGGGCCCCGTTGGAACGGCTGCTTGCAATGTGTCGTAGTGTGTGTATGGTATTTAATCCTGTAGGCCATGTCGGAACGGCTGCTTGCAATGTGTGGTAGTGTGTGTATGGTCATTAATCATATAGGCCGTGTCGGAACGGCTGCTTGCACTGTGGGATGGTATGTGTATGGTCATTACCCCTGTAGGCCGGGTCGGAACGGCTGCTTGCACTGTGTGGTAGTATGTGTATGGTCAATAATCCCGTAGGCCGTGTCGGAACGGCTGCTTGCACTGTGGGGTAGTATGTGTATGGTCATTAATCCTGTAGGCCGTGTTGGAACGGCTGCTTGCACTGTGGGGTAGTGTGTGTATGGTCATTAATCATGTAGACGTGTCGGAACGGCTGCTTGCACTGTGTGGTAGTATGTGTATGGACATTAATCCTGTAGGGCGTGTCCGAACGGCTGCTTGCACTGTGGGGTAGTATGTGTATGGCCATTAATCATGTAGGCCGTGTCGGAACGGCTGCTTGCACTGTGTGGTAGTATGTGTATGGTCATTGCTCCTTAGGCCGTGTCGGAACGGCTGCTTGCACTGTGGGATAGTATGTGTATGGTCATTAATCATGTAGGCCGTGTCGGAACGGCTGCTTGCACTGTGTGGTAGTATATGTATGGTCATTAATCATGTAGGCCGTGTTGGAACGACCGCTTGCACTGTGGGGTAGTATGTGTATGGCCATTAATCCTGTAGGCCATGTCGGAACGGCTGCTTGCACTGTGGGGTAGTATATGTATGGTCATTAATCATGTAGGCCGTGTTGGACCGACCGCTTGCACTGTGGGGTAGTGTGTGTATGGTCATTAATCGTATAGGCCATGTCGGAACGGCTGCCTGCAATGTGTGGTAGTATATGTATGGTCATTAATCCTGTAGGCCGTGTGGGAACGGCTGCTTGCAATGTGTGGTAGTGTGTGTATGGTCTTTAATCCTGTAGGCCGTGTCGGAACGGCCGCTTGCAATGTGTGGTAGTATATGTATGGTCATTAATTCTGTAGGCCGTATCGGAACGGCTGCTTGCACTGTGTGGTACTATGTGTATGGTCATTAATCATGTAGGCCGTGTCGGAACGGCTGCTTGCACTGTGTGGTAGTATATGTATGGTCATTAATCCTGTAGGCCGTGTCGGAACGGCTGCTTGCAATGTGTCGTAGTGTGAGTATGGTATTTAATGCTGTAGGCCATGTCGGAACGGCTGCTTGCAATGTGTGGTGGTATGTGTATGGTCATTAATTCTGTAGGCCGTGTTGGAACGGCTGCTTGCACTGTGTGGTAGTATGTGTATGGTCATTAATCCTGTAGGCCGTGTCGGAACGGCTGCTTGCACTGTGTGGTAGTATGTGTATGGTCAATAATCCCGTAGGCCGTGTGGGAACGGCTGCTTGCACTGTGGGGTAGTGTGTGTATGGTCATTAATCATGTAGACCGTGTCGGAACGGCTGCTTGCACTGTGTGGTAGTATGTGTATGGTCATTAATCCTGTAGGGCGTGTCCGAACGGCTGCTTGCACTGTGGGGTAGTATGTGTATGGCCATTAATCATGTAGGCCGTGTCGGAACGGCTGCTTGCACTGTGTGGTAGTATGTGTATGGTCATTACTCCTTAGGCCGTGTCGGAACCGCTGATTGCACTGTGGGATAGTATGTGTATGGTCATTAATCATGTAGGCCGTGTCGGAACGGCTGCTTGCACTGTGTGGTAGTATATGTATGGTCATTAATCATGTAGGCCATGTTGGAACGACCGCTTGCACTGTGGGGTAGTATGTGTATGGCCATTAATCCTGTAGGCCGTGTCTGAACGGCTGCTTGCACTGTGGGGTAGTATATGTATGGTCATTAATCATGTAGGCCGTGTTGGACCGACCGCTTGCACTGTGGGGTAGTGTGTGTATGGTCATTAATCCTATAGGCCATGTCGGAACGGCTGCCTGCAATGTGTGGTACTATATGTATGGTCATTAATCCTGTAGGCGTGTAGGAACGGCTGCTTGCAATGAGTGGTAGTGTGTGTATGGTCTTTAATCCTGTAGGCCGTGTCGGAACGGCCGCTTGCAATGTGTGGTAGTATATGTATGGTCATTAATTCTGTAGGCCGTGTCGGAACGGCCGCTTGCACTGTGTGGTAGTGTGTGTATGGTCATTAATCCTGTAGGCCGTGTCGGAACGGCTGCTTGCACTGTGTGGTAGTATGTGTATGGTCATTAATCATGTAGGCCGTGTTGGAACGGCCGCTTGCACTGTGGGGTAGTATGTGTATGGTCATTAATCATGTAGGCCGTGTCGGAACGGCCGCTTGCACTGTGTGGTAGTATATGTATGGTCATTAATCATGTAGGCCGTGTCGGAACGGCTGCTTGCACTGTGTGGTAGTATATGTATGGTAATTAATCCTGTAGGCCGTGTCGGAACGGCTGCTTGCAATGTGTGGTAGTGTGTGTATGGTCATTAATCATGTAGGCCGTGTCCGAACGGCTACTTGCACTGTGGGATGGTATGTGTATGGTCATTACCCCTGTAGGCCGTGTCGGAACGGCCGCTTGCACTGTGGGGTAGTATGTGTATGGTCATTAATCCTGTAGGCCGTGTTGGAACGGCTGCTTGCACTGTGGTGTAGTATGTGTATGGTCATTAATCCTGTAGATCGTGTTGGAACGGCTGCTTGCACTGTGGGGTAGTATGTGTATGGTCATTAATCATGTAGGCCGTGTCGGAACGGCTGCTTGCACTGTGTGGTAGTATGTGTATGGTCATTAATCCTGTAGGCTGTGTCCGAACGGCTGCTTGCACTGTGGGGTAGTATGTGTGTGGCCATTAATCCTTTAGGCCGTGTCGGAACGGATGCTTGCACTGTGTGGTAGTATGTGTATGGCCATTACTCCTTAGGCCGTGTCAGAACGGCTGCTTGCACTGTGGGGTAGTATGTGTATGGTCATTAATCATGTAGGCCGTGTTAGAACGACCGCTTGCACTGTGGGGTAGTGTGTGTATGGTCATTAATCCTGTAGGCCATGTCGGAACGGCTGCTAGCACAGTGGGGTAGTACATGTATGGTCATTAATCATGTAGGGCGTGTTGGACCGACCGCTTGCACTGTGGGGTAGTGTGTGTATGGTCATTAATCCTGTGGGCCATGTTGGAACGGCTGCTTGCAATGTGTCGTAGTGTGTGTATGGTATTTAATCCTGTAGGCCATGTCGGAACGGCTGCTTGCAATGTGTGGTAGTATGTGTATGGTCATTAATTCTGTAGGCCGTGTTGGAACGGCTGCTTGCAATGTGTGGTAGTGTGTGTATGGTCATTAATCATATAGGCCGTGTCCGAACGGCTGCTTGCACTGTGGGATGGTATGTGTATGGTCATTACCCCTGTAGGCCGTGTCGGAACGGCTGCTTGCACTGTGTGGTAGTATGTGTATGGTCAATAATCCCGTAGGCCGTGTCGGAACGGCTGCTTGCACTGTGGGGTAGTATGTGTATGGTCATTAATCCTGTAGGCCGTGTTGGAACGGCTGCTTGCACTGTGGGGTAGTATATGTATGGTCATTAATCATGTAGGCCGTGTTGGACCGACCGCTTGCACTGTGGGGTAGTGTGTGTATGGTCATTAATCGTATAGGCCATGTCGGAACGGCTGCCTGCAATGTGTGGTAGTATATGTATGGTCATTAATCCTGTAGGCCGTGTGGGAACGGCTGCTTGCAATGTGTGGTAGTGTGTGTATGGTCTTTAATCCTGTAGGCCGTGTCGGAACGGCCGCTTGCAATGTGTGGTAGTATATGTATGGTCATTAATTCTGTAGGCCGTATCGGAACGGCTGCTTGCACTGTGTGGTACTATGTGTATGGTCATTAATCATGTAGGCCGTGTCGGAACGGCTGCTTGCACTGTGTGGTAGTATATGTATGGTCATTAATCCTGTAGGCCGTGTCGGAACGGCTGCTTGCAATGTGTCGTAGTGTGAGTATGGTATTTAATGCTGTAGGCCATGTCGGAACGGCTGCTTGCAATGTGTGGTGGTATGTGTATGGTCATTAATTCTGTAGGCCGTGTTGGAACGGCTGCTTGCACTGTGTGGTAGTATGTGTATGGTCATTAATCCTGTAGGCCGTGTCGGAACGGCTGCTTGCACTGTGTGGTAGTATGTGTATGGTCAATAATCCCGTAGGCCGTGTGGGAACGGCTGCTTGCACTGTGGGGTAGTGTGTGTATGGTCATTAATCATGTAGACCGTGTCGGAACGGCTGCTTGCACTGTGTGGTAGTATGTGTATGGTCATTAATCCTGTAGGGCGTGTCCGAACGGCTGCTTGCACTGTGGGGTAGTATGTGTATGGCCATTAATCATGTAGGCCGTGTCGGAACGGCTGCTTGCACTGTGTGGTAGTATGTGTATGGTCATTACTCCTTAGGCCGTGTCGGAACCGCTGATTGCACTGTGGGATAGTATGTGTATGGTCATTAATCATGTAGGCCGTGTCGAACCGGTTGCTTGCACTGTGTGGTAGTATATGTATGGTCATTAATCATGTAGGCCATGTTGGAACGACCGCTTGCACTGTGGGGTAGTATGTGTATGGCCATTAATCCTGTAGGCCGTGTCTGAACGGCTGCTTGCACTGTGGGGTAGTATATGTATGGTCATTAATCATGTAGGCCGTGTTGGACCGACCGCTTGCACTGTGGGGTAGTGTGTGTATGGTCATTAATCCTATAGGCAATGTCGGAACGGCTGCCTGCAATGTGTGGTACTATATGTATGGTCATTAATCCTGTAGGCGTGTAGGAACGGCTGCTTGCAATGAGTGGTAGTGTGTGTATGGTCTTTAATCCTGTAGGCCGTGTCGGAACGGCCGCTTGCAATGTGTGGTAGTATATGTATGGTCATTAATTCTGTAGGCCGTGTCGGAACGGCTGCTTGCACTGTGTGGTACTATGTGTATGGTCATTAATCATGTAGGCCGTGTCGGAACGGCTGCTTGCACTGTGTGGTAGTATATGTATGGTCATTAATCCTGTAGGCCGTGTCGGAACGGCTGCTTGCAATGTGTCGTAGTGTGAGTATGGTATTTAATCCTGTAGGCCATGTCGGAACGGCTGCTTGCAATGTGTGGTGGTATGTGTATGGTCATTAATTCTGTAGGCCGTGTTGTAACGGCTGCTTGCACTGTGTGGTAGTATGTGTATGGTCATTAATCCTGTAGGCCGTGTCGGAACGGCTGCTTGCACTGTGTGGTAGTATTTGTATGGTCAATAATCCCGTAGGCCGTGTCGGAACGGCTGCTTGCACTGTGGGATGGTATGTGTATGGTCATTACTCCTGTAGGCCGTGTTGGAACGGCTGCTTGCACTGTGTGGTAGTATGTGTATGGTCATTAATCATGTAGGCCGTGTTAGAACGGCTGCTTGCACTGTGGGGTAGTGTGTGTATGGTCATTAATCCTGTAGGCCGTGTCGGAACGGCCGCTTGCACTGTGTGGTAGTGTGTGTATGGTCATTAATCCTGTAGGCCATGTCGGAACGGCTGCTTGCACTGTGTGGTAGTATGTGTATGGTCATTAATCATGTAGGCCGTGTTGGAACGGCCGCTTGCACTGTGGGGTAGTATATGTATGGTCATTAATCATGTAGGCGTGTCGGAACGGCTGCTTGCACTGTGTGGTAGTATATGTATGGTCATTAATCCTGTACGCCATGTCGGAACGGCTGCTTGCAATGTGTGGTAGTGTGTGTATGGTCATTAATCATATAGGCCGTGTCGGAACGGCTGCTTGCACTGTGGGATGGTATGTGTATGGTCATTACTCCTGTAGGCCGTGTCGGAACGGCTTCTTGCACTGTGTGGTAGTATGTGTATGGTCATTAATCCTGTAGGCCGTGTCGGAACGGCTGCTTACGCTGTGGGATAGTATGTGTATGGTCATTACTCCTGTAGGCCGTGTCGGAACGGCTGCTTGCACTGTGTCGTAGTATGTGTATGGTCAATAATCCCGTAGGCCGTGTGGGAACGGCTGCTTGCACTGTGGGGTAGTGTGTGTATGGTCATTAATCATGTAGACCGTGTCGGAACGGCTGCTTGCACTGTGTGGTAGTATGTGTATGGTCATTAATCCTGTAGGGCGTGTCCGAACGGCTGCTTGCACTGTGGGGTAGTATGTGTATGGCCATTAATCATGTAGGCCGTGTCGGAACGGCTGCTTGCACTGTGTGGTAGTATGTGTATGGTCATTACTCCTTAGGCCGTGTCGGAACCGCTGCTTGCACTGTGGGATAGTATGTGTATGGTCATTAATCATGTAGGCCGTGTCGGAACGGCTGCTTGCACTGTGTGGTAGTATATGTATGTTTATTAATCATGTAGGCCGTGTTGGAACGACCGCTTGCACTGTGGGGTAGTATGTGTATGGCCATTAATCCTGTAGGCCGTGTCTGAACGGCTGCTTGCACTGTGGGGTAGTATATGTATGGTCATTAATCATGTAGGCCGTGTTGGACCGACCGCTTGCACTGTGGGGTAGTGTGTGTATGGTCATTAATCCTATAGGCCATGTCGGAACGGCTGCCTGCAATGTGTGGTAGTATATGTATGGTCATTACTCCTGTAGGCCGTGTAGGAACGGCTGCTTGCAATGTGTGGTAGTGTGTGTATGGTCTTTAATCCTGTAGGCCGTGTCGGAACGGCCGCTTGCAATGTGTGGTAGTATATGTATGTTCATTAATTCTGTAGGCCGTGTCGGAACGGCTGCTTGCACTGTGTGGTACTATGTGTATGGTCATTAATCATGTAGGCCGTGTCGGAACGGCTGCTTGCACTGTGTGGTAGTATATGTATGGTCATTAATCCTGTAGGCCGTGTCGGAACGGCTGCTTGCAATGTGTCGTAGTGTGAGTATGGTATTTAATCCTGTAGGCCATGTCGGAACGGCTGCTTGCAATGTGTGGTGGTATGTGTATGGTCATTAATTCTGTAGGCCGTGTTGTAACGGCTGCTTGCACTGTGTGGTAGTATGTGTATGGTCATTAATCCTGTAGGCCGTGTCGGAACGGCTGCTTGCACTGTGTGGTAGTATTTGTATGGTCAATAATCCCGTAGGCCGTGTCGGAACGGCTGCTTGCACTGTGGGATGGTATGTGTATGGTCATTACTCCTGTAGGCCGTGTTGGAACGGCTGCTTGCACTGTGTGGTAGTATGTGTATGGTCATTAATCATGTAGGCCGTGTTAGAACGGCTGCTTGCACTGTGGGGTAGTGTGTGTATGGTCATTAATCCTGTAGGCCGTGTCGGAACGGCCGCTTGCACTGTGTGGTAGTGTGTGTATGGTCATTAATCCTGTAGGCCGTGTCGGAACGGCTGCTTGCACTGTGTGGTAGTATGTGTATGGTCATTAATCATGTAGGCCGTGTTGGAACGGCCGCTTGCACTGTGGGGTAGTATATGTATGGTCATTAATCATGTAGGCGTGTCGGAACGGCTGCTTGCACTGTGTGGTAGTATATGTATGGTCATTAATCCTGTACGCCATGTCGGAACGGCTGCTTGCAATGTGTGGTAGTGTGTGTATGGTCATTAATCATATAGGCCGTGTCGGAACGGCTGCTTGCACTGTGGGATGGTATGTGTATGGTCATTACTCCTGTAGGCCGTGTCGGAACGGCTGCTTGCACTGTGTGGTAGTATGTGTATGGTCATTAATCCTGTAGGCCGTGTCGGAACGGCTGCTTACGCTGTGGGATAGTATGTGTATGGTCATTACTCCTGTAGGCCGTGTCGGAACGGCTGCTTGCACTGTGTCGTAGTATGTGTATGGTCATTAATCCTGTAGGCCGTGTCGGAACGGCCGCTTGCGCTGTGGGGTAGTGTGTGTATGGTCATTAATCCTGTAGGCAGTGTCGTAACGGCTGCTTGCACTGCGTGGTAGTATGTGTATGGTCATTACTCCTGTAGGCCGTGTTGGAACGGCTGCTTGCACTGTGTGGTAGTATGTGTATGGTCATTAATCATTTAGGCCGTGTTAGAACGGCTGCTTGCACTGTGGGGTAGTGTGTATATGGTCATTAATCCTGTAGGCCGTGTCGGAACGGCCGCTTGCACTCTGTGGTAGTGTGTGTATGGTCATTAATCCTGTAGGCCGTGTCGGAACGGCTGCTTGCACTGTGTGGTAGTATGTGTATGGTCATTAATCATGTAGGCCGTGTTGGAACGGCCGCTTGCACTGTGGGGTAGTATATGTATGGTCATTAATCATGTAGGCGTGTCGGAACGGCTGCTTGCACTGTGTGGTAGTATATGTATGGTCATTAATCCTGTACGCCATGTCGGAACGGCTGCTTGCAATGTGTGGTAGTGTGTGTATGGTCATTAATCATATAGGCCGTGTCGGAACGGCTGCTTGCACTGTGGGATGGTATGTGTATGGTCATTAACCCTGTAGGCCGTGTCGGAACGGCTGCTTGCACTGTGGGGTAGTATGTGTATGGTCATTAATACTGTAGGCCGTGTCGGAACGACTGCTTGCACTGTGTGGTAGTATGTGTATGGTCATTAATCCTGCAGGCCATGTCGGAACGGCCGCTTGCACTGTGGGGTAGTATGTGTATGGTCATTAATCCTGTAGGCCGTGTTGGAACGGCTGCTTGCACCGTGGGGAAGTATGTCTATGGTCATTAATCCTGTAGGCCATGTTGGAAGGGCTGCTTGCACTGTGGGGTAGTGTGTGTATGGTCATTAATCATGTAGGCCGTGTCGGAACGGCTGCTTGCACTGTGGGATAGTATGTGTATGGTCATTACTCATGTAGGCCGTGTCGGAACGGCTGCTTGCACTGTGTGGTAGTATATGTATGGTCATTAATCATGTAGGCCGTGTTGGAACGACCGCTTGCACTGTGTGGTAGTATATGTATGGCCATTAATCCTGTAGGCCGTGTCGGAACGGCTGCTTGCACTGTGGGGTAGTATATGTATGGTCATTAATCATGTAGGCCGTGTTGGACCGACCGCTTGCACTGTGGGGTAGTGTGTGTATGGTCATTAATCATGTAGGCCATGTCGGAACGGCTGCCTGCAATGTGTGGTAGTATATGTATGGTCATTAATCCTGTAGGCCGTGTCGGACCGGCTGCTTGCAATGTGTGGTAGTGTGTGTATGGTCTTTAATCCTGTAGGCCGTGTCGGAACGGCCGCTTGCAATGTGTGGTAGTATGTGTATGGTCATTAATTCTGTAGGCCGTGTCGGAACGCTGATTGCACTGTGTGGTACTATGTGTATGGTCACTAATCATGTAGGCCGTGTCGGAACGGCTGCTTGCACTGTGTGGTAGCATATGTATGGTCATTAATCCTGTAGGCCGTGTCGGAACGGCTGCTTGCAATGTGTCGTAGTGTGAGTATGGTATTTAATCCTGTAGGCCATGTCGGAACGGCTGCTTGCACTGTGTGGTAGTATGTGTATGGTCATTAATCCTGTAGGCCGTGTCGGAACGGCTGCTTGCACTGTGTGGTAGTATGTGTATGGTCAATAATCCCGTAGGCCGTGTCGGAACGGCTGCTTGCACTTTGGGATGGTATGTGTATGGTCATTACTCCTGTAGGCCGTGTCGGAACGGCTGCTTGCACTGGGTGGTAGTATGTGTATGGTCATTAATCTTGTAGGCCATGTCGGAGCGGCTGCTTACGCTGTGGGATAGTATGTGTATAGTCATTACTCCTGTAGGCCGTGTCGGAACGGTTGCTTGCACTGTGTGGTAGTATGTGTATGGTCATTAATCCTGTAGGCCGTGTCGGAACGGCCGCTTGCGCTGTGGCGTAGTGTGTGTACGGTCATTAATCCTGTAGGCCGTGTCGGAACGGCTGCTTGCACTGTGTGGTAGTATATGTATGGTCATTAATCATGTAGGCCGTGTCGGAACGGCTGCTTGCAGTGTATGGTAGTGTGTGTATGGACATTAATCATGTAGGCCGTGTCGGAACGACTGCTTGCACTGTGGGATGGTATGTGTATGGTCATTACCCCTGTAGGCCGTGTCGGAACGGCTGCTTGCACTGTGTAGTAGTATGTGTATGGTCATTAACCCTGTAGGCGTGTCGGAACGGCTGCTTGCACTGTGGGTGGTAGGTGTATGGTCATTAATCCTGTAGGCCGTGTCGGAACGGCTGCTTGCACTGTGTGGTAGTATGTGTATGGTCATTAATCCTGTAGGCCGTGTCGGAACGGCTGCTTGCACTGTGTGGTAGTATGTGTATGGTCATTAATCCTGTAGGCTGTGCCGGAACGGCTGCTTGCACTGTGTGGTAGTATGTATATTGCCATTAATCCTGTAGGCTGTGCCGGAACGGCCGCTTGCACTGTGTGGTAGTCTGTGTATGGCCATTAATCATGCAGGCCGTGTCGGAACGGCTGCTTGCACTGTGTGGTAGTGAGTGTATGGTCATTAATCCTGTAGGTCGTGTCGGAACGGCTGCTTGCACTGTGTGGTAGTATGTGTATGGTCATTAATCCTGTAGGTCGTGTCGGAACGGCTGCTTGCACTGTGTGGTAGTAGATGTATGGTCATTAATCCTATACGCCGTGTCGCAACGGCTGCTTGCAATGTGTGGTAGTGTGTGTATGGTCATTAATCATATAGGCCGTGTCGGAACGGCTGCTTGCACTGTGGGATGGTATGTGTATGGTCATTACCCCTGTAGGCCGTGTCGGAACGGCTGCTTGCACTGTGTGGTAGTATGTGTATGGTCATTAATCCTGTAGGGCGTGTCCGAACGGCTGCTTGCACTGTGAGGTAGTATGTGTATGGCCATTAATCATGTAGGCCGTTTCGGAACGGCTGCTTGCAATGTGTGGTAGTATGTGTATGGTCATTAATCATGTAGGCGTGTCGGAACGGCTGCTTGCACTGTGTGGTAGTATATGTATGGTCATTAATCATGTAGGCCGTGGTGGAACGACCGCTTGCACTGTGGTGTAGTATGTGTATGGCCATTAATCCTGTAGGCCGTGTCGGATCGTCTGCTTGCACTGTGGGGTAGTATATGTATGGTCATTAATCATGTAGGCCGTGTTGGACCGACCGCTTGCACTGTGGGGTAGTGTGTGTATTGTCATTAATCCTGTAGGCCATGTCGGGACGGCTGCCTGCAATGTGTGGTAGTATATGTATGGTCATTAATCCTGTAGGCCGTGTCGGAACGGCTGCTTGCAATGTGTGGTAGTGTGTGTATGGTCTTTAATCATGTAGGCCGTGTCGGAACGGCCGCTTGCAATGTGTGGTTGTATGTGTATGGTCATTAATTCTGTAGGCCGTGTCGGAACGGCTGCTTGCACTGTGTGGTACTATGTGTATGGTCATTAATCATGTAGGCCGTGTCGGAACGGCTGCCTGCAATGTGTGGTAGTATATGTATGGTCATTAATCCTGTAGGCCGTGTCGGAACGGCTGCTTGCAATGTGTGGTAGTGTGTGTATGGTCTTTAATCCTGTAGGCCGTGTTGGAACGACCGCTTGCACTGTGGGGTAGTATGTGTATGGTCATTAATCCTGTAGGCCATGTCGGAACGGCTGCTTGCACAGTGGGGTAGTACATGCATGGTCATTAATCATGTAGGCCGTGTTGGACCGACCGCTTGCACTGTGGGGTAGTGTTTGTATGGTCATTAATCCTGTGGGCCATGTCGGAACGGCTGCTTGCAATGTGTCGTAGTGTGTGTGTGGTATTTAATCCTGTAGGCCATGTCGGAACGGCTGCTTGCAATGTGTGGTAGTATGTGTATGGTCATTAATTCTGTAGGCCGTGTTGGAACGGCTGCTTGCAATGTGTGGTAGTGTGTGTATGGTCATTAATCATATAGGCCGTGTCGGAACGGCTGCTTGCACTGTGGGATGGTATGTGTATGGTCATTATCCCTGTAGGCCGTGTCGGAACGGCTGCTTGCGCTGTGGGGTAGTATGTGTATGGTCAATAATCCCGTAGGCCGTGTGGGAACGGCTGCTTGCACTGTGGGATGGTATGTGTATGGTCATTACTCCTGTAGGCCGTGTCGGAACGGCTGCTTGCACTGTGTGGTAGTATGTGTATGGTCATTAATCCTCTAGGCCGTGTCGGAACGGCTGCTTACGCTGTGGGATAGTATGTATATGGTCATTACTCCTGTAGGCCGTGTCGGAACGGCTGCTTGCGCTGTGTCGTAGTATGTGTATGGTCATTAATCCTGTAGGCCGTGTCGGAACGCCCGCTTGCGCTGTGGGGTAGTGTGTGTATGGTCATAAATCCTGTAGGCCGTGTCGTAAGGGCTGCTTGCACTGCGTGCTAGTATGTGTATGGTCATTACTCCTGTAGGCCGTGTTGCAACGACTGCTTGCACTGTGTGGTAGTATGTGTATGGTCATTAATCATGTAGGCCGTGTTAGAACGGCTGCTTGCACTGTGGAGTAGTGTGTGTATGGTCATTAATCATGTAGTCCGTGTCGGAACGGCTGCTTGCACTGTGTGGTAGTATGTGTATGGTCATTAATCATGTAGGCCGTGTCGGAACGGCTGCTTGCACTGTGTGGTAGTATGTGTATGGTCATTAATCATGTAGGCCGTGTTGGTACGGCCGCTTGCACTGTGGGGTGGTATATGTATGGTCATTAATCATGTAGGCGTGTCGGAACGGCTGCTTGCACTGTGTGGTAGTATATGTATGGTCATTAATCCTGTACGCCGTGTCGGAACGGCTGCTTGCAATGTGTGGTAGTGTGTGTATGGTCATTAATCATATAGGCCGTGTCGGAACGGCTGCTTGCACTGTGGGATGGTATGTGTATGGTCATTACCCCTGTAGGCCGCGTCGGAACGGCTGCTTGCACTGTGGGGTAGTATGTGTATGATCATTAATCCTGTAGGCCGTGTCGGAACGGCCGCTTGCACTGTGGGGGTAGTATGTGTATGGTCATTAATCCTGTAGGCCGTGTTGGAACGGCTGCTTGCACTGTGGGGTGGTATGTGTATGGTCATTAATCCTGTAGGCCGTGTTGGAACGGCTGCTTGCACTGTGGGGTAGTGTGTGTATGGTCATTAATCATGTAGGCCGTGTCGGAACGGCGGCTTGCACTGCGTGGTAGTATGTGTATGGTCATTAATCCTGTAGGGCGTGTCCGAACGGCTGCTTGCACTGTGGGGTAGTATGTGTATGCCCATTAATCATGTAGGCCGTGTCGGAACGGCTGCTTGCACTGTGTGGTAGTATGTGTATGGTCATTACTCCTTAGGCCGTGTCGGAACGGCTGCTTGCACTGTGGGATAGTATGTGTATGGTCATTAATCATGTAGGCCGTGTCGGAACGGCTGCTTGCACTGTGTGGTAGTATATGTATGGTCATTAATCATGTAGTCCGTGTTGGAACGACCGCTTACACTGTGGGGTAGTATGTGTATGGCCATTAATCCTGTAGGCCGTGTCGGAACGGCTGCTTGCACTGTGGGGTAGTATATGTATGGTCATTAATGATGTAGGCCGTGTTGGACCGACCGCTTGCACTGTGGGGTAGTGTGTGTATGGTCATTAATCCTGTAGGCCATGTCGGAACGGCTGCCTGCAATGTGTGGTAGTGTATGTATGGACATTAATCCTGTAGGCCATGTCGGAACGGCTGCTTGCAATGTGTGGTAGTGTGTGTATGGTCTTTAATCCTGTAGGCCGTGTCGGAACGGCTGCCTGCAATGTGTGGTAGTATATGTATGGTCATTAATCCTGTAGGCCGTGTCGGAACGGCTGCTTGCAATGTGTGGTAGTGTGTGTATGGTCTTTAATCCTGTAGGCCGTGTTGGAACGACCGCTTGCACTGTGGGGTAGTATGTTTATGGTCATTAATCCTGTAGGCCATGTCGGAACGGCTGCTTGCACAGTGGGGTAGTACATGCATGGTCATTAATCATGTAGGCCGTGTTGGACCGACCGCTTGCACTGTGGGGTAGTGTGTGTATGGTCATTAATCCTGTGGGCCCTGTCGGAACGGCTGCTTGCAAAGTGTCGTAGTGTGTGTATGGTATTTAATCCTGTAGGCCATGTCGGAACGGCTGCTTGCAATGTGTGGTAGTATGTGTATGGTCATTAATTCTGTAGGCCGTGTTGGAACGGCTGCTTGCAATGTGTGGTAGTGTGTGTATGGTCATTAATCATATAGGCCGTGTCGGAACGTCTGCTTGCACTGTGGGATGGTATGTGTATGGTCATTACTCCTGTAGGCCGTGTCGGAACGGCTGCTTGCACTGTGTGGTAGTATGTGTATGGTCATTAATCCTGTAGGCCGTGTCGGAACGGCTGCTTACGCTGTGGGATAGTATGTATATGGTCATTACTCCTGTAGGCCGTGTCGGAACGGCTGCTTGCGCTGTGTCGTAGTATGTGTATGGTCATTAATCCTGTAGGCCGTGTCGGAACGGCCGCTTGCACTGTGGGGTAGTGTGTGTATGGTCATGAATCCTGTAGGCCGTGTCGTAACGGCTGCTTGCACTGTGTGGTAGTATGTGTATGGTCATTACTCCTGTAGGCCGTGTTGCAACGGCTGCTTGCACTGTGTGGTAGTATGTGTATGGTCATTAATCATGTAGGCCGTGTTAGAACGGCTGCTTGCACTGTGGAGTAGTGTGTGTATGGTCATTAATCATGTAGTCCATGTCGGAACGGCTGCTTGCACTGTGTGGTAGTATGTGTATGGTCATTAATCATGTAGGCCGTGTCGGAACGGCTGCTTGCACTGTGTGGTAGTATGTGTATGGTCATTAATCATGTAGGCCGTGTTGGTACGGCCGCTTGCACTGTGGGGTAGTATATGTATGGTCATTAATCATGTAGGCGTGTCGGAACGGCTGCTTGCACTGTGTGGTAGTATATGTATGGTCATTAATCCTGTACGCCGTGTCGGAACGGCTGCTTGCAATGTGTGGTAGTGTGTGTATGGTCATTAATCATATAGGCCGTGTCGGAACGGCTGCTTGCACTGTGGGATGGTATGTGTATGGTCATTACCCCTGTAGGCCGCGTCGGAACGGCTGCTTGCACTGTGGGGTAGTATGTGTATGATCATTAATCCTGTAGGCCGTGTCGGAACGGCCGCTTGCACTGTGGGGGTAGTATGTGTATGGTCATTAATCCTGTAGGCCGTGTTGGAACGGCTGCTTGCACTGTGGGGGTAGTATGTGTATGGTCATTAATCCTGTAGGCCGTGTTGGAACGGCTGCTTGCACTGTGGGGTAGTGTGTGTATGGTCATTAATCATGTAGGCCCTGTCGGAACGGCGGCTTGCACTGCGTGGTAGTATGTGTATGGTCATTAATCCTGTAGGGCGTGTCCGAACGGCTGCTTGCACTGTGGGGTAGTATGTGTATGCCCATTAATCATGTAGGCCGTGTCGGAACGGCTGCTTGCACTGTGTGGTAGTATGTGTATGGTCATTACTCCTTAGGCCGTGTCGGAACGGCTGCTTGCACTGTGGGATAGTATGTGTATGGTCATTAATCATGTAGGCCGTGTCGGAACGGCTGCTTGCACTGTGTGGTAGTATATGTATGGTCATTAATCATGTAGTCCGTGTTGGAACGACCGCTTGCACTGTGGGGTAGTATGTGTATGGCCATTAATCCTGTAGGCCGTGTCGGAACGGCTGCTTGCACTGTGGGGTAGTATATGTATGGTCATTAATCATGTAGGCCGTGTTGGACCGACCGCTTGCACTGTGGGGTAGTGTGTGTATGGTCATTAATCCTGTAGGCCATGTCGGAACGGCTGCCTGCAATGTGTGGTAGTGTATGTATGGTCATTAATCCTGTAGGCCATGTCGGAACGGCTGCTTGCAATGTGTGGTAGTGTGTGTATGGTCTTTAATCCTGTAGGCCGTGTCGGAACGGCCGCTTGCAATGTGTGGTAGTATATGTATGGTCATTAATTCTGTAGGCCGTGTCGGAACGGCTGCTTGCACTGTGTGGTACTATGTGTATGGTCATTAATCATGTAGGCCGTGTCGGAACGGCTGCTTGCACTGTGGGATGGTATGTGTATGGTCATTACTCCTGTAGGCCGTGTCGGAACGGCTGCTTGCACTGGGTGGTAGTATGTGTATGGTCATTAATCCTGTAGGCCATGTCGGAACGGCTGCTTACGCTGTGGGATAGTATGTGTATGGTCATTACTCCTGTAGGCCGTGTCGGAACGGCTGCTTGCACTGTGTGGTGGTATGTGTATGGTCATTAATCCTGTAGGCCGTGTCGGAACGGCCGCTTGCGCTGTGGCGTAGTGTGTGTACGGTCATTAATCCTATAGGCCGTGTCGGAACGGGTGCTTGCACTGTGTGGTAGTATATGTATGGTCATTAATCATGTAGGCCGTGTAGGAACGGCTGCTTGCAATGTGTGATAGTATGTGTATGGTCATTAATCATGTAGGCCTTGTCGGAACGGCTGCGTGCACTGTGTGGTATTATATGTATGGTCATTAATCCTGTAGGCCGTGTCGGAACGGCTGCTTGCAATGTGTCGTAGTGTGTGTATGGTCATTAATTCTGTAGGCCATGTTGGAACGGCTGCTTGCACTGTGGGGTAGTATATGTATGGCCATTAATCCTGTAGGCCGTGTCGGAACAGCTGCTTGCACTGTGGGGTAGTATATGTATGGTCATAATCATGTAGGCCGTGTTGGACCGACCGCTTGCACTGTGGGGTAGTGTGTGTATGGTCATTAATCCTGTAGGCCATGTCGGAACGGCTGCCTGCAATGTGTGGTAGTATATGTATGGTCATTAATCCTGTAGGCCGTGTCGGAACGGCTGCTTGCAATGTGTGGTAGTGTGTGTATGGTCTTTAATCCTGTAGGCCGTGTCGGAACGGCCGCTTGCAATGTGTGGTAGTATGTGTATGGTCATTAATTCTGTAGGCCGTGTCGGAACGCTGCTTGCACTGTGTGGTACTATGTGTATGGTCACTAATCATGTAGGCCGTGTCGGAACTGCTGCTTGCACTGTGTGGTAGTATATGTATGGTCATTAATCCTGTAGGCCGCGTCGGAACGGCTGCTTGCAATGTGTCGTAGTGTGAGTATGGTATTTAATCCTGTAGGCCATGTCGGAACGGCTGCATGCAATGTGTGGTAGTATGTGTATGGTCATTAATTCTGTAGGCCGTGTTGGAACGGCTGCTTGCACTGTGTGGGAGTATGTGTATGGTCATTAATCCTGTAGGCCGTGTCGGAACGGCTGCTTGCACTGTGTGGTAGTATGTGTATGGTCAATTATCCCGTAGGCCGTGTCGGAACGGCTGCTTGCACTGTGGGATGGTATGTGTATGGTCATTACTCCTGTAGGCCGTGTCGGAACGGCTGCTTGCACTGGGTGGTAGTATGTGTATGGTCATTAATCCTGTAGGCCATGTCGGAACGGCTGCTTGCACTGTGTGGTAGTATGTGTATGGTCATTAATCCTGTAGGCCGTGTCGGAACGGCCGCTTGCACTGTGGCATAGTGTGTGTACTGTCATTAATCCTCTAGGCCGTGTCGGAACGGCTGCTTGCACTGTGTGGTAGTATATGTATGGTCATTAATCATGTAGGCCGTGTCGGAACGGCTGCTTGCAATGTATGGTAGTGTGTGTATGGACATTAATCATGTAGGCCGTGTCGGAACGACTGCTTGCGCTGTGGGATGGTATGTGTATGGTCATTACCCCTGTAGGCCGTGTCGGAACGGCTGCTTGCACTGTGTAGTAGTATGTGTATGGTCATTAATCCTGTAGGCCGTGTCGAACGGCTGCTTGCACTGTGTGGTAGTATGTGTATGGTCATTAATCCTGTAGGCCGTGTCGGAACGGCTGCTTGCACTGTGTGGTAGTATGTGTATGGTCATTAATGATGTAGGCTGTGCCGGAACGGCTGCTTGCACTGTGTGGTGGTATGTGTATGGCCATTAATCCTGTAGGCTGTGCCGGAACGGCCGCTTGCACTGTGTCGTAGTCTGTGTATGGCCATTAATCATGCAGGCCGTGTCGGAACGGCTGCTTGCACTGTGTGGTAGTGAGTGTATGGTCATTAATCCTGTAGGTCGTGTCGGAACGGCTGCTTGCACTGTGGGATGGTATGTGTATGGTCATTACCCCTGTAGGCCGTGTCGGAACGGCTGCTTGCACTGTGGGGTCGTATGTGTATGGTCATTAATCCTGTAGGCCGTGTCGGAACGGCTGCTTGCACTGTGTGGTAGTATGTGTATGGTCATTAATCCTGTAGGCCGTGTCGGAACGGCCGCTTGCACTGTGGGGTAGTATGTGTATGGTCATTAATCCTGTAGGCCGTGTCGGAACGGCTGCTTGCACTGTGTGGTAGTATGTGTATGTTCATTAATCCTGTAGGGCGTGTCCGAACGGCTGCTTGCACTGTGAGGTAGTATGTGTATGGCCATTAATCATGTAGGCCGTGTCGGAACGGCTGCTTGCACTGTGTGGTAGTATGTGTATGGTCATTACTCCTTAGGCCGTATCGGAACGGCTGCTTGCACTGTGGGATAGTATGTGTATGGTCATTAATCATGTAGGCCGTGTCGGAACGGCTGCTTGCACTGTGTGGTAGTATATGTATGGTCATTAATCATGTAGGCCGTGTTGGAACGACCGCTTGCACTGTGGGGTAGTATGTGTATGGCCATTAATCCTGTAGGCCGTGTCGGAACGGCTGCTTACACTGTGGGTAGTATATGTATGGTCATTAATCATGTAGGCCGTGTTGGACCGACCGCTTGCACTGTGGGGTAGTGTGTGTATTGTCATTAATCCTGTAGGCCATGTCGGAACGGCTGCCTGCAATGTGTGGTAGTATATGTATGGTCATTAATCCTGTAGGCCGTGTCGGAACGGCTGCTTGCAATGTGTGGTAGTGTGTGTATGGTCTTTAATCCTGTAGGCCGTGTCGGAACGGCCGCTTGCAATGTGTGGTAGTATGTGTATGGTCATTAATTCTGTAGGCCGTGTCGGAACGGCTGCTTGCAATGTGTGGTAGTGTGTGTATGGTCTTTAATCCTGTAGGCCGTGTCGGAACGGCCGCTTGCAATGTGTGGTAGTATGTGTATGGTCATTAATTCTGTAGGCCGTGTCGGAACGCTGCTTGCACTGTGTGGTACTATGTGTATGGTCACTAATCATGTAGGCCGTGTCGGAGCTGCTGCTTGCACTGTGTGGTAGTATATGTATGGTCATTAATCCTGTAGGCCGCGTCGGAACGGCTGCTTGCAATGTGTCGTAGTGTGAGTATGGTATTTAATCCTGTAGGCCATGTCGGAACGGCTGCATGCAATGTGTGGTAGTATGTGTATGGTCATTAATTCTGTAGGCCGTGTTGGAACGGCTGCTTGCACTGTGTGGTAGTATGTGTATGGTCATTAATCCTGTAGGCCGTGTCGGAACGGCTGCTTGCACTGTGTGGTAGTATGTGTATGGTCAATAATCCCGTAGGCCGTGTCGGAACGGCTGCTTGCACTGTGGGATGGTATGTGTATGGTCATTACTCCTGTAGGCCGTGTCGGAACGGCTGCTTGCACTGGGTGGTAGTATGTGTATGGTCATTAATCCTGTAGGCCATGTCGGAACGGCTGCTTACGCTGTGGGATAGTATGTGTATGGTCATTACTCCTGTAGGCCGTGTCGGAACGGCTGCTTGCACTGTGTGGTAGTATGTGTATGGTCATTAATCCTGTAGGCCGTGTCGGAACGGCCGCTTGCGCTGTGTGGTAGTATATGTATGGTCATTAATCATGTAGGCCGTGTCGGAACGGCTGCTTGCAATGTATGGTAGTATGTGTATGGTCATTAATCCTGTAGGCCGTGTCGGAACGGCTGATTGCACTGTGTAGTAGTATGTGTATGGTCATTAATCCTGTAGGCCGTGTCGAACGGCTGCTTGCACTGTGTGGTAGTATGTGTATGGTCATTAATCCTGTAGGCCGTGTCGGAACGGCTGCTTGCACTGTGTGGTAGTATGTGTATGGTCATTAATGCTGTAGGCTGTGCCGGAACGGCTGCTTGCACTGTGTGGTAGTATGTGTATGGCCATTAATCCTGTAGGCTGTGCCGGAACGGCCGCTTGCACTGTGTCGTAGTCTGTGTATGGCCATTAATCATGCAGGCCGTGTCGGAACGGCTGCTTGCACTGTGTGGTAGTGAGTGTATGGTCATTAATCCTGTAGGTCGTGTCGGAACGGCTGCTTGCACTGTGGGATGGTATGTGTATGGTCATTACCCCTGTAGGCCGTGTCGGAACGGCTGCTTGCACTGTGGGGTAGTATGTGTATGGTCATTAATCCTGTAGGCCGTGTCGGAACGGCTGCTTGCACTGTGTGGTAGTATGTGTATGGTCATTAATCCTGTAGGCCATGTCGGAACGGCCGCTTGCACTGTGGGGTAGTATGTGTATGGTCATTAATCCTGTAGGCCGTGTCGGAACGGCTGCTTGCACTGTGTGGTAGTATGTGTATGGTCATTAATCCTGTAGGGCGTGTCCGAACGGCTGCTTGCACTATGAGGTAGTATGTGTATGGCCATTAATCATGTAGGCCGTGTCGGAACGGCTGCTTGCACTGTGTGGTCGTATGTGTATGGTCATTACTCCTTAGGCCGTGTCGGAACGGCTGCTTGCACTGTGGGATAGTATGTGTATGGTCATTAATCATGTAGGCCGTGTCGGAACGGCTGCTTGCACTGTGTGGTAGTATATGTATGGTCATTAATCATGTAGGCCGTGTTGGAACGACCGCTTGCACTGTGGGGTAGTATGTGTATGGCCATTAATCCTGTAGGCCGTGTCGGAACGGCTGCTTACACTGTGGGTAGTATATGTATGGTCATTAATCATGTAGGCCGTGTTGGATCGACCGCTTGTACTGTGGGGTAGTGTGTGTATTGTCATTAATCCTGTAGGCCATGTCGGAACGGCTGCCTGCAATGTGTGGTAGTATATGTATGGTCATTAATCCTGTAGGCCGTGTCGGAACGGCTGCTTGCAATGTGTGGTAGTGTGTGTATGGTCTTTAATCCTGTAGGCCGTGTCGGAACGGCCGCTTGCAATGTGTGGTAGTATGTGTATGGTCATTAATTCTGTAGGCCGTGTCGGAACGGCTGCATGCACTGTGTGGTACTATGTGTATGGTCATTAATCATGTAGGCCGTGTCGGAACGGCTGCTTGCACTGTGGGGTAGTATGTGTATGGTCATTAATCCTGTAGGCCGTGTCGGAACGGCTGCTTGCACTGTGTGGTAGTATGTGTATGGTCATTAATCTTGTAGGGCGTGTCCGAACGGCTGCTTGCACTGTGAGGTAGTATGTGTATGGCCATTAATCATGTAGGCCGTGTCGGAACGGCTGCTTGCACTGTGTGGTAGTATGTGTATGGTCATTACTCCTTAGGCCGTGGCGGAACGGCTGCTTGCACTGTGGGATAGTATGTGTATCGTCATTAATCATGTAGGCCGTGTCGGAACGGCTGCTTGCACTGTGTGGTAGTATATGTATGGCCATTAATCATGTAGGCCGTGTTGGACCGACCGCTTGCACTGTGGGGTAGTGTGTGTATGGTCATTAATCCTGTAGGCCATGTCGGAACGGCTGCCTGCAATGTGTGGTAGTATATGTATGGTCATTAATCCTGTAGGCCGTGTCGGAACGGCTGCTTGCAATGTGTGGTAGTGTGTGTATGGTCTTTAATCCTGTAGGCCGTGTCGGAACGGCCGCTTGCAATGTGTGGTAGTATGTGTATGGTCATTAATTCTGTAGGCCGTGTCGGAATGGCTGCTTACACTGTGGGTAGTATATGTATGGTCATTAATCATGTAGGCCGTGTTGGATCGACCGCTTGTACTGTGGGGTAGTGTGTGTATTGTCATTAATCCTGTAGGCCATGTCGGAACGGCTGCCTGCAATGTGTGGTAGTATATGTATGGTCATTAATCCTGTAGGCCGTGTCGGAACGGCTGCTTGCAATGTGTGGTAGTGTGTGTATGGTCTTTAATCCTGTAGGCCGTGTCGGAACGGCCGCTTGCAATGTGTGGTAGTATGTGTATGGTCATTAATTCTGTAGGCCGTGTCGGAACGGCTGCATGCACTGTGTGGTACTATGTGTATGGTCATTAATCATGTAGGCCGTGTCGGAACGGCTGCTTGCACTGTGGGGTAGTATGTGTATGGTCATTAATCCTGTAGGCCGTGTCGGAACGGCTGCTTGCACTGTGTGGTAGTATGTGTATGGTCATTAATCTTGTAGGGCGTGTCCGAACGGCTGCTTGCACTGTGAGGTAGTATGTGTATGGCCATTAATCATGTAGGCCGTGTCGGAACGGCTGCTTGCACTGTGTGGTAGTATGTGTATGGTCATTACTCCTTAGGCCGTGGCGGAACGGCTGCTTGCACTGTGGGATAGTATGTGTATCGTCATTAATCATGTAGGCCGTGTCGGAACGGCTGCTTGCACTGTGTGGTAGTATATGTATGGCCATTAATCATGTAGGCCGTGTTGGACCGACCGCTTGCACTGTGGGGTAGTGTGTGTATGGTCATTAATCCTGTAGGCCATGTCGGAACGGCTGCCTGCAATGTGTGGTAGTATATGTATGGTCATTAATCCTGTAGGCCGTGTCGGAACGGCTGCTTGCAATGTGTGGTAGTGTGTGTATGGTCTTTAATCCTGTAGGCCGTGTCGGAACGGCCGCTTGCAATGTGTGGTAGTATGTGTATGGTCATTAATTCTGTAGGCCGTGTCGGAACGGCTGCTTGCACTGTGTGGTACTATGTGTATGGTCATTAATCATGTAGGCCATGTCGGAACGGCTGCTTGCAATGTGTGGTAGTATGTGTATGGTCATTAATTCTCTAGGCCGCGTTGGAACGGCTGCTTGCACTGTGTGGTAGTATGTGTATGGTCATTAATCCTGTAGGCCATGTCGGAACGGCCGCTTGCACTGTGGGGTAGTATGTGTTGGTCATTAATCCTGTAGGCCGTGTCGGAACGGCTGCTTGCACTGTGTGGTAGTATGTGTATGGTCATTAATCCGGTTGGGCGTGTCCGAACGGCTGCTTGCACTGTGAGGTAGTATGTGTATGGCCATTAATCATGTATGCCGTGTCGGAACGGCTGCTTGCACTGTGTGGTAGTATGTGTATGGTCATTACTCCTTAGGCCGTGGCGGAACGGCTGCTTGCACTGTGGGATAGTATGTGTATCGTCATTAATCATGTAGGCCGTGTCGGAACGGCTGCTTGCACTGTGTGGTAGTATATGTATGGTCATTAATCATGTAGGCCGTGTTGGAACGACCGCTTGCACTGTGGGATAGTATGTGTATGGTCATTAATCCTGTAGGCCGTGTCGGAACGGCTGCTTGCAATGTGTGGTAGTGTGTGTATGGTCTTTAATCCTGTAGGCCGTGTCGGAACGGCCGCTTGCAATGTGTGGTAGTATGTGTATGGTCTTTAATCCTGTAGGCCGTGTCGGAACGGCTGCTTGCACTGTGTGGTACTATGTGTATGGTCATTAATCATGTAGGCCGTGTCGGAACGGCTGCTTGCACTGTGTGGTAGTATATGTATGGTCATTAATCCTGTAGGCCGTGTCGGAACGGCTGCTTGCAATGTGTCGTAGTGTGAGTATGGTATTTAATCCTGTAGGCCATGTCGGAACGGCTGCTTGCAATGTGTGGTAGTATGTGTATGGTCATTAATTCTGTAGGCCGTGTTGGAACGGCTGCTTGCACTGTGTGCTAGTATGTGTATGGTCATTAATCCTGTAGGCCGTGTCGGAACGGCTGCTTGCACTGTGTTGTAGTATGTGTATGGTCAATAATCCCGTAGGCCGTGTCGGAACGGCTGCTTGCACTGTGGGATGGTATGTGTATGGTCATTACTCCTGTAGGCCGTGTCGGAACGGCTGCTTGCACTGTGTGGTAGTATGTGTATGGTCATTACCCCTGTAGGCCGTGTCGGAACGGCTGCTTGGACTGTGTAGTAGTATGTGTATGGTCATTAATCCTGTAGGCCGTGTCGAACGGCTGCTTGCACTGTGTGGTAGTATATGTATGGTCATTAATCCTGTAGGCTGTGTCGGAACGGCTGCTTGCACTGTGTGCTAGTATGTGTATGGTCAATAATCCCGTAGGCCGTGTCGGAACGGCTGCTTGCACTGTGGGATGGTATGTGTATGGTCATTAATCCTCTAGGCCGTGTCGGAACGGCCGCTTGCACTGTGTGGTAGTATATGTATGGTCATTAATCATGTAGGCCGTGTCGGAACGGCTGCTTGCACTGTGTGGTAGTATATGTATGGTCATTAATCCTGTAGGCCGTGTCGGAACGGCTGCTTGCAATGTATGGTAGTGTGTGTATGGTCATTAATCATGTAGGCCGTGTCGGAACGACTGCTTGCACTGTGGGATGGTATGTGTATGGTCATTACCCCTGTAGGCCGTGTCGGAACGGCTGCTTGTACTGTGTAGTAGTATGTGTATGGTCATTAATCCTGTAGGCCGTGTCGAACGGCTGCTTGCACTGTGTGGTAGTATGTGTATGGTCATTAATCCTGTAGGCCGTGTCGGAACGGCTGCTTGCACTGTGTGGTAGTGTGTGTATGGTCTTTAATCCTGTAGGCCGTGTCGGAACGGCCGCTTGCAATGTGTGGTAGTATGTGTATGGTCTTTAATCCTGTAGGCCGTGTCGGAACGGCTGCTTGCACTGTGTGGTACTATGTGTATGGTCATTAATCATGTAGGCCGTGTCGGAACGGCTGCTTGCACTGTGTGGTAGTATATGTATGGTCATTAATCCTGTAGGCCGTGTCGGAACGGCTGCTTGCAATGTGTCGTAGTGTGAGTATGGTATTTAATCCTGTAGGCCATGTCGGAACGGCTGCTTGCAATGTGTGGTAGTATGTGTATGGTCATTAATTCTGTAGGCCGTGTTGGAACGGCTGCTTGCACTGTGTGCTAGTATGTGTATGGTCATTAATCCTGTAGGCCGTGTCGGAACGGCTGCTTGCACTGTGTTGTAGTATGTGTATGGTCAATAATCCCGTAGGCCGTGTCGGAACGGCTGCTTGCACTGTGGGATGGTATGTGTATGGTCATTACTCCTGTAGGCCGTGTCGGAACGGCTGCTTGCACTGTGTGGTAGTATGTGTATGGTCATTACCCCTGTAGGCCGTGTCGGAACGGCTGCTTGGACTGTGTAGTAGTATGTGTATGGTCATTAATCCTGTAGGCCGTGTCGAACGGCTGCTTGCACTGTGTGGTAGTATATGTATGGTCATTAATCCTGTAGGCTGTGTCGGAACGGCTGCTTGCACTGTGTGCTAGTATGTGTATGGTCAATAATCCCGTAGGCCGTGTCGGAACGGCTGCTTGCACTGTGGGATGGTATGTGTATGGTCATTAATCCTCTAGGCCGTGTCGGAACGGCCGCTTGCACTGTGTGGTAGTATATGTATGGTCATTAATCATGTAGGCCGTGTCGGAACGGCTGCTTGCACTGTGTGGTAGTATATGTATGGTCATTAATCCTGTAGGCCGTGTCGGAACGGCTGCTTGCAATGTATGGTAGTGTGTGTATGGTCATTAATCATGTAGGCCGTGTCGGAACGACTGCTTGCACTGTGGGATGGTATGTGTATGGTCATTAATCCTGTAGGCCGTGTCGGAACGGCTGCTTGCACTGTGTGGTAGTATATGTATGGTCATTAATCATGTAGGCCGTGTCGGAACGGCTGCTTGCACTGTGTGGTAGTATATGTATGGTCATTAATCCTGTAGGCCGTGTCGGAACGGCTGCTTGCAATGTATGGTAGTGTGTGTATGGTCATTACTCCTGTAGGCCGTGTCGGAACGGCTGCTTGCACCGTGTGGTAGTGTGTGTACGGTCATTAATCCTGTAGGCCGTGTCGGAACGGCTGCTTGCACTGTGTGGTAGTATATGTATGGTCATTAATCATGTAGGCCGTGTCGGAATGGCTGCCTGCCCTGTGTGGTAGTATATGTATGGTCATTAATCATGTAGGCCGTGTCGCAACGACTGCTTGCACTGTGGGATGGTATGTGTATGGTCATTACCCCTGTAGGCCGTGTCGGAACGGCTGCTTGCACTGTGTAGTAGTATGTGTATGGTCATTAATCCTGTAGGCCGTGTCGAACGGCTTTTTGCACTGTGTGGTAGTATGTGTATGGTCATTAATCCTGTAGGCCGTGTCGGAACGGCTGCTTGCACTGTGTGGTAGTATGTGTATGGCCATTAATCCTGTAGGCTGTGCCGGAACGGCCGCTTGCACTGTGTGGTAGTCTGTGTATGGCCATTAATCATGTAGGCCGTGTCGGAACGGCTGCTTGCACTGTGTGGTAGCATGTGTATGGTCATTAATCCTGTATGCCGTGCCGGAACGGCCGCTTGCACTGTGGAGTAGTGTGTGTATGGTCATTAATCCTGTAGGCCGTGTCAGAACGGCCGCTTGCACTGTGTGGTAGTATGTGTATGGTCATTAATCCTGTAGGCTGTGCCGGAACGGCTGCTTGCACTGTGAGGTAGTATGTGTATGGTCATTAATCCTGTAGGCCGTGTCAGAACGGCCGCTTGCACTGTGTAGTCGTATGTGTATGGTCATTAATCCTGTAGGCCATGTCGGAACGGCTGCTTGCACTGTGTGGTAGTATGTGTATGGACATTAATCCTGTAGGCCGTGTTGGAACGGCTGCTTGCACTGTGTGGTAGTGTGTGTATGGTCATTACTACTGTAGGCCGTGTCGGAACGGCTGCTTGCACTGTGGGGTAGTATGTGGATGGTCATTAATCATGTAGGTCGTGTCGGAACGGCTGCTTGCACTGTGTGGTAGTATGTGTATGGTCATTACTCCTTAGGCCGTGTCGGAACGGCTGCTTGCACTGTGGGATGGTATGTGTATGGTCATTACTCCTGTAGGCCGTGTCGGAACGGCTGCTTGCACTGGGTGGTAGTATGTGTATGGTCATTAATCCTGTAGGCCATGTCGGAACGGCTGCTTGCACTGTGTGGTAGTATGTGTATGGTCATTAATCCTGTAGGCCGTGTCGGAACGGCCGCTTGCGCTGTGGCGTAGTGTGTGTACGGTCATTAATCCTCTAGGCCGTGTCGGAACGGCTGCTTGCACTGTGTGGTAGTATATGTATGGTCATTAATCATGTAGGCCGTGTCGGAACGGCTGCTTGCAATGTATGGTAGTGTGTGTATGGACATTAATCATGTAGGCCGTGTCGGAACGACTGCTTGCGCTGTGGGATGGTATGTGTATGGTCATTACCCCTGTAGGCCGTGTCGGAACGGCTGCTTGCACTGTGTAGTAGTATGTGTATGGTCATTAATCCTGTAGGCCGTGTCGAACGGCTGCTTGCACTGTGTGGTAGTATGTGTATGGTCATTAATCCTGTAGGCCGTGTCGGAACGGCTGCTTGCACTGTGTGGTAGTATGTGTATGGTCATTAATGCTGTAGGCTGTGCCGGAACGGCTGCTTGCACTGTGTGGTGGTATGTGTATGGCCATTAATCCTGTAGGCTGTGCCGGAACGGCCGCTTGCACTGTGTCGTAGTCTGTGTATGGCCATTAATCATGCAGGCCGTGTCGGAACGGCTGCTTGCACTGTGTGGTAGTGAGTGTATGGTCATTAATCCTGTAGGTCGTGTCGGAACGGCTGCTTGCACTGTGGGATGGTATGTGTATGGTCATTACCCCTGTAGGCCGTGTCGGAACGGCTGCTTGCACTGTGGGGTAGTATGTGTATGGTCATTAATCCTGTAGGCCGTGTCGGAACGGCTGCTTGCACTGTGTGGTAGTATGTGTATGGTCATTAATCCTGTAGGCCGTGTCGGAACGGCCGCTTGCACTGTGGGGTAGTATGTGTATGGTCATTAATCCTGTAGGCCGTGTCGGAACGGCTGCTTGCACTGTGTGGTAGTATGTGTATGTTCATTAATCCTGTAGGGCGTGTCCGAACGGCTGCTTGCACTGTGAGGTAGTATGTGTATGGCCATTAATCATGTAGGCCGTGTCGGAACGGCTGCTTGCACTGTGTGGTAGTATGTGTATGGTCATTACTCCTTAGGCCGTGTCGGAACGGCTGCTTGCACTGTGGGATAGTATGTGTATGGTCATTAATCATGTAGGCCGTGTCGGAACGGCTGCTTGCACTGTGTGGTAGTATATGTATGGTCATTAATCATGTAGGCCGTGTTGGAACGACCGCTTGCACTGTGGGGTAGTATGTGTATGGCCATTAATCCTGTAGGCCGTGTCGGAACGGCTGCTTACACTGTGGGTAGTATATGTATGGTCATTAATCATGTAGGCCGTGTTGGACCGACCGCTTGCACTGTGGGGTAGTGTGTGTATTGTCATTAATCCTGTAGGCCATGTCGGAACGGCTGCCTGCAATGTGTGGTAGTATATGTATGGTCATTAATCCTGTAGGCCGTGTCGGAACGGCTGCTTGCAATGTGTGGTAGTGTGTGTATGGTCTTTAATCCTGTAGGCCGTGTCGGAACGGCCGCTTGCAATGTGTGGTAGTATGTGTATGGTCATTAATTCTGTAGGCCGTGTCGGAACGGCTGCTTGCAATGTGTGGTAGTGTGTGTATGGTCTTTAATCCTGTAGGCCGTGTCGGAACGGCCGCTTGCAATGTGTGGTAGTATGTGTATGGTCATTAATTCTGTAGGCCGTGTCGGAACGCTGCTTGCACTGTGTGGTACTATGTGTATGGTCACTAATCATGTAGGCCGTGTCGGAACTGCTGCTTGCACTGTGTGGTAGTATATGTATGGTCATTAATCCTGTAGGCCGCGTCGGAACGGCTGCTTGCAATGTGTCGTAGTGTGAGTATGGTATTTAATCCTGTAGGCCATGTCGGAACGGCTGCATGCAATGTGTGGTAGTATGTGTATGGTCATTAATTCTGTAGGCCGTGTTGGAACGGCTGCTTGCACTGTGTGGTAGTATGTGTATGGTCATTAATCCTGTAGGCCGTGTCGGAACGGCTGCTTGCACTGTGTGGTAGTATGTGTATGGTCAATAATCCCGTAGGCCGTGTCGGAACGGCTGCTTGCACTGTGGGATGGTATGTGTATGGTCATTACTCCTGTAGGCCGTGTCGGAACGGCTGCTTGCACTGGGTGGTAGTATGTGTATGGTCATTAATCCTGTAGGCCATGTCGGAACGGCTGCTTACGCTGTGGGATAGTATGTGTATGGTCATTACTCCTGTAGGCCGTGTCGGAACGGCTGCTTGCACTGTGTGGTAGTATGTGTATGGTCATTAATCCTGTAGGCCGTGTCGGAACGGCCGCTTGCGCTGTGTGGTAGTATATGTATGGTCATTAATCATGTAGGCCGTGTCGGAACGGCTGCTTGCAATGTATGGTAGTGTGTGTATGGACATTAATCATGTAGGCCGTGTCGGAACGACTGCTTGCGCTGTGGGATGGTATGTGTATGGTCATTACTCCTGTAGGCCGTGTCGGAACGGCTGCTTGCACTGGGTGGTAGTATGTGTATGGTCATTAATCCTGTAGGCCATGTCGGAACGGCTGCTTACGCTGTGGGATAGTATGTGTATGGTCATTACTCCTGTAGGCCGTGTCGGAACGGCTGCTTGCACTGTGTGGTAGTATGTGTATGGTCATTAATCCTGTAGGCCGTGTCGGAACGGCTGATTGCACTGTGTAGTAGTATGTGTATGGTCATTAATCCTGTAGGCCGTGTCGAATGGCTGCTTGCACTGTGTGGTAGTATGTGTATGGTCATTAATCCTGTAGGCCGTGTCGGAACGGCTGCTTGCACTGTGTGGTAGTATGTGTATGGTCATTAATGCTGTAGGTTGTGCCGGAACGGCTGCTTGCACTGTGTGGTAGTATGTGTATGGCCATTAATCCTGTAGGCTGTGCCGGAACGGCCGCTTGCACTGTGTCGTAGTCTGTGTATGGCCATTAATCATGCAGGCCGTGTCGGAACGGCTGCTTGCACTGTGTGGTAGTGAGTGTATGGTCATTAATCCTGTAGGTCGTGTCGGAACGGCTGCTTGCACTGTGGGATGGTATGTGTATGGTCATTACCCCTGTAGGCCGTGTCGGAACGGCTGCTTGCACTGTGGGGTAGTATGTGTATGGTCATTAATCCTGTAGGCCGTGTCGGAACGGCTGCTTGCACTGTGTGGTAGTATGTGTATGGTCATTAATCCTGTAGGCCATGTCGGAACGGCCGCTTGCACTGTGGGGTAGTATGTGTATGGTCATTAATCCTGTAGGCCGTGTCGGAACGGCTGCTTGCACTGTGTGGTAGTATGTGTATGGTCATTAATCCTGTAGGGCGTGTCCGAACGGCTGCTTGCACTATGAGGTAGTATGTGTATGGCCATTAATCATGTAGGCCGTGTCGGAACGGCTGCTTGCACTGTGTGGTGGTATGTGTATGGTCATTACTCCTTAGGCCGTGTCGGAACGGCTGCTTGCACTGTGGGATAGTATGTGTATGGTCATTAATCATGTAGGCCGTGTCGGAACGGCTGCTTGCACTGTGTGGTAGTATATGTATGGTCATTAATCATGTAGGCCGTGTTGGAACGACCGCTTGCACTGTGGGGTCGTATGTGTATGGCCATTAATCCTGTAGGCCGTGTCGGAACGGCTGCTTACACTGTGGGTAGTATATGTATGGTCATTAATCATGTAGGCCGTGTTGGATCGACCGCTTGTACTGTGGGGTAGTGTGTGTATTGTCATTAATCCTGTAGGCCATGTCGGAACGGCTGCCTGCAATGTGTGGTAGTATATGTATGGTCATTAATCCTGTAGGCCGTGTCGGAACGGCTGCTTGCAATGTGTGGTAGTGTGTGTATGGTCTTTAATCCTGTAGGCCGTGTCGGAACGGCCGCTTGCAATGTGTGGTAGTATGTGTATGGTCATTAATCATGTAGGCCGTGTCGGAACGGCTGCTTGCACTGTGGGGTAGTATGTGTATGGTCATTAATCCTGTAGGCCGTGTCGGAACGGCTGCTTGCACTGTGTGGTAGTATGTGTATGGTCATTAATCTTGTAGGGCGTGTCCGAACGGCTGCTTGCACTGTGAGGTAGTATGTGTATGGCCATTAATCATGTAGGCCGTGTCGGAACGGCTGCTTGCACTGTGTGGTAGTATGTGTATGGTCATTACTCCTTAGGCCGTGGCGGAACGGCTGCTTGCACTGTGGGATAGTATGTGTATCGTCATTAATCATGTAGGCCGTGTCGGAACGGCTGCTTGCACTGTGTGGTAGTATATGTATGGCCATTAATCATGTAGGCCGTGTTGGACCGACCGCTTGCACTGTGGGGTAGTGTGTGTATGGTCATTAATCCTGTAGGCCATGTCGGAACGGCTGCCTGCAATGTGTGGTAGTATATGTATGGTCATTAATCCTGTAGGCCGTGTCGGAACGGCTGCTTGCAATGTGTGGTAGTGTGTGTATGGTCTTTAATCCTGTAGGCCGTGTCGGAACGGCCGCTTGCAATGTGTGGTAGTATGTGTATGGTCATTAATTCTGTAGGCCGTGTCGGAACGGCTGCTTGCACTGTGTGGTACTATGTGTATGGTCATTAATCATGTAGGCCGTGTCGGAACGGCTGCTTGCAATGTGTCGTAGTGTGAGTATGGTATTTAATCCTGTAGGCCATGTCGGAACGGCTGCTTGCAATGTGTGGTAGTATGTGTATGGTCATTAATTCTCTAGGCCGCGTTGGAACGGCTGCTTGCACTGTGTGGTAGTATGTGTATGGTCATTAATCCTGTAGGCCATGTCGGAACGGCCGCTTGCACTGTGGGGTAGTATGTGTTGGTCATTAATCCTGTAGGCCGTGTCGGAACGGCTGCTTGCACTGTGTGGTAGTATGTGTATGGTCATTAATCCGGTAGGGCGTGTCCGAACGGCTGCTTGCACTGTGAGGTAGTATGTGTATGGCCATTAATCATGTAGGCTGTGTCGGAACGGCTGCTTGCACTGTGTGGTAGTATGTGTATGGTCATTACTCCTTAGGCCGTGGCGGAACGGCTGCTTGCACTGTGGGATAGTATGTGTATCGTCATTAATCATGTAGGCCGTGTCGGAACGGCTGCTTGCACTGTGTGGTAGTATATGTATGGTCATTAATCATGTAGGCCGTGTTGGAACGACCGCTTGCACTGTGGGATAGTATGTGTATGGTCATTAATCCTGTAGGCCGTGTCGGAACGGCTGCTTGCAATGTGTGGTAGTGTGTGTATGGTCTTTAATCCTGTAGGCCGTGTCGGAACGGCCGCTTGCAATGTGTGGTAGTATGTGTATGGTCTTTAATCCTGTAGGCCGTGTCGGAACGGCTGCTTGCACTGTGTGGTACTATGTGTATGGTCATTAATCATGTAGGCCGTGTCGGAACGGCTGCTTGCACTGTGTGGTAGTATATGTATGGTCATTAATCCTGTAGGCCGTGTCGGAACGGCTGCTTGCAATGTGTCGTAGTGTGAGTATGGTATTTAATCCTGTAGGCCATGTCGGAACGGCTGCTTGCAATGTGTGGTAGTATGTGTATGGTCATTAATTCTGTAGGCCGTGTTGGAACGGCTGCTTGCACTGTGTGCTAGTATGTGTATGGTCATTAATCCTGTAGGCCGTGTCGGAACGGCTGCTTGCACTGTGTGGTAGTATGTGTATGGTCAATAATCCCGTAGGCCGTGTCGGAACGGCTGCTTGCACTGTGGGATGGTATGTGTATGGTCATTACCCCTGTAGGCCGTGTCGGAACGGCTGCTTGGACTGTGTAGTAGTATGTGTATGGTCATTAATCCTGTAGGCCGTGTCGAACGGCTGCTTGCACTGTGTGGTAGTATCTGTATGGTCATTAATCCTGTAGGCCGTGTCGGAACGGCTGCTTGCACTGTGTGGTAGTATGTGTATGGTCATTAATCCTGTAGGCTGTGTCGGAACGACTGCTTGCACTGTGTGGTAGTATGTGTATGGCCATTAATCCTGTAGGCTGTGCCGGAACGGCCGCTTGCACTGTGTGGTAGTCTGTGTATGGCCATTAATCCTGTAGGCTGTGTCGGAACGGCTGCTTGCACTGTGTGCTAGTATGTGTATGGTCAATAATCCCGTAGGCCGTGTCGGAACGGCTGCTTGCACTGTGGGATGGTATGTGTATGGTCATTAATCCTCTAGGCCGTGTCGGAACGGCCGCTTGCACTGTGTGGTAGTATATGTATGGTCATTAATCATGTAGTCCGTGTTGGAACGGCTGCTTGCACTGTGTAATAGTATATGTATGGTCATTAATCCTGTAGGCTGTGTCGGAACGGCTGCTTGCACTGTGTGCTAGTATGTGTATGGTCAATAATCCCGTAGGCCGTGTCGGAACGGCTGCTTGCACTGTGGGATGGTATGTGTATGGTCATTAATCCTCTAGGCCGTGTCGGAACGGCCGCTTGCACTGTGTGGTAGTATATGTATGGTCATTAATCATGTAGGCCGTGTCGGAACGGCTGCTTGCACTGTGTGGTAGTATATGTATGGTCATTAATCCTGTAGGCCGTGTCGGAACGGCTGCTTGCAATGTATGGTAGTGTGTGTATGGTCATTAATCATGTAGGCCGTGTCGGAACGACTGCTTGCACTGTGGGATGGTATGTGTATGGTCATTACCCCTGTAGGCCGTGTCGGAACGGCTGCTTGCACTGTGTAGTGGTATGTGTATGGTCATTAATCCTGTAGGCCGTGTCGAACGGCTGCTTGCACTGTGTGGTAGTATGTGTATGGTCATTAATCCTGTAGGCCGTGTCGGAACGGCTGCTTGCACTGTGTGGTAGTAGGTGTATGGTCATTAATCCTGTAGGCTGTGCCGGAACGACTACTTGCACTGTGTTGTAGTATGTGTATGGCCATTACTCCTGTAGGCTGTGCCGGAACGGCCGCTTGCACTGTGTGGTAGTCTGTGTATGGCCATTAATCATGCAGGCCGTGTCGGAACGGCTGCTTGCACTGTGTGATAGTATGTGTATGGTCATTAATCCTGTATGCCGTGCCGGAACGGCCGCTTGCACTGTGGAGTAGTGTGTGTATGGTCATTAATCCTGTAGGCCGTGTCGGAACGGCTGCTTGCACTGTGTGGTAGTATATGTATGGTCATTAATCATGTAGGCCGTGTCGGAACGGCTGCTTGCACTGTGTGGTAGTATATGTATGGTCATTAATCCTGTAGGCCGTGTCGGAACGGCTGCTTGCAATGTATGGTAGTGTGTGTATGGTCATTACTCCTGTAGGCCGTGTCGGAACGGCTGCTTGCACCGTGTGGTAGTGTGTGTACGGTCATTAATCCTGTAGGCCGTGTCGGAACGGCTGCTTGCACTGTGTGGTAGTATATGTATGGTCATTAATCATGTAGGCCGTGTCGGAATGGCTGCCTGCCCTGTGTGGTAGTATATGTATGGTCATTAATCATGTAGGCCGTGTCGCAACGACTGCTTGCACTGTGGGATGGTATGTGTATGGTCATTACCCCTGTAGGCCGTGTCGGAACGGCTGCTTGCACTGTGTAGTAGTATGTGTATGGTCATTAATCCTGTAGGCCGTGTCGAACGGCTTTTTGCACTGTGTGGTAGTATGTGTATGGTCATTAATCCTGTAGGCCGTGTCGGAACGGCTGCTTGCACTGTGTGGTAGTATGTGTATGGCCATTAATCCTGTAGGCTGTGCCGGAACGGCCGCTTGCACTGTGTGGTAGTCTGTGTATGGCCATTAATCATGTAGGCCGTGTCGGAACGGCTGCTTGCACTGTGTGGTAGCATGTGTATGGTCATTAATCCTGTATGCCGTGCCGGAACGGCCGCTTGCACTGTGGAGTAGTGTGTGTATGGTCATTAATCCTGTAGGCCGTGTCAGAACGGCCGCTTGCACTGTGTGGTAGTATGTGTATGGTCATTAATCCTGTAGGCTGTGCCGGAACGGCTGCTTGCACTGTGAGGTAGTATGTGTATGGTCATTAATCCTGTAGGCCGTGTCAGAACGGCCGCTTGCACTGTGTAGTCGTATGTGTATGGTCATTAATCCTGTAGGCCATGTCGGAACGGCTGCTTGCACTGTGTGGTAGTATGTGTATGGTCATTAATCCTGTAGGCCGTGTTGGAACGGCTGCTTGCACTGTGTGGTAGTGTGTGTATGGTCATTACTACGGTAGGCCGTGTCGGAACGGCTGCTTGCACTGTGGGGTAGTATGTGGATGGTCATTAATCATGTAGGCCGTGTCGGAACGGCTGCTTGCACTGTGTGGTAGTATGTGTATGGTCATTACTCCTTAGGCCGTGTCGGAACGGCTGCTTGCACTATGGGAAAGTATGTGTATGGTCATTAATCATGTAGGCCGTGTCTGAACGGCTGCTTGCACTGTGTGGTAGTATATGTATGGTCATTAATCCTGTAGGCCGTGTCGGAACGGCTGCTTGCAATGTGGGGTAGTGTGTGTATGGTCATTAATCCTGTAAGCCGTGTCGGAACGGATGCTTGTGCTGTGGGGTAGTATGTGTATGGTCATTACTCCTTAGGCCGTGTCGGAACGGCTGCTTCCACTGTGGGATAGTATGTGTATGGTCATTAATAATGTAGGCCGTGTCGGAACGGCTGCTTCCACTGTGGGGGTAGTGTGTGTACGGTCATTAATCCTGTAGGGTGTGTCGGAACGGCTGCTTGCACTGTGGGGGTAGTGTGTGTACGGTCATTAATCCTGTAGGGTGTGTCGGAACGGCTGCTTGCGCTTTGGGGTAGTGTGTGTATGATCATTAATCCTGTAGGCCGTGTCGGAATGGCTGCTTGCGCTGTGGGGTAGTGTGTGTATGGTCATTAATCATGTAGGCCGTGTCGGAACGGCTGCTTGCAATGCGCGGTAGTATGCTTATGGTCTTGATAATGGTACATTCCACCAGAAATATAAATGTGTACGTATTGTA